>OZ038475.1:75484709-75787209 GCA_964036315.1 Acanthosepion esculentum
ATGTCCGCCGGTGGAGATAGAAGTTAGGCATGACTGTCCCTAAGCGAAAGAGAGGGTTAAGCAAAGCAGTAGAGATGAAGAATGTGTTGCTTGCCTACTGACAAAGGGGTTAAAATAAAGTAGTCCTAGTAGTAATTGTAATAGCTATCAGTAATTTTTGTTTGCCCGTGTCGAATATTACAAAAATATTTGCTTACTTGAAGACCATCTTGTTTAGACAGTTGCTATGTCATGTAGATGTGCATGAGAGTTTTGAAATTTGTGATTTTGTTGATGACAGTGTTGATAGCAGACACAGAAAGGAAACTACAAGAACTCCTACAGAAGGCAGTGAAGGAAAGCAAGATGAAAGGACTAAACCTCATGGTTATTGGTAAAAGAAAATACCCAACAAATTACAAATTGGAGATAACATCAAACAAGTTCAACAATTTAAATATCTGGGAAGCGTCCTAACCAAGGATGGAAAATGCAACACCAAAATCTGAAGGTGCATTGCGATAGCAAAAGAGGTAAGAAAAATATTAAGAAACAAGAACATTTTATTAGAAACAAAGAAAAGTGTACTGCAGGATTATGTAATATCAGTTCTCCTATATGGCAGTGAATGTAAGGCAATCTCCACATAGATAAAGAAGAGACTTGAGCAATGACAAAGTTTTAGAAAAAATGGACACTTATACTTAACATCAGAAAGAGAAAGTTGAAATTGCTGGGGCACATAAAGAGGAAAGAGGGCTTGGAAAATTTGATACTCACAAGATGGATTGAATGCAAGAGGGACAGAGGAAAACAACACATAACCTACTTAATGAGTTTGAGTAAATGGATGACAGAACAGGGTTTAGGAAAGAGAAAAAATTATTAAAACCTGCAAAGGGCAGGAAATTGTAGCTAATCATGATCACCAATGTCCTTCCAAAATGAAGTGATTAACAGAAATATTTGCACTATTAACGAGCTGGATGGTTTACATATGTACAAATTATTGTAGTCTAAATATCACTCTTACAATGTGGCAACAGTTTTATTAAATTTACTGGATTTTTAAAGTTTCAATTAGCTATATTAATGAAACTACAAGAAATATATTTGCATTAAAATTGTAATTGTAAAATGTGCACAAAGTTTACAAACACAAATATTTTAAATGAGAAAATTGAAAAATGCCATTGTAATGGCAACAATGTTATAAAGACACCATTAGTGCGACAAACGTACTACTTATTTTGAAGCTAATTTTAGAAGTCAATAATCTACTGAGCTGTTATATTTCTTCCTATGAAACAGATTCTGGGGGAATGAGGATTGGTTTCACCCATTTTAATAGTTTTGAGCCCCAAACTTTGGTCTTTTCAACAGTTCCTCATTGCCACAATTGCTTAAAGCTTAATAGCTTGACAAAGACAAGATTTTTTTTGTTATAATTTCTCACTTGATACAGGACAGTGATTGGTTTGATAAAATCCCCAACTTGCATTTATTATCCAATCCTCATCCAGGATCTTTAATGAACTTCCTCACAGTTCAGTGGTACCTGTCAATTATTTTGGCAATTTCTCTTTATTTGTCCAATTAGGACTCATTTGAAAACTTCAACCTTGCAACATGGGTATTAACTGGAAATTTCAAAATTATGAATAATTCATACAACTCACTGTCATTTGCTTATATCTGCACAGAACAAACTATCCTTCATACTAACTATGCATATAGATATTGCTATTATTCAGCAACTAAAACTTTAGATTCCAATAAGTATTCATTTTATATATCAAAACATGAAGGAGCTAATAATATAAAATGTAGAGTTTAAGTGCTCCTCCAAAGATAGAACAATTTTCAAATCATGATTTTAAATTTATGTTTTCCTATTACAATTTGATATTGATATTTTTATAAGAGAAAAAAATTGTTTTATCTATTTTCTGATTATTATTCTTTTTTGTGCCATGACTACGTAACTACCTCCAACATCCTAAAATCAGACAGGAATAAAGATAAAAAAAAAATGTTGAGTGGTTAGGAGAATCTTTAAAATACACAATTACTTCCAGAGCACATCTGGAAACAAAATGAGATGGCATAACAAAATCTGATAAAAAAGCATATAGAGGAATGTTCCAGCAAAACTCTGAAAGACAAGGCCAGGTACAAGAAAAGAAAACTGATGGTGGAAGTGAGATATAGAATGCATCTGTTCATAGGCCAATGTAAATGATGAGAATGCAAAAACTGAATGTATTGAATATCTCAAGGTAAGGGTAAAAGAAGAAATCATATTCAGAAATATGCTGAATACCAAAGTTATGCGCTACTTCTAAGCCAGTATTTAGACATCAATTTTTCTACAAAGATAAAGGAACATTGCAACTTCTTGGATAAACATTCATCTCTGTTGACCTTATCAAAGTCAAAATTATGTTTTTCATGCAATTCAAAATTTTTCCACCTGAACAGAATGGATCTAGATCAAAATATAGCTACAATATTACCAAATTTCAATGCTCAAATTACCATTTTACATCCAAGAAAATCTGAAATAAAACATTTTTTTAAAATTTAAAGTCAAAACTAACTTATAAATTTCTCTTTACATTTTGTCAAATATGAATTTATTTTTTTTTTTAAGATGAGGTGCTAGGTTGAATAATGGTTACCAACTTGAAAAACAGGATTAGTAAGACAAGTTCAAATTCCAACTGAAGATTTGATATCCCCTTCACATTATAAGACACTTGGGGGGGGGGAAGAGATTCTCCATGCATTGTCCTATCATCCAGTATCCAGAAATCCAAGGTCTTGTTATTGATATGCCACGATTTGTGACACAAACAAAACTATATGAATGAGCAAGCCAAGCGCCTATAATTACTTCACCTGCCCAAACAGAAGCAGAAAAGAAATAAAAACAACAATTAACTACACAAGCAATATATTTCTTAATATGCATTATTTACACTGTCCTCATCTTCGTTGTTATTACCCCAATGTTTTGACTCTTATGTTCTCCAGCCATCAAAAGCTTCTTAGCAATCCAGGAAATTCCATTAAGGAATATATATATATATATAATATATAGATAGATAGATAGATAGATAGATAGATAGATAGATAGATAGATAGATAGATAGATAGATAGATAGATAGATAGATAGATATGCTTTTGAAATTAAATCAATCTTTCACTCACCAGTAGTTTAACGTCGCTCAAAGTGAGGAGACACATTTATTGTCAAAACATATTTGCCATTATGCAGTGATTTTTATCAGGTTTTAATATCCTAAAATAAATAATATTTAGCTCTACTCTGTATTGAGTCCTATTTTAGATTAAATGTTATGTAATAGCTATGTGCATTTTTATTTGGACCAGCATGCTAAATTTGTTTATTATATCCACAAGAGACACAAGGCCTAATGGATTAAGCTTAAAGCCTAGCTGGTTCCATGGAAGTTGTGAATTCAATCAAGTCATAGATGGACAAAACAGACAACACAAAGGTGAATAGGACTGGTCAGTATTAGCTGATAAGGCATAGAAAACAGAATGATGGCAATCTACCTCTATGGATTAAATAAATGGTTCAAATTTTGAGAAAAGTACAACCAAAGACACCTAAAGAATGTCAAAGATTACAATGGCTAGTATGTGAGTATAACAACCAAGATTAGCATGTTGGTCTGTATATCAAGGCATAATAATAATGCTTTTCTTATTTATAAATATATATATTAGATAGATACATGAAAATATGGATTTAAACATACATAATTTACAATTTTTTGTTTCAATGAATCATGCATTAATGTTTTGACAAAATAAATAAAAATCCATGAACTATTATTGTTTTTAAGCCAGAAAAGTAAAAAAATTGAACATTTCTTGATATACTTGTTCTTGTTAAAACATTTTGGCCAAACCATTCTCCAAATCTTCACAAAGCATTGTGGTTATCATCACAGAAAGTGGAGTCAAGTGTGCCAAGTTCAAATTCCAGCAGAGTTTGTTGTGTTAATTTTTGTAGAGATACCTTTGAGAAATATAACTACATTTCTTCACCCACCACCCCACCAGCTATGGTTTAAATAGTAGGACAGACAGGACTATCTTGCCTTAGTTGGAAAAGGACAACTGTATTCAAAACTGATTGAACATGAAACTGGAACTCCTCCCTATAAAAACTAATTGTTACAGAAATCACAGCAGAAACACCTAAACTAGTAAAGCTGTGGCTCCATTATCCACTCGGGAATAGCCTTAAAGAAGAGGCAGATTCATCTGATCCCATAGAGTGTATTCTGTGTAGAGGTAAAACAAAAGAAAATTTAAGTAAAATTTTTGTTTGTTTTTTTTCACCTGAAAGAAAGAAATTTGTGTTTTGCTTTTTACAGACTACATCTGATGGGGGCTGAATAATAGATTGGCTATAATGTTATGATAGCAAAAGCAACTATATGAAGAGGATCAATTGTCCAAAACAATATTGGCTACCAGCATGACTCAATTCAAGGTTATAGCCAAACAACTGTTAGGATTTGTTCTAAGTATATATATCTTCCAACATTATCATTTGTTTCAAAGATGCATATCTTGAAGAGAAAGCCTGACTGTACATAGAATAGATTGAATTTGATATCAGATGACAAGTCTATGGATCACCAATAAGTTTAAATTTTTTAGCAACTGATCTGTAAATTCAATAAGCTCCTTTATTATTCAAATTAAAAATTAAATACATAATCCAAAGTGGTATTTTTTAACACAAGGGAATTTGTAAAAAATGCTTAGTTTGATAAAAGAAAAAAAAAATCACAGAAATGTTGTTCATCATTGTAGATTAATGCTTGCTTGGATGATGTCAACTCTGGTTGATTAATGATGCAACCATGATCAAATTTAGTATTAATGGCTTGCAAGATTAGATCTCTAAATACCACTATACCAAATGTTATTACCTTTTTTTTCTTAATATTTTTTTTGTAAATTCTTTTATTCCTTCCTGCCTACTGTTTTTGAGTATTAATATTTACAGAATTAAGCTATTGCAGATAGTCCAAAATATTTTTATGTGCCAAGTATTTCATATATATGACAGAGTGGACATAGAAACTAACAATTACTATTAAGTATTGATTCTGTGTATTCACACACACACACACACACACACACACACATGCATTGTTATGCTTAAAGTAACTTTGGAAATATATGTTCTCCCATGAGAAATGAAAGCTGAAAGTTTTTGCTAAATTGTGATTGAAAGAATCAAGAAATATTGGAAGATGAGGTTAAAGTAGGTACCTCCACAGAAAATGCAATATCTAAGATTCAAAATGAATTTTGCTGTATTTCAAAAACTAATTTAAAACTAATTTAAATTGACTGGAAAGAATTTCTTTTTTTTTTGCTAAAGTAGCTCATTAGCACCCTTTTATAGTTGCCTTTCATTGCAATGTAATTCTCTTTATTAAAAAAAATCTTCCAAAAATAAAATATACATGTCTGAAATTTTGAAGAATATTAGCTTGTTTAAAGTATAATTGATCTGATTTGAAACAAATATTATTTACTTTAAGTTTAAAATATTGCAGAAATGCATTTTTTTAACACAGTGGTAGCTGTTTATTTAAGCTGTTGATATGTTAGCTTGGTGACAGATTGATGTTTATTTAATGTTGCTCTAAAAGGTTAAAATTAATATAGACTTAAAAAAGATTGAAAGCGTAATAAAATTATTCTAATTAAAATTTTTTTAAAATGAAAACAATTCTTGTAAAAATTAATTATTCATCGAAAATGTTTTTCCTTAATATACGTTATTTATAAAAGCAAATAAAAGTTTTTCTAAGTAAATAATGTCATAGTTTTATTGAATTTTTTATTTTATGATTCAGAGCAGATTTTCAGTAAATGGTGTTTCTGTTTGACAAAACCAAATTAATAATTTAAATTCACCAAAGAATCCCACTATTAAATAATATATATATGAAGTGGGTGAAATTTTAATTTCTCGAAATTTCATAAAATTAAGTTAGTGGTGGTGGTGGTGGGGTAACAGATGTGTAAAAAAAAAAAAAAAAAAAAAAAATTTATAAAAATGGTTTTCATTTCTTTTAAATTTCAATTGGTATAATTTATAAGGTTTTAAATCTTTTAACATTTTGTATTAATTTGTAGAGCATAGCTGATATTGTCATTAAGTAAAAACTATTTGATAATCAAAAGAAAAATTTACTACAATCAAAAGGTGTTTGACAGGGTTTAGTATGCTGATCTTCTATGTAAGCTTCAGAGCTATGGTATTACAGGACACTTATTTGATGTGATCCAATCATTCCTATCAAATCATGAAATGAAGGTCGTTCTGAACAGGCTTGCTTCCAGATCCTTTCACACAAAGGTGAGTGTTCCCCAAGGCTCTATCCTGGGTTCTACACAGTTTCTTATGTTCATCAATGATATTCCTGATGTGATTATTTCCCAAGTAGGCATCTATGCAGACGACACTACCATTTACTCCAGTCTCAATAGTAACTCTGTCAGTGCTGAAAAAGTTAACCTGGCCACTGCTCTCAAGAAGGACCTCCAATCAGTGGCTAACTGGGGCAGGAAATGGCTTGTAAATTTCAATGCCTCTAAAACTAAACTGCTCTCATTTAGAGAAATTTCCCTGCCCACCATCAGCATAGTTGATGCTCGACTCCAGGAGTGCATTTCTCTGCACCTTCTTGGCCTCACATTTTCGACTGACTTGAAGTAGAACAACTACATAGAAAAAAAATAGCTGCATCTATTGCAAGGAAAGTTCGTTCACTGTGTCATACCAGAAGATTTTTCTCATCAGAGTCTATCTTGCACATCTATGGAACTACCATTCATCTGTGCATTGAATACTGTTGCCATATTTGGTCTGGTGTCCCTGCTGTTCATCTCAAGGTTCTCAACAAAATCCAAAGAAGGATCTGCAATGTAATCAATCCTGACTTGGCATCTCAACTTCAGTCATTTTCTCACAGACGTGATGTGGTTTCCCTCTGTTTTTTCTACAAATAGCTTCATGACAACTGCTCTGACAAGCTTTTCTCCCTGGTGCACCGACAACATGAATTTATGTGTGCTACTAGATTGGCATCTAGGTCCCACCATTTTACTGTTGAAATAGTTAAATGTAACTGCCACTTCTACTCCAACAGTTTCTTTTCTCATACTTCCTGACAGTGGAACTCCCTTCTTCTTACTTGCTTCCTTGATAACTACAATCTTCAAAAATTTAAATAGAATGTCAATCATCGTCTTCTCTTGTCTTGAACCCTATTTATCTTTTATCCTTTTCTCAATCACCCAATATCCTCTCTTTGCTCTCACTTTCACTCTCTGTAAGCCCCTACATATTAGTGGCACTCTGTGAAATGCTTAAAAGAAAAAAAAAAAAAAGTTCAGCAACCCCAAGCATGTTAAAAAGAATTTTGAATTTTTTGTGTGTACCGATTTTTGTAAATAAGGATGATCATACACAACATTATCAGAAAATAAGAGCAGTAACTAAAATAAATTTAAAATTATGAATGAATTTTCTAAGATTTCCTCAGCAAGAATCTTGGTAAGTTAGACTATAAAGCCAAAGTACCTAAGATTCAATAAAATATTACTACAAATATTTTCCAAAATTTTTAAGATTATTGGGTAGTTAAAAAAAAAATGATATAAAAAGGCATTCATGTTTTATTCAAGTAATTTATACAGTTATGTGTCCTTTACTTAAAAAGGCCAAACATTCTGCTATTAATAAATCTGTCAATACCTCATAAAAACACCTGATGGAATAATCCATACTAACCTCTCACCCCTCCGGTATAATACAGTTGACACCAAAAATCACCTATCAACTAATCAACAATAGTTTCAGCAAGCGAGACTTCTCATTGGCTCAGACCCTTAGAACTGTAACAAGTTCATGCGAAAATGTCTTTTTGTGCCCAGTGCTCTGGAGCCTATTTTCTTGACCAAAACTCTATAAATAGAAGAATCTGAATCGACTCAAGCACCCTTTCACCCCTGGAGAGATGCCAAACTAATCCACGCAAGTCAAAACCTTGACCAACTACACTTTTACCGCGCAAACTTCTCTGACTCAGCAAACAATCACCACACTCTCTCAGGAACAATTTCTAGCAATTACTTACAATACTTAAAAAGTGATATTTACTCACTACTAAATAAGTATTCGTACACAATCAATCAAACATCCAAACAACTAAAGGCACACTACTCCTACGAATTTTGGACAATAACTTAAACTTACGCACACACACACTATTGATTGAACTCGCACAAAAGACATTTTTGTACATAACCAAATACTTAGTTTAATTTTACGAACAAATCTCAATAACACCTTCACATACGCTGAAACTTCACACAATCTAATTCAACCATCCTCATTTATCCAAAAATATTCAACCCAATTGCATATGTCAATTGTATATAAATCAATGTTATTGTTGCACTTTTAATTATGTTTGTCTTCACTCTGATTTTTCTTGCATGATTTGTTTTCAATATTCCTTTTATCTCTCAATTTGTTGTGGATGAATGTTTAAGAACACCGACATCATAAATCCTTCTGATAACGAAAAATACATTCACCAGTCCGCAACACACCCACCTCAAGGTTAAAAAAAAAAAAGGTCTTTCTCTGGTATTTAAGTAATATTTTTTTAATTCAGATTAATTAAACTTTAAATCAGTTAATCTTCATCAAATAAATTTTATTTTTGAAAGATTTTTTTAATAAAGAGAATTATGTTGTCTTGATAGATTTGTCAATATAGCTGATTTTAGCAATTTCAAAAAAAAAAAAAAAAAGTTATTCCAATCAATTTAAATTTGGTTTCAAATAGCAAAGTATTTTGCGCAATGGAAATAAATTTAATCTATTGAAATTAAAACTAAAATAAAAGTTTAAAGAATGATTTTTTATTTGTAAAATGCATTTTGAACTTTATGTATCGCATTTTTGGAAGGTACCTACATAAATATAATATTAGATTAGTGATACAACTGATGCACAACTTAACATTATAGAAAGAATGTGGACATAAGCAACCATGATTTGGTGATATGATAACGGACAAAGAGGGAAAGCTTAAAATATCAAAGAAACTAAAGTGAGGAAATAATAATTTTTTTGGTGCATGTGTATCTATAATATTTCAAGATTGTTGTGGTGTGTAGCGAAGAAGGCATTAAGCCAGCAGATGACATTAAAAGACCACATATAATCAGACTGGTTGGCTGTTATAGAAAACAGAGGAAGACAGAGCCATCAAGTGTGAGATTTATCTATGTAAGAAAGCAATATTATTGTCATCTAATACAAGCAAGTAAAAAAGATGAGAGAGATACCAAACTTTCTAACTACAATGCTTTTCACCCACACATCACTTTTTCAGTGTTTTGAAATAAGGGGTTTCTGGCTGACATAGGTTAAAAATGAGTTTTGTAGAAATTGTGTTCACATTTTTATTCCAGTCAGACTAAAGAGAAATTACAACCATCATGCAATCTGTTTCAACCCACACTACTTTTCTTCACCATAGCTACAATACCAGATGCTACTCACAGGAGGTTTTCAATGAACATGAGGCATTTCTGGCAGAAAAGATCTTTCAATGACACTTTCACAAAAGATTTCATGGTGCCATCACAAACAATTCCACCAGAAATACCACAGGAAATGTGACAGCATTGAACCTATTTGGTTTAAATTATAAAATCTTTCACAGTGAAAAATACTGTCAACTATAAAAAAAAAAAGAAAAGACTATGAATGAAGATCAAAAAATTTTCATATTCCAAAAGCATTTTGTTTTTACTCTTATCTTCACTATTGCTCTTTCACCCTTACTCAGTAGTCTTTTTAAATCACTAGTTTTCATATTTTCCCTTCCTACTAATATATATATAATATATATATATATATATATATATATATGTATATGTGTGTGTGTATATATGTATGTATGTATGTATATATTTTCATATATCAAGAACAATATTGGAGGAAACAGATTTTGTGATGAAATGCATCACACAAAAACTTTTTTCCACTGTCATACATATGCATGCATCATTAAAAACCAGTGAAAGTTCCATTTTGATTCATTTTTATTTAGCTGTTCAACACTTTTAATAATTTTTCTGGTTATTATTAGAAGTATTGAATGGATAAATAAAAAAAAATTTTGCTATTTTTCATGAAACTTACATAAATGAAAAATTTCTAACCAAATAAAACTATATTAATAATAAATAAACCTCATCAGTAGAACAAAGCCATAATGCAGCAATAAGTTTACAATTAGTACATGAAACTCAGAGTTGTGCTGCCAGTGAGAAAAATGGATATTTAATATTAACATAATTGCTGTTATTATACATTGAGCACTATTTTATGAATAAAGACAAAACAAAAGAATTTTCTTCGACACATTTCACCCTCTGATGGACTATATCAATGTAAGGATTTTATTTAGCAACAACTAGCCTTACATTTGCCTTGATAAAGTCCATCAGAAGATGGAAAATGTTGGTAAAGAAAAATTCTCTTTTGTCTTTATTCATATTGTCATTTACAGATATATTTTTACTTATATCTGAATTTTCACTCACAGACACACACACACATATATATATATATATATTATATATATATATTTTTTAAAATTAAAAAATAGTTTGTGACTACTAGAAGCATAGATCTAAGGAAGATCAAAAACAGTTTTGCAACAAAAATAACATATGAGGGGCTGCTGAAAAGCTTTCACACCCAAAAAAAGGGATTCAAAAGTAAATTCTGTTTGGTCAGAAGTTTTAAATGAGTTAGGTGATAAAATTTCAACACCCCTTCAACTAGCACCAAAAAAAAATGTGTAGAGTAAATAAAATAAAAAAACTAATTCATTTCGAATTTTAAACAATCAAATCAAAGATGTTCTGAGAAAAAAAAAAAAAAAAAAAAAAAGAAGTCAAGGTAAGCATAATGCACTGCATCACTTTAATTTAACAATTAGAATTATTCAAGATTGAATAGATATCAATCTCATTTATCATTTCTGTGAACACAAGTTCTTTGAAATCAGAAAACAGCTATCTCACTGCTAAGTAAGTAAAACTGTTTGAATTTCAGGATTTTATGTTCATCCAAGCTTACAATTCACTTAAGCAAGAATTCTTATATAAAATCTCCAAGATCTTTTAAAACAGCTGAAAATCTAAATATTTATTTATCTCTTCAGTACTCTTTCACAAAGGATAATTTATTCCTTCTCATGGTCTTGATCAGGCATACGACCCGTTTGGTCTATTTCAATGGCCCGCTTAATTTCATAAAAAAAATAACATTAACATTTTTCTTTCTCACCTGTTTACTCACACATAACCACATAAATAAACAATTTATACAATTTTCCTTGTATTTTGTAAACATTTGATGAAAATAATGTTTTCATCATTTTAACCCATTGGCAATTTTCACTAAGGAAGATCATACATGTAAACATCCTTTACTTTTGAAACATAATAGTTTTTCACTAAAGAAGAAATAAACATTTTTTATTTTCAAATGAATAAATTAGAAATAAAACACACGTAGCAACATGTGTTAATGATACTGTCATCAGTGATAATAGTATACAAAGTCTTCAATTTGTTAATTATAGAAAGACCTTTTTCCAAAGAAAATGGAATTAACTTTTCCACCATTGCACAGGTATATGCTTACATGTATGGTGTTCTGTAGTGAAAATGGCTGGGGTATCTACTAAAAAAAGTTAACTTGAATCTTTTTAGTAGCTGCAGCCCATTTAGTAATGAGCCATAGATCATGAAGGCCACTGCTACGAAAAAGGTTGCCCATACCTGGTATAGATAAATAGATAGCTACTCATTTACAGAAACAAGAAAATTTATTCATTTTGTCAATAGGAAAAATAACCAAATTCTGCTTTGCATTTTAAAATTATAATATGTAATCTAGTTTAAAGAAGTGAAAAATTATTTCAGACAAAGGTGAATAGTTTGTGTGTGTGTATAAATATATGAATTGCATGCAGTGCTGGTGTTATGGAAACAGTGTTTGAGGTTTTATATATTTTTATATATATATATATATATATATATATATATATATATATATTAATGAATACACATATCCTGCATTACTTGGAGTTTCATGCCAAACGCAATCTTCAGGTGCTGAGTGTATAGGTTGCAATGGGTAAATTGTCGCCATTCCATATTTTTTAATTTTGTGAATGCGCATTGTTGGTTTTTGATTTTGTTGACTGCACAGTCTAGTAGGTTCAGTTGGGCATCATCTGTGAGAAAAAGAGCACCATGACGCAATTCACTCCACCAGAAATCTGGAAACAGTATGCTTGGCATTCATGCCCGAAGCTCAAATATAAACATTTAAGAGAGTTTGGGTGTCAGTCTGAGGACAGTGAAGAGAATTCAGAAAGTATAGGATGAGTCTGATGGCGATTATGAAGGTACAGAAAGTCGGAAATCTCACACTGATCATTCTGATAAGAAAAGAATTCCCGAATTTGTTGGTGAGATCCAGGTCCCTATTGAAAATAATCCCTCCAAGTCAATTAAGTCCATAGTGAAGGAGGTAGTGCTGCACTGAGTAAAGAGAGTGGCTGCTGGAAGATCCTATGTCTGGCAATAGGACCCTGCACCATGCCACACAAGCAGGAGGACCCAGTCATGGCTGTCAGACAATTTCTGCAACCGTATTACCCCTTACATTTGGCCATCTAACTCCCCAGACTGCAACACCCTTGATTATTATGTGTGGGGCACAGGTGAGCAAGAGACCAACAAAACTCCTTGTAACAATATAAATGAAAGGAAGACAAGGATTATGGCAGCATTCATCAACTTAAACAAGGAGACCATTCAGAAGAGATACAGGAGATTCCAAAGTTGTCCGGAGAACATGGTTGAAACAATGGCAAATAAATTTGAATAAATTTACTCTCTTTCAAGATATTTTTGTGCAATTTTGATATGTCTTAAAATGAGATGTCGATGTAATTTTCATTTTTGTATAATTTAGACGACAATTTATCCATCGAAACCTGTGCATAGATAGATAGATATACATACATATATACTAGTTTCATTAAAGCTCAACAAAGATTCTCAAAGGATTTTCTTCTATATTTCAAAGCATTTTCCTGAGTCCAGTGCATATTTACATATAAAATGTCCAATGTTTGAGTACTTTCAGCTTTGTCAGTTTCATCATTCTTCAAATATCACATCTTCATGTGCCATGTCCCTTTTTAACATCTTCACATTACAATTCATGTTGCTATGCCATATTTTTGCATGTGTGTGTCTGTGTGTATAGTGCATATAAGAAAAGGAATATACAAATCATATGTTTTATATATATTATATATATATATATATATATATATATATATATATATATATATATATATATATATTTGTGTGTGTGTGTGTGTGTGTGTGTGTGTGTGTGTGTGTGTGTGGACAATGAGGTCAACCCCAAGTGGTGAGAATATGTTTCATGATCAAACACAATCTTCATACCATAAATAATATGCACACACACAAGGGAGTGCTAAAAAGATACTAACCCACTTTTCAAAATCTGAATTAAAGATCAGAATTTTGGGGAGATTGGCTCTAGTTGGGCCAAGGATATTTCTGCACCTCTACATGTGCATATAACTTATTCTGGCACAGAATCAAAATAGTACAATACAAAATATGAAAATCAAATTTACAATCTCAGCAATTTGATAACTATTACACTAGAGTAAGCACTCAAGATTTTAACATGTGAACAGGTTTTGCTATAATATAATTGGTTAAATATCATGCTTTATCTCAAAGGCAGGTTTATAAATACTTTAAAGACGTTTTTTCTTTCCATTTTATTGAATAATGTATAAAATGTGTTTTCTAATTTCATCTGAAAAAAAAAAAAAATCTTGGAAATCTACATGTACAAATATTTAATCAGTGTATTCAAAAATGATAAATTTCAATCAGATATTTTCAGGCTATCAAATTAAATTTACAACTGCACTTTGTAAACTTTTCTCAGCCTAAGAAAATAAATCTGACAAAGAGTTTGTACCAACGCAAAGATAAAAACACCAAGTTCCTCTTCATTCCATTTATCAGCACCCCACCTTTTTTTCCTTTTGTAACTGTCACACAATGACAATAGAGCGAAAAGAGTTACTCATCAAAGGTTAATAATAATCCTGAAATGCCAAGCAATCAAGCAAGTTATAAAGAAGAAGATCAAAGTAAAAAAATATCCGAAATGTAGAGGAAAGTTCACCTGTTTGAATGACATTTAACTGGTACGTAACCAAAAAGAAAAAAAAAGATAAAAAATGTTTCTTTAGAATCTTTTGCTTTTCACACAAAAACAAAGACAATTGGACTTTTAGATAACAGAGTGCATGCTGACTAAAATCATTCAGAATGGGAATGGAAAGTTGGAGATTTTTTTATTGGGAGGAGGGGGGCAGAAATTAATTTTCTGCAGATTTAATGCCCTTGAAATAAAGCACCATTGATGTCCAGGAAATGGTAAAAAAAATATGAAGGTAGATTTGGTTAAATAAAAACACTAACAATTTTTGGATTTGGCTTTTTTTTTTTTTTAAGTGGAATTGTTAATTTTTATGAATATATCATAGTAATAATCTTGAAGCAAAAGAGTCACATTTCCTAGAACATATTAACTCCTACATAGAAGACATGCTGTATAAAAAGTACATACATATATATATATATATATATATATATATATATATATATAGATATATGGACTGAATAAACAAGTATGACCATTGCTGACAAGTTTGTTCTAGGTTTTTACTCCTCATGAAAAACCACAATGGCACTTGAAGCCAGCCAATGACTTACAATGCTTAGTACAGGTATGGCAAACTAAGTTGTTCTGTACAGGGCCTGGCCTGTTTTGTAAATTTTGTTAAGTTTGTGCATGTGTTTTCATGTGACTGGTAAAACAGGATCATTTTCGGCAGGTTCCTAACACACCCTCCATATTAAATTATTGCCAGCATAGGACTGATTGCACACAAACACACAGCTTCTTAAAAAAAAACGCTGAACTCATGCAAATATCAGTAGAGAAAACTAATCAAAATGGCAGGCTATAGCTTCAACATAGATTTTCAATTTCATGGGAGGTGCCACTTTACACATTACTGCAAAGGTGTTACTTTGATGATTACCTGATTTATACAATCACTTAAACATCGAGATAGACCAGTCAGAAATATGCAATTCCTTTATAGTATGAATTTGTTTCTACAGGGCCATCCAAATTCCACCTTGTAAACATGAGGCTTTCTTCCACAAAATGTCACAAGTTTGAATCTGACAAAATTATCTACAATGTCATTAATCATTTTGAAAGACTGAAGTCATGGAAAACCACATTAACTATTCTGCCATGTTGGAGGACATAAAAAAAAATTCAGTATACAGTGAAAATACAGTATTGAAAAACCTTTAGTGTGAAGTTTTACAATGTCTTCTTCAAAATATTATTTTTGATGTGATGCCCCGAAGCTCACATGCAAGTAAAAAGAAAATAATGCATTTTCTTTCAGCTGTAAATGCCTGTGCATGTAAAATTAACATTTGTACTGACTGATATTAAATAGTTAAAAAATTTAAACTGTCCATCAACCATATTTGTCCATAAAAATTGTGGCTATTCACATTAGTGTTGTTTTCCATTAAGTGTTTGGTTATTTGCAGTCAGCCATGTTTGCCTACATAATGAAGAGCTGTTATTTCATTAGAAGAGTAACAATTTTCATTATTAGCGCCACATGTTAAAAAGATATTGATAAGAATCTTTAAACTTAAGATCATTGTCAAATAACAGGAGGGAAGTTCCAGATTGCAGTTTCAATATACAAATGTCAGCTGATGAGGATGACAGCCATAAGCTCCATCAACTGGGTTTCCATGTAATATGGGCCCATAACCTGTTAGGCTTTTAGCCATATATCCTGGATCAGTAACCTATTAGACTTTTAGAAAGAATAGCAAATCAAATGAAACACTATCAGCAGCAGCTGAACACATGAAAATAACAGTACAGCAAACCAGCATAAGGATGTTCACATAGTGTAGGAGTTATCCGCATGCAATTTCAAATTCCAGACAAAGCTTTTGGGTTTGTTTTAACACAAATACCCTTTGGAAAGGTATGAATCCATTTCTTCATATAAACCTACTTGCTACAACAACCACAGCAGCAACACCTAGCATGATGAGGTGGTGACCTGCTATTCCACTATTCTACAAGGTTATATAAACCAGCCAAACAGAGTGTCTGTATATTCTATATGGTTTCATTCTATATAAGAAGGCAGCACCTCTCCAGGGCCAGTGTGTCCTACCCCATCCCACTCACACAGACACCGGAGGGTGGTCCAAGCCTGATTGGGGGCTCCAGGCAGTGCTTCATGACTCTCACTATCCTATCAACATTTGCTTTTTCTACCTACATTTATATATTAGGTTGGTGCAAAAATAATGTTGTTTTCTTACATGAAGTTGAACGTCAAAAAACATTATTTTTGCACCAACCTAATACATTACAAATTAAACTAATCACAACTGACTATTAGTATTAAAGGTTGAAAAATTTTCATGGATTTTGATGTCAATCTGGAGTCTTTTTTTTATCCAAATCAATGAATTTGTTTTGCTAAATCTCAGAAATATCTATCTATAAAAGGCAGGATGAGTGTGTGTGTGCAAGAAATGCACAGCCGCAATTTTCAATGGATTTGCACCAAAATTTACATGCACATGCTCCAAGTTAGTAAAAAGGCCAAGACCAACTTTGCATTTCCCAACTCACATCGATAGTGGAAATAATCGATTTTTTCATGCTTCTACAGCAGTTTTCATGTAGTTTGCGGTCATTTTCTACTGGCCAGAGTGAGAGCCTATAGCTGGCTGCCATGAATAGGCAGGAAGATTCTATTGGGCAGTGTGAGAGCCAACAGCTGACTGACATGAATGTTAACTAGCATGCTAGCATGCAAAAAAAAAAAAAAAAAAAAAAAAAAAAACATTCAATAGCTGCATTCGTCACAAGTGGGAAAAATTTAAATCTGCATGGCACTTTACTCCAATTGGCTCATTTGCTTGCTTAAACTCAACGTTGATTCTGATTCCGCATAACAGGGTTGGGTGTAAAAAAATATTTGTTGTTAATATTCTTTTTTCATTCGTTTTTTCCAGTTACGAGTCCTTTTTTAAAGCTGATCGTTTTGTGTTCATTTTGTTTAGTTCTATTTTTGTAACAGATTTAATGTTTAGTATAGAGCTTAGAAAAAATTTGCAGTGTGAGATAGGCAAGAAGTAAGGCATGTAGCAACATCAGCACGGCAAAGGGCACTCCTTTAAAGGCAAGGAAGGGCAAAAATATTTTAAGTCAAGTGATAGCGATTGCTGTACGAGTCGTACGATTTTTGAATCAAGCACGGGCAACGCCGGGTCATGCTGCTAGTCACCATATAAAATTCACTATTTTTTATCCATAATGTTGAATGCATTAAAATTATTCAATTTTTAAGAAAAATCTCAAGTTGATGCTAAGAATTGTTGCAAAATATTGTTGATTTATTTAAGATGGAAGGATCTATTACAACATGTCTCTTTTTCATTTACATACATTGTATTTATTTTCAATTTTTGTAGTTGAATTGTTCACCAATACTGCATATGATCTAGTATTGTACATAATTAGGTTACAATAAAATTTGTATTTTATATGATTATTACCGTATGAAAATTTAAATCTAATAAAGTTGTGGGGGGCATGTATCAAAGATTGGGGGGTAGCACAAGACCCTTGCACCAGTCCTGTACCTCACACTTAATTTTTACATATGTGTTAGTTTTAGGAAATGGATTAAATCCAACATATTGTTATTTTTAATTTAGGTTAGGCATGTCAGATCCAATGGCAGTCCCCCATAGGGGTTACAATTTCAAATCCTGCTGGGGGACAGATATTTTTATGACAAGATTTCTTGAATATTCAGACTGGTAGATGTAGTTGGATGAAAAATACTCTTTAATTAAAAAACAGAGCTTCTACTCAAACACGAGTATCCATAAAAAATAACGTTTAAACAAAATAAATTAAAAATAACAGTATGTGTTAGTCTAAACTTTACCAGAAATATACGACGACTCATGCTTATATTCCAACAAAGCAAATAAACATTTGGGAGAACCATTCTTCTATAACTAGCATGAAAAATGTTACCTGTATAGTCAACTTTGACTCCAATTCAAATATATATGAAATACATACAAGTGGGTGCTGAAAAGTTCTTGGCTTGAATCCCTTCCCAAAATCTGACCAAATGCCCAAACAGAATTTGGATGAGGAAGGGCTTCTTGGTTTGACCAAAAAAATTTTCAGTGCACTCTCAAAGTTTATATACCTCAATAAATGCAAGTGTAAAATTTTATAAAAGCAATTTAGAAATATGTATGAATCAGAATTCTTTGTTAAATATTGTAAGACATTATCTCTTCATCTGATTAATTTCCAGAGGATTTCAAATGCGGGAAGTAATTTTTTAAGAAGAAAAACAAAGAAGGAGAAGAAAAACAATGAAAGAGAAGAAAAACAATGAAAGAGAAGAAAAACAATGAAAGAGAAGAAAAACAATGAAAGAGAAGAAAAACAATGAAAGAGAAGAAAAACAATGAAAGAGAAGAAAAACAATGAAAGAGAAGAAAAAGAATTAGCAGTAGTTATAGTCAGAAGAAGAAATAAGTTTATTTCAAACAAAATTTCTCACTTTGTATGCAGTGGTAAATTTTATAAACCGATTTATTTGTTGGTGTATAATAGCATTCATTATTGTTTTTTGCCAAATCTGCTATTGAAGAAAAACAACAGGTTTGCATCTTTAAATAATCACCAATAACTTATTTTTTCCAGTTATTTCTTTTGCATTTGGAAATGAGTGCAGGTGCAAAATAATGTATTTAAATATACTAGATAATAAATATCCTATGAAAATATTTGGAACATTTTAACTGATTATTTTACTTTCAGGTGTAATTATATAATATAAATATACTCTCAATAATATTGTTTGCACCCCACCAACCACCTATAAAACATTTTCTAATCTTTGTTTTTAGAATCTTTTTCATTTTTTTAATGATATATTCCTTCAAGATATAGGTAATCATGTCGCTGCACATTTTTTTTAACAATGCTGTTCACCCAATACAAGGACCAAGAGCCACACAAGTTAGAAGGTTACAAAGTAAGAGGCACTACCCCCAAGCAAAGTGATAACGACACCAAGATGCAAAGGACCACCAGAAGTGAAAGAGAAGAGAAAAACTTTTGAAGGAACTGGAAACCCACTCATAATCAGGAAATACAGGATAAACCTCTACTCTTGTTCAAACAACCAAGGAGAAGTGTGAACCGGATGATAGGTGAACCAATCTACAACAGAGGTAAAAAAAAAAAAGTAAAGAAATAGTAAAAAAAAGTTCAAAATTTTAAGTGGAGATGTTAGACATATCGAGTTGAAGTAGACTTTACAAGGAAACAGAAACCCAATCCTAAGCAGGAAACAAGGAATAAAACCTCTACTCCTAATCAAAAGACAGGGGAGAAGTGTGAAATAAATGATAAATGAACCTAAATATTCTTTTTCTTTATTACCTACAAACTGCCATATCTTCTGAGGAAAGCGAGTGGTTTTCTGTTGCTTTGCCCATAGTTTGGAATTTAGTTTTCTTTCTTTTAGATTGGTTGTCATCCAGTGCTACAAAACCCAGTCTATCTTTTTATTCAACCCATAGCTGGAAGGAAAAAGAAAAGATTCATACCTTTCCTCAGGGTATTAGTGCAAACATGAAGACAATAGACGAGAACAAAATTTGAACTCTGCTTGCCGATTTCACTTCCTGCAACGATAACCATTACACTACTGGCATATCCTTACCTTGACTAAATGGATATAACCCATTGCATCCTATTTGCAAAGATCCATAACATCAGCATTCCCTTTTTGGAATAGACAGACATGTGTAAAGAATCGCATTCCATTCTAGCATGATTATAAACTCATTTCTTTCATATCGTTTTGATCAGTACAAATAGAAAAGGCAAAAACTCAAATAAGATGTCAGGAATTGCAGCTGCCAATGATGTCAAATCAGGATTGACAGGTGGAGAATGCTTCTTTTTTTTTTCTCTCAGAGGAAAACTGCCTTATACTATCAGTTTCCGGCATTTGGAACTTTTATCTATTTTCAATCAAGACCAGCTGTGTTCACATTATCAATTTCCTTCAAGCTTTTCTCTGATTGATTTTTCACATCTGTCTCATATTAGTTAAATATACAATCTTCAGGTTCTATTCCTGGGGATCAAATTCACTAATATTACAGTAAGACTTGTAATCTTCAAATCCATAATGGCCAAGTAATAGGAATCATTAAACTAAATACATTTCTTCAAGAAGGTATAAATCTAAAAAGTAAGTTAGTGCCAATAATCTCTTAATAGATATGCGGCATTTTGTTTGTAAGAATGAAAACTAAACAAATTCTTTAAAGATGATTTCAAATGTTTTATATAAAATTACTCAAGTTCCTGCATTAGATTCACAATATCCTAATTGGCTTGTCATGTACAAAATTGATTTATTTTTTATGACTTATCAACCCTTTGGGGGTTAAATGCAAAACATATTTTTAATTGTAAGAAAAATTCTTTTTTTGAAATATGACATTAACAATTTCTTGAAAATAACAATTTTTTTTTTTTTTTAGATATAAGCCCTCCTATTTAACCCACAGCTGGTGGGGAGTGGATTTATACCTTTTCCCAAGGGTATTTATACATAAGTGAATTCAACCAATCTGACTGGAATTTGAACTGAACTCTCTAATTTCTCATTCTGAGTTGCTAAATGTCACACCACCCACACATCCAAAAATAAATGTAAAACATTATAACACAGTAAAATGTGGTTCTACAGAAGGATGTTAAGGATATCATGGACTAAACATGTGAGCAACAACAAGGTTTTAGAGAAAATGGAAACAAAAACTTATATTTAACATCAAGAAGAAAGAGTTGAAATTTCTAGGGCACATAATGAAGAAAGAGGGGATGGAAAATCTGATACTCACAGGACAGATTGAAGGCAAGAGGGACAGACGAAAACAATGCATGTATATTTAGTGAGCTTGAGTAAATGGATGGCGAAATAAGGTTTAGGAGAAATGACAAAAAGACAAAATTTATTAAGAGCTATGAAGGACAGGAAATTGTGGAGAGCCATGATTACCTATGTGCTGAAGAGACACTGCATATAAAGAAGGCAATATTGTACACTATATCAATCAATGTCTTCACAATAAAACTTATTAACCAAGTGATGTTGGCAAAATTTTCAAGATATATTTATATGAGCAATATATCAAGTTAATTCAGATTTATGTCTATCCTTATTAAAAATACTAATAACTATTTAACCCATAGCTGGGAGAAGAGATGGACTAATACCTTTACCAAGAGTATTTACATGTAAGTGAATGTAACAAATGGACTGTTGTTATGTGCAAAAGCAAATGCTATGATCATGATTTATAAAGAATCCATATTTTTTCAAACATGGATTTTTTAAAACAGCCAAGATTTAGTTTATTTATGGAGTAACTTTTGTATAATTATACAAACTTAAACATCATTAACAATTTATTGATCACAAGAAGTTATGCTATAATAATTTCATCAAAAGAAAAACGTTTAATTTTACATCATTTTCATTTGTACATTTTTAGGATACTCAACATGAGACGTCTCTTTACACAAAAGGAATATTTAAAAGACATTATTTTGTTTTTTGCAGTAAGTTTCACCCTGTACAAGGCCCAGGGGAGGAAGCCACTCGAGGTGCTTACTGACTAAGGCTCTTACTCTAGGTTCCATGCTGCTTAGAACTAATCATAGATTTCTGCGTTTTGTAATTTGCAGGCAGTTTTTTTGTTTAATAAGAAGCTGTGTAACTGCTTTCAAATCACATTCAGCCATATCAGAAGTTGAAAAGACAATGAAGAAAAGTTTGATAGCTTCTCACAGCTTGAGATACCTTTCAGAAATTTCCTTTTGTAGCCAATATAGAATCATTTTCGAAAATGTGAAAAAAAAAAAAATTTTTTAAATTAATAAATGCCCAGTGCCCACTTTCAACATAACAGAGCCCAGAAGGGAGTGATAGCATCCAAGTTGGGAAATACTGCTATAGATGATAGTTGAGAACATACTGGCTGCATTTTTAACATTTGTATTTTGCAGAAGGTGATTTTTGTGTTAAGTTCAATCAGACATTGAAATGTAATCAAGAGAAATGATTACTTTTCCAAATCTGATCTCAAATGATTTATTTCCAATTTTCAGTTGATGAGATAACCTCATCAATATTAAAGTCAAGACTGATTTCATTTCTCAAATGTTCATCTATTCACATGGCCATTAAACACAATTCACACTAAATCATATTCCCATAAGCACACATTACAACTTTTGATAAACTCCAGAGTTAAAGAAAAAAAAGAAAAAAGATACTAAAGAAAAAATGTTTACTGATGAATATTTGGAACTATTCCAACCAAATCTCCTTTGTACATACAGTTTTCTATGCATAATATCTGATTCACTTGAATATTTATTTTTGGCAATGACATGTCTGAAGTCTGGAATGTATATGCTTGTTTTTGTCTTATTTTAATTATTTCTTCTTGTTGATGTTCATTTCAACTACAAGCCAAACAGCTGAAAAGATACCAACAAGAAATGCAACACTAAAGATATACAATCCGTTTAGGATTTTTCTTAAGCCCCTGAATACTGAATGGCAACATTTAAAATATATTTCACTAAATCCTACCCAAAGATATGGAAAAAAACATTTTTTCACTTCTGAAACCAAACTGATCACACAAATCAATGTGAGCATACAAGTGTGAATAATTTGTTTGCAAATAATTACTTGACAGAATATCAAAACAAATTTGTTTCATATCACAAGTTTTGCTTGGAAAGTAAACATATTTACAACTGTAGCATGCCTGTTAATAATCTTTCACAAATAGTGACTTTTTTCTATATATCAGCTGTATAAGATAGATATTCTGTGTGTGTGTGTGTGTGTGTGTGTGTGTGTGTGTGTGTCCGGGGAGGGGCTTTTTTTTTCTTTAATAAGATTTCTCCACACTAATAGATGATAGCTGTAATACACACTGTTTAAAAAATAAAAATGGGCTGTCTATTTCGAATACAGAGTACCCACTATAATGTTTAAAGTAATTATATATATATATATATATATATGTGTGTGTGTGTGTGTGTGTGTGTGTGTGTGTGTGTATATATATATATATATGTGTATATATATTTATACACACACACATCTCAGTTCAAAATTTTGAAGTCACTACCAGAATTAACATGGAATGAACTTGACTGAAGAGTGAAAAACAAAATGAAAAAGAGTTCTTAGAGTGATTGAAAAAAGAATGGAATCAATTATCAAACTTATACTTTGAGAAAGTTTTGCAGTGAATACCAAAAATTTGTGCTACAGTAATCAAGGATAAAGGAGGATATTTTGACGAGAGCAAAATTTAATCATAAAATGCTTTTTTCTTTTTGTCATAATAAAATTTCTAATAAAAAACTATGTCTCACTTATTTTTAATCATTTTCTTTTATTTAAAGTACAAAGCAACTACTTTTGGGGCCAATTTAAAAAATTATCAAGGTTAACTCAAAAATTTGAACTGTAGTGTGGGTTGGGTATATATATTACTATAGACCGAATAGATTGTGTATGTATGCTAAAACTCAGTACTTGGTTATCAAGCTACATAATTAAGTTATATAGATTCTTTACAAAACTTTGGCATAGAACATCTAGTGTCAAACATATTTCTGTTAAAATCTGTTCAGAAACTTTCATACTTAACACTTACAGAAAAAAATCAGTTAAAAAAACACAATTTAATCTATTTCCATATATCATCATGTCACATTACCCATGACCATATATACCGCAGCCATGGAAACAATGGTATGTGTAGGGTTGACTTCTTCAGGATGGTTTTAAATTCACAGTCTTCTGTATACTAGATAACTGTCACTCAAGGCTAGAGACCCTAGTCTACACTACAATTAACCCTTCACTGTGGCTGAGTTGGATTTATACTTTTCCAGGGATGTTTGTGCAAAAGCAAGGTGGAATTTAAACTCAGTAAACCAATCACATTTTTTGTGGCAATAATAAGTATTACATAAATCTATCAAGAATGCTGTGATGACATTCATTCCCTTGTATTACTTTCCAGTTATATTTTATAATGCCACTATGTGAATATTGAAAGTATTAGTATCTACTAAAACATGTAGTGTATATAATGTTTATACACATACATTATATATGTTCCAAATGTTGTCACAGCCAAAAGAGACAGTGAAGACAAGCTCCTATAGTCTATAAAATGCTGCTGTGACATGCATCTCAAATAGCCTCTAACAATTAAGTTCAGCTTCAAGCTGAAGAATGGGCAAAGGCAGACAACTGGCACCTTATAACCAGCTACTTCAGGTAGATGGAGTTCAAAAGCCCAGGAGGGCAGTCCATCTAGTTGGAAGGAAAACCCTGATTTTAAACATCTGCTGCCTTGTGGTCACATCCAAACATGGAAAAGGCAACAGATATGAATCCAGACAGAAAACCAAGAGTGGAGCCCCAAAATCAGTTGGCTGACACCTTTCCAGCAACTCTTGCAGACAAGCCTGCCCCCAATCTAATGCCCTGAATTCCTTTGGATCTTTGCAATACAGCTGAGAAGAGAACTGGGCTGCGCACAGCCTTCATACACCCAGGCCAGCACCCTGGAGAGGTCACTCCAGTCTCACTACCCAAGGACTGAATTTTAACCAAACTGAGCATCAACTTTATCTGACAAGATAAATGGATGCCTACTTATACAGATAGTAATAACAAAAATTTGCTGGTGTTTCTATATCAGATTATGTGGCATCCATCAGTCTTGAGAGACCATGGATCTGCACCCAAAACGTTATGCCTCAACTGCTGATAGTGGCATTGCATCTGTTATGGCTGTACAGGCCACACGGACATAACAGTCTTGATTGCAAAGAATACCTGTGAAGATACTCTCCTCCAATGTTGCCATGTTGTTTTCTTTCCTTTGAGCACACTTCTTCCCAGTGGCAAGCTTCTGTTTCTTCTCTCCTCACTCCAACCGTCTGTGTAAATCATATCTCCAGCACGAGCAATCGTTGGCAATGTCTTCCCACCTCTCTATGTCCATCACCCTCATGTCTCTTTTGCAGATGTCAAAGCAAAGATGAGGTTGCCATCGTGCCCTCTGGCTGGTGACCAGTTTCCCGTATAGAGTGACTTTCAGAATCCTCCCATCAGTAGGCTGTTGCTACCTGGGTTTTGTAATCATGATGAGGTGACACTGGAGTCTTCTCTCCAGGGTGCAGACCTAAGTAAGACTTTATGAGAGATCGATAGTTGCCCATGCAGCATGTATTCCCTCTCTATGTCACCAATGTTTTCCAACGGAAAGGCAGAGTTCAATACAGCTTGACACCAGAATCATTGCAAGAGTTGCCAGAATGAAGTTGAACATGACATCAAACCGTCTTAGGGACTCTGGCTCCAGATTTGCCCTCAGGGTTTACTCTCAAAGCCTTTTCCATGATTGGGTATGACTGCAAGGCAGTGAAGATTTAAAAGCAGAGTTTTCTTTATATATTGGATAACTTACATGAATACAACTGAATTCATTTATATACAGACAAATTTAACGATATAAAAAGAAAAACTAAAAGAAAATATACCTTAGTTCTGGATCTTCGAACACAATGGAAACGGTCTCCTGAGTATTATTAGGATTTTTGAGGACAAATTCAAAGAAATCAGAAACTCCAAAACAAGGATAGAGAATATGTTCCTTGCTAATCACAGAGTTTAACATGTTCATGATGTTGTCCCTTTTGGTTTGTTGTCGATACAAATTCAATATTTTTAAGTCACGGGCACGCTGACTCAGCTCTTGTTTGTAGGACTGAAATGATAAAATTATAATTAGTTTATATTCATAAATATTTACCATGTGTAAATTATTGAAAGTTGTTTTCTCCAACTGTTGACGTGTCCAGAAGTTTACTCAAGAAGAGTTTAACAGAGTCAAACAGAATTCTTCCACACTCAGTAACCCCTTGTGTTTTAGTAGTTTTACTGCCTTAGGAAAGATCAGATGTTGAAACTACAATTTGTTGTTTTTTTTTTTACATAGGTGAAGTAATTTGTGTTAAATACTTCATTTGGGTATTTTTTTTTTTAAATAGTTTAAATAGCAATAAAACAGTTTATCATGATGCTGTGTATACGAAATGAAAGACAGCAGCTTTCTTCAGCAGTTTCATTTGGTAGCAGTTCTGTAAAGAATTTTTACAGACAAATATAACAGTATATAATAATGGTTTTCACCGAGCATTTTATTTCTTAAATTCATCAAGTTCAAAAATACTATGCCACGT
The DNA here is from genome assembly GCA_964036315.1 of Acanthosepion esculentum. Classification (NCBI taxonomy): domain Eukaryota; kingdom Metazoa; phylum Mollusca; class Cephalopoda; order Sepiida; family Sepiidae; genus Acanthosepion; species Acanthosepion esculentum. Next base: position 75,511,454 of record OZ038475.1, read on the forward strand.
ATATAGAACAAATCCTATAAAATGCCAAAAAATGGAGAAAAACATCTTTGTCGTAGTTTGAAACCACTTTCCTTTGTTTCAGTTATCTTAATGAGTCTCAAACCAAACACTTAAGGAAAAAGCAGAAACTATTGGTTTGCCAAATAAATTAGGATGATTAATTTTAATTTTGTTGGATTACTTAACATCAAATTTTGTATGGAGCACCCAGTGAGGATTAAATTCACTATTCAAATAAGTCAAATCTAGAAGTATAAATTTTCATTTTATATAGTTAGCTTAGACTACTTTCTTCATCTTCATACCATACTGTGCAGCTGGCCTCAGGTCTCTTACATCCTACAATGGCTAATCTTGCAATTCCTTCCTTGCACAGGTCATATCTAGTGGCTGCACATCGGTGTTCTTGGAATTTTTTTACTCTTGACCTCTGCACTAAATCTGTAACCTTCCAATAAAACCATTGAACTCTACCAGATCTTTTTTAAATGCCGTTACAGCAGAGAGTAAAAACTAGCCCCAAGAAGTCAGAGAACATAGGGAAACTAATCTGAAACACTTTCAAATCAAATATAGCAAACCTCTACATGCAGAGTGAACATGCACTGTGTTCAGATCACTCAGTCAGCTCACCAAGTATAGACACAAATACCTTATGGTATCTCTGAATCAGAAAGAAAAAAAAGAGGCTCCAACATTGTGACAAAGATCAAAGGAAACTATTCCAGACATTGAATATGTATACCAAACTCAGAGCAATATTCTACATTCCAGAACATAACATCTGAGGAAAACCAGAGGGTATGTGGCCAAACTATTTTGATAAAATAAAGATGAAGAAATCAGGCCAAGCTAATCATTGGGCAATGATTAAAATATCACATCTAAAAGAAATCCAAATAAAAACAAGATCCTAGCTTACATGCAGGGGAAAGATACTGAAATTTATCAAACTACAAAGATTTGTTTCTAAACATTACAATTATACTGAAGATCATCATTACATCTGTTGGATTACCACCCCAGGTGGTATGAGATTTGAAAGCCTCTTCCTCTTTCCTTTTTGACTTTGGCAGTGACAAGACATTATCTTCTCATTCTGCCAGCATGTAAGTACCTCAGAGACAAATGCTGGCAGTTGTCTTGAATTCTTCACAAACTTTAACTTCATTTCTCATTTTCCTTTTTGTAACACGTCCTTTCAACAGATTTAGTAATACTTGTTTGTTTGAATACCAAGTTTTCGCACTTATTCTTTCCTGGACTCACATGGGCCCACCAATATTGTTTGCAAAACAAATGTATCAGGAGCCATTACATATTTATTGAAAACACACATAAAATAAGAACTGAGTGAAAGAAACTGAAGGCAATGTTTTGAATTCTCTTTATATTTTGGCTAATTAAATCAGCTAGAGAAAAATCTCTTTCACTATGCCATACAACAGAATATGATTTTGTAAACAAAAAAAAAAAAAATTACGAGACAATCATGCTGAGCCTCAAGAAAACAAATCTAAGACACAAATATTCACCTTTAAAATTTAACAAGCTTTTCAGTTTTCAATGCAGACGTTTTTTGAGCAAGATGACGATAACAACAAAAAAAAAATTTGAAGTTTATATAATCATAAGAATAAAGTTTAAAAATAGAAATATCAATTTCTTAGAAAGCTATCACCAAAATATATAAATCTGTCAAAAAATTGTTCAGAAAGATTTTTTTTGCTAAAACAAATATTAAAGATACTTGTATTAGGCAAAGTGCATAAAGATTTGGGTAACTTTTTCCTCTGAGAAATAGTAGCAAGCCAACTGGTGAGGACTCCAGTAGTGCACTGTGCAGCAGACATCAAAAGTTAGAAACACACACACACACACACACATGCAAACGGCATTTCTCTGAGAGAGAAAAAGAAATTAAAATTGAAACCCTAATCAGAGTCACACATGAAAATCTCTTGGGAATACTAACATAATCAGTATCAAGTGTTATGCTATATTCTACTTAAACAAGAAACAGCTGCAAATAGTCTGAAAAATTAAATGCCTTCCCTTGTTTTCTCTATTACAGTATGTGGGTGTAAACTAATTTCCATAAGGAAGCCTCACCATTTATTCTAGATTTTTGCTACAATACACCCCAATGCTAAAAGGAAGAAGGAAAAGAAATAACAAAAGCAGTCATGTAGGGAGAATAGTTAATGATTTTTAAACTGAATAAAAATCATCAAAACAATTTTCAAAGTGATTCAGAAAAAAAAATGAAAAAGACTAAAGATGTAAATTGTGAAATTACATTCTTTTTTAAGTAGTTTGATAAAATTAGCTATTTTGCTTTTTGTTATAACTACAAGGAGACAACATAAAAAATAAATTAACATGCAATTCATTTTTCAAATATCCAAATATTTGTGTGTGTGTGTGTGTGTGTGTGTGTGCGTGTATGCACACTCAAAGCGTGAATAAAATACAGTTTGGTTTGCTCCCCCCCCCTGCTTACAGCCAGATGAAAGTGTGTTTGATGTAATAAATAAAGGGTTAGTTTAGCAGTGAAAACCAAGGGACACAAACAGGATTTAACACTGATCATGATATTGTTGAAGTGGGGGTTATTTAAAGCCAAAACATATTTTGGATTATAAAAACAATCTTTTTGTTTTGCAACTGAATAATGCATTAACAATTTTTTTGAGAATAACAATTTTTTTTCCAGATACAAGTCCTACTATTTAACCCATATTTGGGGGTGGATATGGAATTGTACCTTTCCCCAAGGGTAATTGCAGGTAAGTGAATGTAACTGGTGATGGACATGGACGGTAATCATCTAACAAAAGGAAACACTTTAACAAACTAAATTCCTATTCAATGTTAATGCCAGTCAGCACATCAGTCAATGTACTATACAACACAGACAGCATTCCATTTTTTTTTTTAATAAAAACCAATAACCATTATTAACACCACAGCACTGGTAACTTTCTCACCTGAACCAAAGATCATTTACTATAGGACAAGTGAAGTTTGGTATTGTGTCGGTTGGCCAGACAATCACATTTCCAGCTGGGACAAATAATAGCCTCTATCAAGAAGACCACATGATTCTATAGACAGAGTTTGCCAGTAGTGTGGGGGGGGCATACATGTTGTTAGTGGCGCTGTAGTTGTGTGTCCAGGGGGAGGGAGGTCTGTTGGAATTTTTAACAACCATGAGTGAAACTGGAGTCTTTCATACTAGGTGTGTCATATATAAATCATGAACATTATTTCCATCCATTTATGCCCATAGTGGAATGAAACTGGCTCAGCTAAATTCCAAGACCCCCATTAGATTTATACACTTGCTAGATTTTAACACTCATGCTTATGGGACAGATTTCACAAAAATCTCTGCCACCACACCAAACAAAAAAAGTTACAGAAAACACAGAAACATGCCTGAATATATTACAAATCTTATACAATGTCTCTAGTACCTCATAGATCCCTACAACCATATCACATAGCCACTTCAGGTGAAGAGCTTGAATTCAGTCACTTTCCCACCGCAATAAAGGGGTTTCCCCTCAGTCTTTATTTTAATGATTATATTTTCATAACAATTGTTCTGATGAGCTTTACTCCTTTGAACTTCGACCACATGAATAAGTTTAGTCCTATTTTGGCAACTAGGTCTCAATATCTTTCTGCTGAAATAGCTAGATTTAACCATAAGTTCTATTCTAATAATTTCTTTTCTTGCACATCTTGCCTGTGGAATTCTCTATCAGCTTCTTGATTTCCTGTCACCTATGATCCCCCAAAATTTAAAAACATCAATTGCCATTTTCTGTCTTCCGAAATCCTGTTCTTTTTATCCTTTCCCGTCACTAACACCTTCCTAATTTTCTTTCATTGTCAATAACACCTTCTGTTTTAGTGGTACTATTATCTTGCATGAGGTGAAACAATTAAAACAAGAAGTATAAATACAATTCAGTTTATATATTTACTGTGTTTGATGGTTTTGGGACAGTCGTAGCTAACTGCTCTCATCTGCTGTTGCCACTATTTTCTATTTGGTTTATAAATTATAGTCTAGCTTTACAGATGAAAATTTAGGAGGATTGCAGACCTTCCGATTCTAATTGTAGGAGATGTGGAATAAACCTCAGGCCTGAATTATTGAAATTTTAAAGTAAAGTGCTGTGCATGTGTTACTAACTTCATCCTTTAAATTCACAACATTGCTCAACAAAGTGAGATTAAAGTATAAAATCTGAAAATCATAGGGTTTTTTATTTTCTTTTTTAGTTGGAGTTTACTTCTCCAAGCAAGATAGCCTAAATGAAGACATTAAGACAGTCACAAAGTTGGGAAACAACTTTGTTCAGCAATGGACTCTAAATAGCAGATTAATATAACTGAGCCTTTTACATTGCACTTTAATGTATACAACACTTATTATCATTTTGATTTTTGTATAAAGCAATCCAAAACAAAAAGAAAACAAAATCATAGTAAAACAAAAGGTTATAGTATTCCGGAAATTATTCAATGTCATATATCAAAGTAGCTGAATGGTGGATAACCATGACACAGTAACCAACAGGAAATATAAAAGTCATAGTGAAATAGACTTTCTACATAGAAGTAATGAAATTATAGACACATATTTTAAGATTTTCAGTTCAGTGGATTTAAATTTGGTCCTAGCAGCAACTTAGAGCTCAAAGCAAGATACAGCTCTGATCAATCAAATTACAGAACCTTTGAGAAAAATGGAAATAGATGAATTAGACTGATGAGCAGTTTCTCCTAACAGAACGAAGGCAAAGTAATAATACACACATACATCATATATTTCATTAAGGAGTACCTAAGTACTCAGGGTTCAATTGGAAATTAGGCACTGACAAAAGCATATCCAAAGGTAAGCTAACTGAAGGGATTTGCAGACAGCAGCAAAAGTGAGAGGCCAGGAAAAAGAGAGAGGATGTCAAGATGTTTATACTAACAGGCTGGGGAGTAAGGAAGAGAGTGGATAAACATTTGAAACTCCATTTTGCATTCCACAGGCTCAAAGAGTCCACTATTCTTACCAGTCCAGCAAATAGAAATGAAAGAAAAAAACATAAAACCAAACACATTGTGTCTGCTTGGTTATTTCCAGAGAATATATATATATATATATATATATATATATATATATATATTAATCCTTTCCCCCCAAGCAATAATATGAGACAAACTATTATTAAGGAGAAAGGACAATAAAAGAACAAGAATTAAAAAGACAGGAGACAACAACTGACATTGCATTTAAACTTGTGAAGACCAATGTTGACTGGGAAGCAAGAAGATGGAAGAGAGTTCCATATATATATTTTCAAAACTAGCCTTTCCTTTACAGCTGTTCAACTGTGGTCGACTCCGACAGCAACAACAATGATCCATACAACTGGTTCATAGTGTATCAACAGAAGATATCATTTCATTATGATGAGTATACTCTTTAACATTACACTAGTATCTTAATGTAGTCTGAATGGTAATATTAACTGTTTCCTTATAAGGAAACATTCAGCATTCATTGACCTAACAGACGGCCAGTTGAAATTTATAAAAATCTCTCTCTTAAATGAATTTTTCAGGATAATCAGTTTCTCAAGTTCAGTAACTGTTATTGCTCTTTCCAGTATTGATGAGGGCTTCATTCCTAACTTTTTGTTCCTAGTAGTGTGGACTGTCAACATATTGAATTATGTAATATTCTTTTCATGTGGTTTCCATTTTAGTTGTTGCTATTATTGAAAGTCCTCAAGTGATATGGTTTCTGCTATTTGGTACATTTGTTTGTAATTCTGTAGTGCCAGTCTACAAGGTTCAAAGAAGAATGGTCCTCACTAAAACTTACACACCTCATTCGCCATCAAAGCCATTTTTAACCATTGATCTGAGAAAGCAACTGTATGCAGATGACACTTTAATTATTTCAGAACGCGAGTGGCACCATGCATGACATCTATATGAAAGTCTCAATTTGATAAGGCTATTTAAGAACAGAACTCGAATTAAAAACTCAAGCTATGGTTTTGGTTTTGGAGCAATTTGTGGTGTTGGCCAAAATTAATCCTAGCATAGCCTATTCTGTGTTAAATTACCTCATCTCCTATACTAAATTTGTTATAACTGATCCCTACACTGAAGCATTTGAAGTGTTTAATATTTTACTAATGCCATATCTTGAATTTTTATGATGGATTCAGGATAGCAGTCATCTCTGGTTTTATTTTGATTCTAGATCATAGTTTCTGTTTTGGAAAGGTTGATCTTGAGTCCCATTTCTTGGATCACTTGGTAAAGTATGATGTGCATTTTGTTCAAGATCATTCTTATGAATACCTATGTCATCAGCATGGTGCCCCAACCCTTAACATCAGTACAGTAGCATTGGGAGGGAAAACAGTAACTCTGTTTTTCTATTAGTAGATTCGTTTGGGATGCAGTATGGAATTCTAAATGATCAGTGCCCATCTCTTTATATCTGTACTTGTATAGACACAAGGCATAGTCTAAGAAAAGATTAAATAGATTGCGGCTCTCATTTCTTCCATGTCATAATTTCTGATGAAGTTCAAAATGTCTCCGTATTGGGGTCCTCGCCAGAATGTATGATTTTGTGAACTGATATTAGTTCCTAGATCTATACATTAAGTTGAGTCAGAGCTTGGAAGGGAGTTTCTAATAGATGAGAAGAAAAGGTCTCTACTGATGTGGTCAAATGCTGCTGTATAAAGTTGACATAGCATAGCTTGTGCAACAGTGAGAATGATTTCGCTCAAAACTTCAGACAGCATAAGAATACAAATGCTACACATTTAGTTTCCGTCCTTCAAAGCTCTTCACGTCGCTTTAAAGTATAAACAAAAGCTCAATGCTGTAAATGAAACTATGACATTTAAATACTATTACGTAATACGTGGGAGTTATGTCCCTTAGATTCACAAAGCGGGAACAACTTCAATGTATTAATTTAAAGTTATGCCCCTTTAGAAAATTTTTCTTTTTTTTTCTCGTATGAGATTTTGAGTATGGAAAATTTGACATTATACTAATATTTTTTTTTCTTATTGGTTAAAAAGAAAAAAAATAGACGCAATGGTAAAAAGCAAAAGATTAACAAAAAGGTGGTTGAAATTAATGCACATTAATAGATATTATTGATATTTATTGTTGAAGATGTTATAAAAAACACAAATTTATACTACACAGCATATTATTCTTGCTTGAGTCTCTTTCATATTCTGTTCTTTGATAGATAGGTAACAAAAACAGCTTGAATTAGAACACAGATATTTATAAATAATAAAATAAAATTGACTTCCAAAAACTGTTTTACTCCCAAACAAAATCTACTAATGATCAAATTTTCTAATTCTTCTTGATTTAATTTTTCAAATAATCTGGTTTAATTATCCGTCTATTATACGAAAAAAGAATGCAAATAAAGAATCATCAGTTATCAGTAGATAAAATAATTTGTTTCACAATATCCAATTTCTACATGAAAACAAAACATTAACTTGGAAAAATAACTAAAATATCATTTTTGTTTTTAGAAATAGCTCAGTGTACATACTGGCATTTTCTGCGTAGCAAGGTAATCTCATAAGTCTCTGTTGGTAGTGTGAAAATAATTTAAATATGGGCAATATAATTATCCTCTTTAACAACTGAAGATAGTTTTATTTATTTATTTTTCTCTCTCTCTCTCTTTCCCATATATTATGAAATGGACTAAGTCTGCCAATTATTTTAATATAATTTCTGTATATACGTTATTTTTATAGATACAAATATTTAAGTAAATGCTCTGTTTATAATAACAGTATTAACATCATTTACTGGCCTGAATCTCAGAGAAATTTCATAGAAAATATGTGTCCTCCTGTGCTTTTTACTGCAAGACATACCACTGTGGCCTAAGGATCTCCTTTGTCTCTGGGCTCTACATGACAATTGCTCTCATCAATCTATCGCCTGATGTCATTCACTGACTCTCACATGATTCTTGTGACTATCTCAAGAGAATCGCGATTTGTAACCCAACATTATATATATATATATATATATATATATATATATATATATATATATATATAATAAATTGATAATATTAGTGATCAGTATGGATATTTAAAAAAAGATATAAATCCAGGGAGAGGTCTATGTTAGAAACAGAGCAATAATTATTATTATAAAAGGCACGAACACAAAAACTTCAAGGGGTAATAATTAATTTCATTAGGGTCATAAAAATAGTCCCAATTCATCGGATCTTCAAATCCAAAAGGAAACAGAAAATACTTCTCCAGGTTTAAATAACAAAATTTATGTAAAAGTGTATACATGAAAGTGGGGGGAAAAGCTGGAAAGAAAGACACATAAATAAGACAGAGAGAGGGGTGGAAATAAAGACAGAGAAATAAAGATAGGAAAAAAGCGTATGCGAGATTGTGGATCGGAAGATGATGAAATCATTCAGAGAGAAGAAGTAATAGAGAAAATTTTTTTTTAAATTTGGATTGAGACGAACAGAAATTATTTTCAGTTGAAACAACTGTCTTTCAACTTGTTGACCTAATTTAAAATACAGACTACGGAAAACATGGAAGCAACAATTGTGACAGATGAAAGGGAAAGAATAGAAAAAGAAAAGAAAAAAGAGGGGAAGTCAATGAAAGATCGTTATGTGTGTAATTGAAATATTCTGTCTGGCCAATGATTATGACACTTATGTATACATTAAAAAGAAAGAAAAAAAAAAGAAAAATGGCCTTTAATATTAAAGATAATGTGTAGTTAAGAATTTTCTGAAAAATCATGTAATTTTCTCATAAAGATTTCAAATTTAACATAAAAATATAATCCAGTTAAAAAATGCATATAGCATATAATACATACATACATATACACACACACATTATATATATATTTTACACACACATAATATATGTATGTATATTCTCAGGTTTCTTCACTTGGTCTTTCATCCTCAGTAACCCCTTGCATCTTAGTGACTTTATTGACTTGCTTGGTGTTAAATGATTATTAAAAAAAAAAAAATTTAGATAGTAAAAAATGCTAAGGTGTTTCTATCTATGCAGCTGGAAGATAAAAAAAAAGACAGAGAGCAAATGGTTCTGGTGAAAGCTGATAAAAAAATTGACTGATTAGGAAAAAGAATCCAATTGTGAAATCATTATTTAGTCCTAGATTTTTTTTCCCTAGAAAAGTAGAAAATAACTAGTTCAAGACAAAAGGCCAACTAAATCAGAGTACTTTCCAGACATATGGTTTGACTATTAGTGTACCAAGATGATTCTTCAACTTTAGTGTAAATTGAATTTCTTTACATATAGAATGCCCAATTTACTAAAGAGCATCTATATCATACCCTACCACAGTAAAGTGACACAGCTGTTTAAAACCCTTGTTTTTGTCATATAGGAAAATCTAATATGGTGTGTAAATGAATTATTCGGCAAAAAATCCCATTCATCAGTAACATTTTAAACACCTCATAGAATGTAAAGTTCTTAAAACAAACTTGTGCCAAACTGTTTTCCTGAATCCTTGATGACTTAGCAGTCCAAAAGTGACAACATCAAGACGAAATAATGGAAACTGACCATGAAAAACAATTATGCGCAACAAGTTTTCCATCAATCAGTAAACTTCTGGAGGTTTTCAGGCCACGTTATAGGATCCAAACGGCTATTGTTTGCACATGGAATTATTCACTGGTAATTAATCTTCAACTTGGCTGTGAAAAATGTCACTCCGGGGTTAGCATTAAGAAATTATGCACAACTTTCTGAGAAAGATCACCTTTTTTTATGAAAAAATATTTATTTTCACTTCAAAATAATATAATTCAAACTTTATCCCTTTCTCCTTAAGTTGGTGTGAACATCATTGAATAAAAGGAATGGCTAAATGGCCTAGCAATGTCATTACCAGAGTCACAAGGTGTTAAAAACAAAACACATCAAGCCATTGTTCAAACATAGGTTTGAAAAAAAAAAAAAAAAAAAAAGCAAACCTTATATCAAGCCCTACCAAAGCTGACCCTTTTTTTTTTCACTCTTTGCTCTTATCTGGGCATGGTGGGTTTTAGTACAAGCTCTAAACATTTATTCCTGGCTGGCTGATAAATTTGACCCATACATGTCAAAGTCAATTTGGCTTAATTTTCCTTATCACTGCTATTTTTTGGAAAAAAAAAACTTGGTTTCTGGTTGTCAGGAATTGCAGATAAATTCCTCATCTTTTACTAAAGATTCTTGTGGCTGGGTGTCAATTTTTTTAACCCCTGGCAGTTATATAATTGAAAAATTATCAATGGACTTTGTCACATTTTGGGCCCCTTGGAATGTTGATTTCCTTCAAAACTCTCAATTTTATGCCTGAAATAGTTTGGTTATGATTTAGACTTTCTGATTTAAAAAAAAAAAATGGTTAATTTCCCATTAATGGGGAAAATTTTTGTTTAGAACTGGGAAAAAAATGCAAAATTTTCACTATTTTTTCACATTTTACCCTATGAAAAAAATTTTTAAGTCATTTACACTAGCCAATATTACTTTTAAATGAAAGAATATATCCTTTGCTTTCAGAAAATACCTGGTTTCATGGAGTTCAGATCAAAAGTTTCCGTGATATTTGTTCAGATGAAGACAACAGTCATTTTTCAATATTTTACCCCTATAAAAGTATGAAAATCCATTTTTTCAGAGAAAATAAGCTGTGACAAAATGACTTTTGCCATTTTTGTGATGATTTTTACTTGGGATAGAAAATTTTTACCATAGCAAACCTGAACTGACTTTATTTATGTTCAGTGGGTCTATAGGAAACCTCAAACAGCAGTAAATCCAATAGAATAGAAGTTATTTACATACTTTTGTTATATTAAAATGACAATGAACCTTACACCTAATGAGAAGCAGGCAGGTTTAATTCAACACATCCAAAATCTATAGCACAACAACAATAAAAGAAAGTAATGCATAGCCATTTCCAAGGAACAATAACAACACATACAAAATCTGTAGACTTCAGACTTCCATTGTATCTACCTTTCTACTTATTTCCTAAGATGTTGGCCAGAAATAGTTACGATCTAAATTGATCTCACTCTCCTCAAAAGAGGAGTGAAGAATAGAGAATGAAGGAGAAAAAGAAAAAAGATGATGATGAGGTGCTATACTTACCACAACAGTTGCTGCTTTCTTGTCAGCACCTAACATGTCTCGTACTATTTCCATTCGTGCTAATTTTCGTTTCCTTTCATCAGTATTTTCATCCTTGGTTCCATTTCTTGGAGATGGCATTGTGCTGCTAACACAGGTTTTGGGAGAAGCAATGACAGTTCTCAGCTCAGGGTGAGTATTTAGTAAATGGCCTGCTCGAGCCACCCTTTTCTTTATTCTATCAACTGCACATACACAAAAAAAGATAGAAACATTTCTTTTTATTAATAAACAAAATTTTTCTTTTTTTTTATCTTGATCAGACATAAAACCCTAAGGTATTTGTAAAACAAACCTGATAAACCTTTACACCTCAACTGATAAATATGATTGTTATCAGCATAAAACTAAATAATTCTGATGGCTGGGAGAAAGCATTTAATGAGTAAACACTGAATTTGGCCATGTTTTTTTATCCCTGAAATTTGTCTAGTATGTTTAAGCATTTAATTTTTATATTGTGCATTGAAAAACAAAAAAATAAGCAAAGGAATTGTCATTGGTCACGAATTAATACTAGTTTTACTGACAGGACAGTGCTATGATCAGCTAAAACTTTATGAGCAGTAACATGGGCAAGAATGACAGCTAGTTTATTATAAAAACTGCAAATGTCAAGGTTTGTTTAATGGCATACCAACTCTTTATGGGTCATTTAATGCCAAAATTTAATTTTCTTGGGAGCATTAGTAATTTCATTTACAAAAATGTATTGCTGGTACTTTTTTTTTTTTTTTAACTATGAAAATGTATTACTGGTATTTTTACTATAAAAATGCATTTTTATACTTTCATGGTGTTTTGACCCCAGTTTTGGAGTCCACTATTTGCCCTTAGTGAACTCCCAAACAAGGCTTTGGGTGGCCAAAATTAACGATATAGGAAAGGAACAGAAGTACAAGCCAACAGAACGGCTACTCTGGCAAATATTGTAAAACCAATGACAAGACAAGCTTCAAGGCCACTATGCACTCTTTACCAACAGCACTGTCATGTTAAATTTACCTGTGGCAACACTCTGTGGTTCTCAGGTAGAAGCATAAGTCATGAATGCAACAATACCAGCTATAACCTGCTCCTGCTATGTTGTATCTAGCCATGCCACAATCTGTTCTCTGCTATGTTGCAAATGGTGCTGTATTTACCTGTCAAACTGAATATCCAACAAGCTCATGGTAATTCTTTTAGCTGAAAATAATCTAATTACAAGGGTATTTGTTCCTTGGTGAGAAATACTCAGGCTACCTACTAAAAATATGCCTCTAATGTTTCTTCCTGGGTGAAAGTTAGCATCAAGACTTTTGTACCTTCTTGTAAATACCAGATAAAACCACAATCTTCTCCTTGGTTCACACCTGTATGTTCAGACACTATATTCCACAGGAATTACTTTTCCAGTTATACCAACATGAGAGCTTTGATCCTTCAAATTATCAACATATTAGTTTTCTACCTCTCTTTGGCAAAGTACTAAGGGTTCTAATGAATGAATTGGTTAAGCATCTCACCTTGCAGGGTCTTCTTTTGGATAAACAATATGGGTTTTGCTTTTCTACATCAACTGCTGATGTGTTGACGGTTATTGCTGAAAGAGTCTGTCAAACTTTAGATAAGAATGGCAAAAAGATCAAGCTGTTGCTTTAAATATTTCAAAGGCATTTTGACAGGGTTTACCATGCTGGTCTTCCTTACAAGTTGAAGGGTTATTATATTTCTGATTGTTTCTTTGATTTGATTCAATTTTTCTTATCAAACTGCAAAATGAAAGTTAGCTTGAATGTCCACTCCTCTAGACCATTTTGCATTAATGTGGGTATACGTGTTCCATATATTGAGCAACAAACGTTCTCATATCATCAGTTCCTAACTTGGTATTTATCTAAATGACATAATTATTTACTCATCTTATAGTTTGATAAGTCTGATAAAATAAAATTGCCAGTTGATCGCAAAAATGACATACAATCTGTTGTTAAATGGATCAAGGAATTGCTTGTTAATGTTAATTCCTCTAAAATGAAACTGCTCTATATTAATCATCTTAAATTAATATTTTTGCTTTCCGTCAGCATGGCTGATGCTAATCTCCAGGAAAGCAACTTACTACATCTTCTTTGACTCATCATGTTTTCCACCACCATGAAATATAGAATCAATTGCTAAGTCTGCTGCTAGAAATGTCGTGCTAAACAATTTTTCTCACCAGAATCTATCAGGCACATTTATACCTGCATTGAATATTGCTATGCACACTCATCCATGCATTGAATATTGCTACCACATCTGTTCTTGTACTTCTATATATCTAAAGATTCATCACAAATCTAAGGAAGTACCGACAACATTATTAGTCCTAACTTGACATCTCAGCTTCCCTTTGGCTTGTCTACAAATATTTTTACAGAAATTGTTCTGATGAACTTTCCTTGGAGTTACCACAACTTCAGAAATTCAAGTGCAGTACTAGATTGGCAGATAGGTCTCCTCATTTTACTGTTGAAATTCCTAGATGTAACCATATGTACTACACTAATTGTTTCTTCTCTCACACTTATTTGTAAACTCTCCTCCAGCTACCTGCTTTCCTGTAAAATGGATTCTTCAAAGAGTTAAAAGCAATGTCAATCATTATCTTCTGTCTCCTTGAATGCCATTCTTATATTGTCCCCCTCTGTTTCTTTCACTCCTTGCATCCTAATTGATTTATTGCCTTACTTGGCAAGAAATGACTAAAAAAATAAAATAAAATATAAGCACCTATTTTTATTGACAATTACTACAATCCTACCTTTATGTCTGTAACTCAGGTGAACACTAGTCTCCCACAAAGATTGATTGATTTGTTTAATAATATATCAACTCCTTATGAGACATTTAATGTGGAAATATAATTTTCTTGGGAGCTTTGAAATAATAAAAATGATGCATGTTATTCTGCTTTCACAATTGAATACATGGTAGATGATATGCAGCTTTTGTGCATATACATGTTTGTGTAGACATAATTACTAGAGGTGGTGATGTGTATTTTATGAGTAATTTTGTTGAAAATATATTTTGGAATACTTTTTTTTTTTTTGAAGAAATTGTACAATATTATATGGATTAATGTCATGAAAGCTCTTTCATGCTGGTTGGTAGTTTTCGTTTCATGATATATCAACCTCTATGTGTTACTATTAGGGTGTCTAGCAAAAACTAAAAAAACTACAGTAATTGATGACAAAGTAAATATATATATATATACAGACTCATTATCACTTAAACCAGCTTTTTCTAAACAAATTATCATCTCAAAATTAAAAAGCAAAAATGGACGGTAATAATTCTTATTCCCGATTAGGATTACCATTCATTTTTACTTTTTAATTCTGTGGATACTTTTGAAATGCTATACACATATGTATTTTTTAATTTTCTATTCTCTTGAGTTTTCACATCAATAGTAAATAAGAGTGTAACTTTAAAGAAATGAATATTAAAATAACAAAATAAATTTAAAAGAATAATATTAAATACAATTATTTGACAAAAAGTTTAATATTTATTTATTCAAATATTCAAGAGTGTGTGTGTGTGTGTGTGTGGCTAAACTTAAAAACTACAATAATTAATGTGTGTGTATTATTGACTTAATATTTTTCAGCCATCTTATGGAAAATAATTTTTATATTCATACTTCAAAAAACAAGCTTCATTGTTTTTTTGGTTTGTAACTAACATAAAAAAAGTAATTTTGCTTGAAAAAATGATTAAATGTTTAAACATATCTTAAGTTTACTTACTTTTTTATTAATAATAATTTAAAAAAGGTTAATGAATTTTTATCTAAGTTTGATTGTTTGAAAACAACATTAACAGAGTATTTATGTTAGTATTTAAATAAAATGATGGGGATATTCAATCCCCTAAGCCCCCCACCCCAGCATGGTATTGGTAGTGTGATATTTTCCTAAATTTAGTTATTTTGTAACAAACCAAAAAAGTTTATTTTTTAAAGATTGAATAAAAAAATTTGTTTTCATAAGATAGCTTCAATAATAAACTGTTATTCAAAGATCCAAGCAATGCTGGGTATCCCTGCTAGTTATTAATAAAAAAAGTAAATAAACTTAAATTAAGATATCTTTTAAACTTTTATCATTTTTTCAAGCAAAAACTATAACGAACCTAACTTATTCAAATTATAATTATTTTGGAGGGGAAAAAAATTCAGATTTTTATATAAATAAAGTTTTATTTTTAAACCTTAATTACTAACATTGAGAATTGTTTTGAAAAGTGATTATGTCTAAATTTCAAGTTATATTTGTATCGGAAAAGAAAAGAAAAACTTTAGTTAAATAAAAATTAGCATAGACAGACATTACGTTTAACATTAGTCGTGTTGAATATATGTTTTACAAATTTAACTATATTTAATTTTCAAAAAAATAAGACTTGCTATACTTTTTGTATTAATAAAACTTATTTGAAAATTATTTACTTTTTATGTTGTATTTGAATGCTATGGATGTGAAAATAAATTCAAGAGAATGGAAATTTTTAAATACATATAGTGTTTATCAGAAAAAAAGTAAAAATGAACGGTAATCTGATTTCTTACCATGCATTTTTACTTTTTAATTCTGAGAATTTTGAATTAATTCTAATGCATTTTAATTTTAAAATATCTTTGTAAATACAAATCATACAATAATTTTGTTTACAAAAAGCTGGCTTGGGTGATATATAAATTTATTTTGTCATGAATTACTATAGTTTTTTTAGTTTTAGCCGGGCACACACAACTGCCCTTTATATATGATATGCATCAATTTAATGTCTAAATCTAAATATATTGAACAATTTTATTTCTTTAACTAAATATATTTTGAATGCAATTGTATGTGTTCAACTCCAGATAGAATGTATTGGTCATTTTCCTATAAAAATGTATTTTATACTTTCATAGTGTTTTACACTCCGCAAAACCTCCTGATCAATGGTCAACTTAACAATAGCAGCGACTTCTTTTGTCTTCATTCTTTCTTTGAAGCCAGTTTCTTCCATTTTAACTCAACTCCATTCCTTTCTGTCAAAAAGTAACTTTGTATCTAATGGCCAGGTGACAAAACAGACATTACTGGCTGACTGGGAAGTTTCTCTCCCACTGCCAGCAGCTGTGAATGTTTGTTTATATAGCCTTTTGCTTTTGGAGTTGTCACATAAGCCTTTTTTTGACCACCACTTCACCTGCTGGCTAGTGGTGGTCATTAAATGAGCTTATAAATATATTTCTTTATTTCCCACTTTGATAAGAAACATGTATTTTGGATGAATAGGAGAACATTTCAATTATTTTTGCTATCTCAGATTTTGTCATGTACACACATTAAAAATTAGGAATACAGGTTTTGACTCTTCCCAATTTTAAGCTCAAACCTTATTCAAACATTTGTTTTATACATTCTAATTAACCATTTCCTCTGCTTGCTTCTTCTATTATAGTATTCTCAACTTTCTGTATCACTAGACTCACTTTAATTTATTTAGTATTGCTATTTCAGTCAGTCTATCCACTAAACAGTATTTATCCACTACTAAAACCTTAGCTAAAGTGGTCACACCTTAGATAGATTTAATCAAGATGAAAGAAAATAAGAAGCTAGTGGAAATAGTGCGATAGTTTCAGTAATGTTCTCTTGAGACCTTGGAAATAACAGGTCCTACCATTCTTGTCTCATCCCATATATCACTATCACTGAAGATCAGGTATACTCCTTCACAGAATTCAACAATAGCAGTGACATCTTTCATGCAGCAGGAATTGTAGTATGATAAGGATTTTAGAGGCATGATTTTAAGGTGGTACCTTGGCCTCCAAACTCCCCAGATCTCAATTTCACTGAGCGCTATGGGATGTGTTAAAGCATCAAGATTGCTCTACACACCTCAACCACACAACGTGCAGCAGTAAAAGGACCCGCTACTAAAATTTTGATACAAGATCCCAGTGTTCTTGTAGAGTTCATGCCTATACATGGAGAATCAATACCTTATTAGTCAGGTGGTTATATTTGGCTCATGAGTATATATAATATAAATGCATGGTTAAGAATTGTAAAAAGGAAAATCTAAAAAGAAATACATTAATACAAGCATTACCAATAGAATAGGTATATTGTTTGTATAATTATAACTAATTAAAATTGTAATTTTATACCAGATTTGGTTAATTGGTTGTTTTTGTTTAGCAGCATATCAACCGCTAAGGGTCATTTAATGCTAAAATCTAAACAATTTTGTACACAATTTTATTTTATTTTTGGAGATAATAATGGTTTGGTCTTACTAATTAACCCATAGCTGGAGGGAGAAGAGGCAGATTCATACCTTCCCCAAGAGTATTTGCACGTAAGTGAATATAATGAACTTGACCGGAATTGGAACTCTGCTCTCCAATTAACAATTCCAAGTCATTATCCGTTATACAACCCACACATCGAAGCTTACGGCACCTGGTATTCCCAAGTGGTCACCCATCTGAGTACTGACCAGACTCAATGTTGCTTAACTTTGGGGATCATACAGGAAGTGGTGTTTCAATGTCAAGTGGCCAGAAGTCATTTTATACCAGAATTTTCAGATTGCTTGTATGTGTGTGGATACCATCAATTTAAAACAGAAACAATTCTAATAAAATTGGGCGCCAAAGAACTTTCAGGATTATAAAAGTTACAAATTTAATTTTCACTTAAATGTTTTTACAGGTTTCACACAAGGATTCAGTTTTGATCTTGTATTGAATTTATATAAACAAGTTCCATGAACCAATTTATATAAACAAGCTACATGAAGAAATCATGATAAATATTTGATTGAAGTAGTACAAACAATTTTGTGATACTAGCCAATGAAAGAAGACATAGCAAAAAGAGAAAAAAAAAACCCTGATATTCCTGATACAAAACTAATAGATCTGATTATTTGTCAAAAAATAAAAACACTATGAATTAGGCCAACATATAAAAAAATCTATATGTATATTGAGAGAATATTTTCTTCTAAGTTACTTCAAATCAGAATCAATAGAAGGTTGATAATAGGAATACATCTGATTAATGACACAAATCATTGTAACCACTGAGTTCAACTCTTCTCTCATAAAACTTTTTTCTGTATTTCTATAATGATCCCTATTCATCTCTTAAAATCTGGGCATTGAAGGTTTGATTGAAAAAAAAAAAAAAATTTACAAGTATCTATCTTTCTCGAAACATTTCAAGTAGAAAGAACATCAATGCAACATTACCTTTCTTTTTTCCAGACACAAGACTTCCTCCTTGAAACTCAGATTCTCCACACAGATGTGAAAATATCACATGAGATTTAACAGGCAGGTCTGTCATTACTGAAAAGACAAAGCCGTAAAATATATTAAAATATTTAACTATCATAGCCTGGCACAAGGCTGCATTATTTGAACAGCTAATGAGAACCAAATTCACTCATGACCTGCAAAACTACCTTTCTAACCATCATCTTGCATAAAAGACATTTACACATTAGCCTGATATTTTTTCCATTACTGTATGGTAAATATTTAGCCTAATTTTTTTTTAAATTTCAAAGTGAGAAATAAAAAATATTGAAGAGGAATATTTATAAGAATTAAAAGATATTAAAAGATTACAAATACCTGGGTCCGATTCAGAAGGGTTTGTTGGTGGGTGTCCTATGTTGGCTATTCTAAAGTGAAGCTGACCTTTGCAAATGGCAGCTACACCATATGGTTGAATGCCTCTCAATTTGCCAAGGTCATCACTGATCTCATCAATATCTTCATCATACTCTGTGTTCAACACATCAAGTTCTACAGTACACTGGACAGCCTCATGACCATTACGACACGCATACTGAAAAAGTAGTAGTTTTTAGTAGATCTTTAATTTTTGGACTTAATATAAAAACCATTACAAAGCTTTAAGAATGAAAGAAAAACTTCCTACCTTAAGTGGTACCGAACAAGAACCTATCAACAATAGAGAATCTCCATCCCAGACGTCAATATGTAATGTTTGTTGCTGAAGATGTTGCAAAAACAGGAGAGGTTCACCAGGTTTCAAGAAACAAGGATCAATAAAATACCGCAACTAGAAATAAGCAATAAGTAAAAATAAAAGTGGCAGAAGAATATGAGACAATCAATTCATATTTTGATAAATCAATACCTACTTAAGTCATAAATTATGAGGTAAGAAATCTTTCCTTTTTGAGAGAGATATATAGCGATCTAGACTATTCTTTGTCAGCTTTTATAAACCTGTTAGAATTTACATAGTTTGGTCTACTGGTCCACTTATAAAAAACAGGGAAAATTTGGGCCGGTGGGGGGGGGGATAATTTTTGTAGATTAGCCTTCATGTAAAACATTTCTAAAAACAAAATGGCAGCTTCACGAGTCATACATTTAAAACAGATAGATCTCAGAGTCGGATAGACTCACGTGAGAATCTCTTTTTAACATATGCAAATTTCAATGGTAAATCAGTTTATAAAAAATGCATAAAGAGGTGATAGAGACAGAAGGGTGACTGTTATAATGAACAGGAGACAGAGTTGTTGGGTTGTTTGACTTAAGTTCATACCATTACTCTGTTAGTAGAACCATAACAGATTCTGGAAATTTATTACAACCTGACTATAATTATCAATATAGTGTAAAATCGGTCCCTGGCTTTTTTTTAAAGAGTTACCTGCACTTATTTTTATTTGCAAATGTCGAGTTTGAAACTGCTTACATCATTTTTTTTTAAAAAGATTTTTTAAATAAAAAAAAAACAAATGCATATATATATATATATATATATATATATATATATATATATATATATATTTTAAAGCAACCATTTATCAAGGGAACTATGTATTTTTTAATTTTTTTTTTTTTTTTTTTTTTTTTTAACAATTTTGAAAGGAAGATTACTTTTACATAAAGAAAAAGCAGATATATTTATCACTGTATAAAAATTATTTCCAGAACATTTAGGAATCTAAAAATGAAAAACAAAATTAAAAAATTATAATTGCACTTAAAATAATACTAAACTGTTTCAGAAATATCACGACTTGCAAAAACTGATCAAGACAATTAGAAGCAAGACTGAATAATCAGAAGTCTGGTTACATGTCATTTGGTATTCTTCTCTTCAGATATGGCAGACATGTTGCACCTCTAAAAACCTAAAAGATGTTATCCCGCACACAGGCAGATGTAGCCAGGATTAAAGCATTAGATGTCTAGATGCCATAATGTAAACAATGTGTGGATGTAGCCAGGATTAAAGCATTAGATGTCCAGATGCCATAATGTAAACAATGTGTGGACATAGTAAAATAACAAAACAATTAAATCAGAATTATGAATTCAACATTAACCAAGCAAACATTACATGAAGAATCTAAAATTGTGTGCAAATTTAACCTATCTCTATAAGCAGAAGTGAATTAACATTTAAACAGCAGTATAGCAAAAGAGAAGATGCAATCATCGATGGACTAGGAATGACATAACTGCTCGACACATCAGCACTGTAAAATTCCACTCACTATTACAAGGAATTTGACATGAAAACTAATGCTCTACCAATAGATAATTAGATTTACTTGGAAGTACGAACTTTGCATACTAAAACCAAATACAATCCTGTAAAGCTTACATTGTGTGATTTATGACTGGTGCTTGCCGTTCCCACAATGAAGTAATCGTTCTGACAGAGACTCGTCTGCAGTGCCAGTGTTCCACTTAATAGTTGTTTACTGTTTGTTCCATAAATCAATGTTTGTGTTTATTGATGTTTCTTTAGTAAGGTGTTGTTACCTTAAGGTCAATGAAAGAAATTGTAGCTACAGACCCTATCAAATTTTTCTATCAAATGTTTTTAGCTTTCCCATTTTGACTAGAGTCATTTTTTTCTGCATGCAGTGACAGAAAAATTCTAATACACACTTTCCATATTAAGTGCACGCCTAAGGAAGGCTATAAATTGAATGTCCAAATGACAATAAAAATTATTTGATCAATAACCCAAGTAATTAAATAAATTCTATATATTTTTTTGTTTTTAAAAAGAAAAAACAAGGGAGTTGGCCTTGAGCCTGGATCAGGGAAGACTGAAATTTTCAAAAATGTCTGTAGACAGATATAGCATAGATATTTTACACTTGATTTAAAGAAAAAGAAAAAGATGAAAGACTTACTTCATAACCTGGTGAAGTCTTAAGTGGAGTGCCACCTTTATTGATTTTATTCAAGATATAAAGTGCAGGTTGATCCTTTCGTTTGTACTTGTCTGAATTTTTACACAAAAGAAGCCTAAAAAAAGGGATAAAGAGAATTAATAACAACATAAATAAAAATAGTCGTCTTTTATGAATTCATAAATTCAGATGGAATGTTTTCTTTCAGACATTACGAGAAAAATTATTTTTATAATCAAATTTGGATTAAAAGACAAAATATTAAATACTCAGTATTTTCATAATTTTCTTTTCTGCCAATTACAGGTAATTGGCATGAATTATTTTGTAGTAAACAAGAAGGAAAAAGTGGTGATGAGAGTGGGGTCAGAAAGTGCAGTGCACCGTTCGCCGGCAGACCAGCTATTCTTCCTTCGTCGTCGGTCACCTCAAGGAAATGGATTGTGTGACTCCCTTTCTCGGCTGTTACACTGGGCAGTCGTGAAACAGACACCAACTCAGCCACGCCTACTTCAACTTCCTCTTTGTCCGTCTGTCAATTCGTACGTCCAACTCTATTGCACAAAGTCTGCCGAATGACTCCTGACCTGAGGCGTCCTGCTGGCACCTTGCTTTTTATGCCAATCTGAAGGGCCAAAATTTGTATGTGTGCAAATATCATCTCGTTTTGGATGAGATAGGAACCCATAAATTGCATCATCAATCGCGGCCAGGTTTCTTTTAGTCATTACTTTGCAGGCAAGACACGTTCGTTTTGAACTCCAAGGCAGGTCATGTCTTTCGTCACATATTTACCTGACCCTCAAGTTAAATTCATCTGGAAGAGTCAGCCTGATATCCTAGAATAACATGGTACTGATTTTTTTAATAAAATGATTTACATACATAGGGGAAGTAATATGTGAATATTATATACAACAGGTTAGCTGAAACTGATATTTATTGCCATGGATCAAGTTTGGCACAAGAATCTATTGAAGTAAATTTACTATCACTAAGTGTAGTTATCACTGAGTAATAAGCACACTAAACACTACCTTTGAGGGAGAATTTAAAATCATCCATATTGTGTACTCTAAATCAAAATTCCACTACAATATGTCTTCAATTTTGTCAAAGAATTTATCAAATTCCAATCTAAATAGTAGCATGCTTTATAAACATGTATATTTAAAAGTTTTAATGTAATATTTAACATTTACAAAAATTCTTCCTTGAAGAATTCTCAATGACTAAAATGTGTAAAAGAGCATCAAGACTTTTCATACGGACATTTTACTTGGTGCAATTTTTTTTACAATTCTTTTTTTTTAAATCAAAGATTACATTAACTATTTCATGGATTTATAATTTATTGTCAACTTATATACAGTAAAGTAAGAGATAATGATAGATAAGTTTTTTTATATATGAAGAACAATTTTAGGGGAGAGATGTATAACAAAGTAGAAAAAGTTTTTATGTGATGTGTTTCATTAGATTAAGTATGTGTATGTGACTACACATGCACACGAAGGAAAGACAGAGGCTGAGAATTATTTTCTTTTTATGTGTTTTGGGCATATAAGAATCTAAATGAAATCGGCTTAATTATATACACAAAACACATAAAATTTTTTTATAAATTCTCAGCATCTCTTTCCTTCGTGCACATGTAAAGTCACATTAATGTAAACACATTCTTAGTTTAATGAAATCCTAAAAAGAACAAAGCGCATTATACAAAAACTTTTTCCATTGTCATACTTCTTTTGCCTAAAACAGTCAAGTAAGAAAAATTTTAATTTAAAAAAATAGCAATTTTAATATAGATTTTAATAGCAAAAAGATCTTGTGATCAGGACTTCCCAGTTAATAAGACACTTCAAACCAATCTTGAAACTGGTTTCATATAATATTTGACAGCAAAAGGTCAAAATTTATTTAATAATTGATAACATTTTTTTTAAAAGTTTCTGTCCTTTCTTTAAGGAACTATATTTCAGGAAAAATAAAACCGAATTGATAGTAAAACTTAATGCGCCAAAACTGAGAGATCAGTTATGCGTAAATATAACTTGAAAAGTAATCTGCAGTATTGAAATTACATCTATATAAAACAGTTTTTTAAAAAAATGAATCTAAGGGAGATAACTTTTCAAATAGCATCTCTCTCTTGTCTCCCTTGTATCGAAAAATCGTGACTAACATGAAATGAAAAGTTCTTACGGTTGGTCTTTTTCTGTATCCATGAACCAACCACGGTAATTTCATTTGATTAATGTATTTTTTTTTATCAATATTTTAAAAATTAAAGTGATATTGTCTTATTTCACTATTCCAAATCATTCACTCATTTCTTTTAATGAACAAAATTTTAAAAATATTATCAGAAGAGGAGTTGAAAAGTTCTCAGCATCAATAAATCTGAACAAATGATCAATCATTTTATTTTATTTTTTTCTTCTTAAGAGCTTCTTTGTGAAGAAGAAAAATTTTCAGACCACCTGGTTTTAATGATGATTGTAATAATAATAGTTATGGTAGATGTTCTTCTATTTTGTACAGTTGTTACTAGTTACCACCTGCAACATCATGCAAAAACCAGCACCACCTAGATAGAAGGCCTGTTCCATGGACAGGGCTTATCTTCTGACGTTACTATATGTAGTATAAACTCGGAGAAATACTTTCATTAGTTTTTACTGTTTAAGTTTTCTTGACTCAGTTTGATTTTTATTTGTTTTGTAAATATTTTCACTAAAATAATTTACAAAAAAAAAAAATGCCATATGATTGTGCTGTCCCAAAATGTAAAGGAAATTATAAAAATGGACCAAAAAAAAAAAAAAAAAAAGTGAATGTATTTTCATTTCCAAAAGATAAGGATTTATCAGCTGCATGGATACATGCTATCAAAAGGAAAAAATTTGTACCAAACAAAAATAATAAATTTAGGGTAATGTATTTTATATTATTTTCTTTTATATTACTTGTAAAAAGCAATAAAACATAATGATTGAATTAATTTCATAACTTTATAATTCACGATACATTAAAACAAAGTAACCAGATGGCCTCCACTGTTAAAAGATTTATATTGAATTCTGTGGATGAAATTATTAAACTCATCATTTTTTAATAAAAATTTTCAATACAAATACTTACAGGAATTTTTAATAATTTCTAATAAACACTTCAAAACAAACATTTGAATTTTTTTCATTTCCATAGAAAGTCCACAAATATGTATGTGTAAACTTAAAATTTGCTTAACGTTACATATGATTTTGCCTATGTCTTTAGTATTTCTAAATGGTTTTGAATTTTGTTACTGAGTTTTAGAACACCGACAAAAATCATTATTTTATCAATTTAATGACGTTTTCAAATAAAAATATGGACAGCATAGTTTTTTTTACTATCTTAAATTTTGACAAGCATTTTAAAATAAGGTGTAATTGCCCTTTTAATTCATTCCTTTTTAGGTATGTGAACTGCTTTTTCATCCTGAGGACATAAGGAGAGAAACACCGGTATTCCATAAGAAAACTGGTAACACAATTAGTGTTAGCCTTAAGAAAGCAATTTTTTATATAGGTGCAATCCCTAGAATTTTACCAAACTCCCTCATACTTATCTTCACCAAACCCCTCTAGAGAGTCAACAGAGTCAAGAAAAACTACAACTAGAGAATTCTGCCCTTAGGAGAGATTTAGATCAAAGTATTGCTGATGACTTGGAATACAAACAGGAAAGGAGATTTCACAGCATTAATGATAGAGGAAAATTAAATTTTCTTGATAGGAATTACTGGAGTATATATAGGCAGCAAAGAGACCGTGGCATCATCAAGTCTCCTTATCCAAAAATCTGTCAGTCAATGTGTTATAAGTGAACCTGATTTTGCAGTACACGTGTTCCATGGTGATATGAAAATTAATACTATAGAGTATCAGATTCCTGATCATGTAAGTGATACAAATACTTTAGAAATTATGATTGAACACATGAAAAAAAATGGACATAGAAGAATGTCAAACCAAGTGTGATTGCTGAATTACGTTTGATAATATTCATTCTGTTAGTAGTGCAAGAAAAGGCACTTAGATATTTTTATTCAGTCAAATTTATATATGAGCAGCTAAAATTAATGACCCACAGTAAGTTTGATGATTCAGTAGAAATTATTTTTTTCTTCATTGTTGTATAACTGCTCATCTAGAGGTTGTGGGCGGTTAAGAGACACCAAAAATATCATTTTATTTGGTTATTCAGCCAGCAGAAGACTAACTTTATCAACCTATGAATCCTATAGTTGAGCAACTATGATAATAATTTTCTTATGTATATTAAAAATAAGTTGCTAGAGAAAAAAGTATCTTTAGTTGGAGATGAAATTTGCCTAAAACCTTATTTTGATTATAAAGGTGGTAATGTTTTTGGTTTAGCCAACAACAGCAATAAGTCTGCAACAAGTGATTTTGCTTTTATGCTTAGCAGTATATTCTCACAATACAAGGATGTTGCATATATTATGCCAACTAAAAATTTATTTGACATAGTTAAACTTGTAATAATTGGTCTAGAAGAGATAGGCTTTAGAGTAATATCAGTCATAACAGATAATAATGCAATAAATATCTTTCTTTCAATGTCCTGCAAAAGTTTCAATTGTATATCCACATCTAGTTATGAAATTTAGACCTCTTTTCTTCATATTTGTCTCAGTTAATATACTAAAATGCATTAGAAATAAATAGCTTGGTCAAAAAGATATGAATAAATGCATGATGTTCACAAAATTTTGTCAGAATTGTAGTATCATATGCAAATGAGATTGGACAAGCATAAATAGAGAGCAACTGGTCAACAAGACACCTTTACTCAGCAAAACCATTTGCTAAATGTAACATGGAGAATTGTGCTAAGACTGCTACTACAGAGAGATATACCAAACATAACAATAATAAAAAACATAATTTAGATAATATCCAAAGTGTGCCATTTTGTATTTTACAGAACCTTCATGTCCTGGAATCTGAAATATTGCTATAAATTGATCTCAAAGCCTTTCTCCCACTAGTTTTGAAAGGCAAAAGGTTTCATTAGTTTTTCAAATTTTTAACAAATTCACTATTCAGGGATTGCTGACTTTAGCAAAACAAATGTTTGCCTAACTTTGCAGAAGTTGCAGAATACATAAACATATTTTATACTTGGTGGACTATACTGAATGTAAAGACATCATATAAGTATTAGTCGCTTAACAATAAATAAACTAATCCACTTAAAGCAAATGATGACGATTATATATTATCTTAATATATTCTGGAACTGGTTAGAATCTTGGAATAGCATTCCTGGAAATAATGAGAAGCTAACAAATGAAACCGTCACAATTTTGCATCAAGGTACTCATGCAATTCTAGAAATGACCAAATATTGTACAGAAGAATTGAAAATGAAAAAAAAAAAAAATCAGAATGATGTTAGTTTTAAAATTGAGCCTGCCACTTAATAACCAAAATATTGATTTGAATAATTTACAAATTAACTGGATTGAAGCGACAGGTGAGCAAAATTTAGATATTTATAAATTTAACATAGATTTAACAGATGAGGATGTTAATGAATGCAAAGAAGTTGTTCCTGTTATATTATACATAGCAGGCTGTTGCTGTTATACAGTTTTTAAGAAAATGAAATGCAACAGTTGCAAGAATTTAATATCTGGAAGTGACAACGAGGGCAAAAACCTGAAATAAACAGCTATTTTCTGGGGATTAATAGAGGTTCTCTACTATAATCTAATGATACTACTACAAATTCCGTTCTCTATAATTATATAGTAGTTAACTGACAAAAAATATTATTTTTTTGATTCAGTAAATTAAAAGCAATTAGCCATGCACATAACCTTGAATGTATTGGCAGATAATGATCATCTTTTTCATGTGGACTCTTGTGGTGAGGGCCATGACATTCAAAAATTAGAAAGAATACTTCAAATAATCTTTTGAATAATATTTGTGTTAGGCAAAATAATAATATTACTAGAAATAAGTTAAACAAAAAAGAAAACTTCAAACCTTCAGTTTAATTTCCCATATATAATATTTTTTCTACAATTATTTAAAATTTGTCTTATTTTCTACACAACAAAAATATCAATATTGTAACTTTACTACCACAGAATAATTAGGGAAAAAAAAAAATCAACATGTTTTAATTTGCATGTTTTGTTTTAAAGAAAATAGTTTAAATAATTTTATGCAAAGAAAATAAAGAGAACGAATTTTACAGTCTTTAAATTCAATAATGAAATGCACACTATTTACTTTAACATAGCCACAAATGTAAAACTTTAAATAATTTTTCTTTAGAAAATAAAGCTTATTCTAAAGTAAAAATTGAAGCTTTGTTTCTTTCTTTTCTAATAACTGTAACATAAAAAAATATTCTATGTCAATACAGTAACTTTATGGAATAATCAATAAAATAAAAACAAATTTTTAATCTATTTATTGTTTGTTTATTCATTTATTTAAAGATGTAAGGTAGAAATCGATCCCTGATTTTCTTTTCTTCGTCTAATATGAAAAATTATTCTGTCAATTCCAGTTGTCACTATCGTAACATGGAATAAAACGTTTTTATTATTTGCTTGTTTTTTGTTTATTTTTATAAATTTATATTGAATAAAGTTAAGATGAAATTCGAACCCTGGTTTCTTTTTTTTAAATTGTAATTTAAAAAGTATTCTTTAAAAAAAAAAAAGGCCACAATTATTCATTTTCATCAGCTTCACTTCGGCTTATACTACTTGTGGTTACATCACATTTAATCAAACAATCCTATCGAGGTAGTGTTGATGAAATCCACAAGTTTAAAGGGGAATAATCAAGATCTTCAGCATATCACACTGCAACATTTCAAAATCATTTTGTCTCATTTTCAAGAAATGAGTCAACATGGAATGTCAGCTTTATAATTTATTATGGAATAGTGGAATTGCCAGTGAATCATTTGCCACATTAGCCATTACTACTGTATTAAGGTTAGTCTTCACAGGATACTCCTACACTCATGCCTGACAAAATTCAGCATAGCAAAGAAGACACTTCACTATGAAGCAATGGTTACCGAGGTGAGTTTTATAATCATTTGTCTTCTTTTATGGAACTTGATAAAGTTAAATAAATTTATATTGTCATCATGAAAATCGTCTATTTGTCAAAACTCACCGTTCTGTAGTAAGTGGCGGATATTTGTAAAACTGGAACGTGAAAAACATAGTACTTGGTCCTTTGCCAACATCGGTGGATGAATAGTCCAGCAGCCTAACAAAAGGCAAAAAAGATAAAAAAATCTATAATTTCTTGGAGAAAGCAGTCACAAAATAATCAAGCAATCAAAATTTACTCTTGTATGACAATAACAGAAATTTGGAAATTTTTCTAAGGGAATGACTTAAAGCAACATTAAACCAGAACTTGGCCTTGTGTTAATTCAGTGTCGTCAATTTTTTTGCTTTTTATAAAAGTTTTTTTTTTTTCAACTACTGTTCTAAGCATAAAATCTACATTTTGAAAGGAGTTTAGCATTTTCACCATCTTTTTTCCTTGTTTACATCTTTAATAAATACAAGTGTTTTAATAAAGAATATTTTTAAAATTTTGAAGAAAGGGATTGAAACTCACTTTGAAAATGCCAAAAACTGGAACACAATTTCATTACAAGAAAGCGGATCTTGGATTTGTTTCGATAAATGGAGCATTCTTACTTCTTTCTCTGGATCAATAACTTCAGGAGGATCACCATTCCGGTCCAACAGGGAAGTGAACCCAGCATTGTATAGACGAGTGTAGCTAGCACGAGACAAGGACCTTGTGCTAAGAAAGTAAAATACAAATATTAGAAATAAACACATTGCAGATTCTGTAGACGTTACAAAAGTAACTAACAAAGATTTCATCCTTTAGTTTTACCTTCCCTGTCTTCTGTAAGCATTTGCTGCAGGTTAATATATTAAGAATAAAAGCAAGGTTGTGACAACAAATAGTGTAGACAAAATAAGCATTGACAGAAGTTCAAATAAATTAAGACAGAGGAATAGAATTTTCTACCCTCTAATCTTTTAGAAAATGTCTTGTACATTCCTGTTGAAGATTTTTCATCTTTTAATCATTTCACCCCAATCAAGCCAGTAAGACACAAGAGGTTACTGAGTGTGAAAGAATATGAAAAAAAAAACACTATTAAGGAGAGAGAGAACAATAAAAGAACAGGAATTAAGACAGCAATTGAACATTGCATTTAAATTTTTGAAGATCAAAGTTGATTGGGCAGCAAGAAGCCAGAGGAGAGTTCCACAAGTGAGAAGTGAGAGGAAAGAAACTCTTAGCATAGAACTTATGGTTACATCTAGCCATTTCAACTGTAAAATGATGAGAACTTGCTGCCAACCTAGTACTGCATTTACATTCATAAAGTCTAGGTACCATAGAGGAAAGTTCATCAGAACAATTACCATGAAAGTATCTATAGGAAAAACACAAGGAAGCTACATTATAACAGTGGAATGCCACAGAAAATCTTTTTGTGGGGAGGGAAGGATAATTACAATCTCACGATTCAGTAAATGTGATTAAAAACACTGGAGAGCAAATAAAAAAAAGAATTATGAGACACAGATTGCTATTTAAGCTCATATATGCTATCTGAGTAGTAATATATTTTTAGTAAAAAGATTTTTTTCATAAAACATCTCAAACACATGAGGAAAAACATCTGATAACTATCATTATAAATCTAGAGTGTGTAGCAACCAGTCAAGATTTTATAAAAAAAATCATCTAACCATTTAGCATTCAACATGCCCAATCCTGCCTCATAAATATCAGCAATCAAAGTCTCACCATGTGACTTCCTGCATTATTATAGCAGAGTATATATGGTGCTAATTACGGCAGGTTGAACATTGAGAGCTAATATTTACCAAGTTAATATTAGTGATTTACACTTAACAGAAGTAAAAATAGAAAAATAGATAAAAATGTATCCAAAAAAACTTAATGGAGATGTTAATTTTTTTGAAAAAGCGACATTTTCAGTTTGGGTTGTGCTATGGAATCTTCCCCTTCCCCCATCTACATCATCATTTTAAAAGAGCTTGCACTAGGTTTCCTCTGGCTCCTGTTAGATCACATGAATTCAGAGCATCTGTACAGCTTACAATGGAGAAAGAAAACAAACTTTTTTTTTTAGGCATCCACTTTAACCACATAAAGAGAAGATATAACAAAGCATTAGTGTATACAAAAATCCCAACATATACAAGTCTATATATATTTTTAAGTTTTACCATCCCTTCTATGTTAAGTCATTAAGAGTAAACGCATGAAGCTGAAAGAAGAATCAAAGAACACTAGTTGCACTATCCAAAATAATTACCTAACCTTTGTTGTTTTTAAAAGAAACAAAAACTCTTGAACCCTCTGCCCCATGACCACCCTCCAACTATGTAAGTACAGCAATATGTTTGAAGAGATCAAAGGGGATGCTGCAATATCAGAATGGTATTCAATAGTAAACCTACTCATCACGGGTCCTTTATGTTAGAAAGGTTGAGAAAAAAAAAACTGCATTTATAATATCCAATGCAAACAGGGTAAAGTATCCAGCTCCTTAAAGTCAAACTCAAAAAACAGGGTAAGTGAAACGGGGTCTTGTGGGCCTCCCAAATCTATGATACAGCTCCACTAACCACTTTACTACTACATCTCAATTTTCATAAGGTAGTATCCATGTAAAATATAAATTTTATTGTAAACTAATTATGTAACGATTTTCCAAGCATAGCTTAGATGTGGCAAAAGGCCAAACGTATGGGGCACCCAGTGAGGATTGAACTCACTACTCAGTCGTAATTGTTCCAGCGAGACAAGCTTGCTAACCATTACACCGCCTTGAGGTGCCCTAAGCTAATTATGTACATTAATGGATCATATGCAATATAGGTGAACAATTCAACTGAAAAAACTGAAAATAAATACAATGTATCTAATTGCAAATTAGGGACATGTCATAACAGATCATTCCATCTTAAATAAATCAACACTGTTTTGTAGCAATTTTTAACATCAACCAGATAAAAAGTTGAATAATTTTAACAAATTCATTATGGATAAAAAAAAAAATAAAAATAAAAAAAAAGGGAATTTTATAAAGTGTTTTTTTCAAGACTTAGCAAAATAAATTCACAGATTTGAACAAAAAAACTAAAAACCCCAGAATGATATCAAAATCCACAAAAATTGTTCATCCTTTAATAATAGTCTGTTGTGCTTAGTTTAATTTGTAATATAAATGTAGGTAGAAAAAAGAATCACATGTTGATAAGATAGTGAGGGTCACAAAGCGCTGACCAGGGCCACCACCACTCTCTCGGTGGTCATGTCAGGACCTATAATCATGCAACGTATATTTTTTCTGCATTTTTTTTTCTTATGGATTCTAAATCTGGCAAAAGTTGAGGAAATGATTTGTTAAAATGTTGTACTAATAATATCAAGAACACAATGAAAAACTCACATTTAAAAAAACGTTAAAATACAAAGCTTAAATTAAAATTGGCAATTTCATGCTGAATACAAATAGCATTTTGTTTTTAAACCAATTAACCGTAAGCAAGGCAACAACATGACTAAAACACAATGGGTTACTCGGAGTGAAAACTAATAAGAAATCTTTAGAAGGAATCAGAAACCCAATGCTAAACAGGAAACATGGGATAAACCTCTATTCCTGTTCAAAAGGCTGGGGAGGAGAGTGAACCTATCTACTCCTATTGAGGAGAAGAAGAAAAATAAACATTCAGTATTAATGCAGAAACATTAGAAGTACAGAGTTGAAGTAGGCTATAGAAGAAAACAGAAACCCAATCGTAAACAGGAATCAAGGAATAAACCTCTACTCCGATTCAAAAAACCTGGGAGGAGTATGAACCAGGTAGTAGGCAAACCTAGCTTAATTATTTCAAAATTTGATAGCTTCTTTTTTTAACAAGTATATAGCAAAGTACACAAGAGTTATAAAAAGTACACAAATTTCAGATAACACATCTGTTCATTTCACATCACTATATTTTCCATATATTTTTCTTTTTTAAGAATATGAAAATTATAAATTTATCACTAAACAACCCCATAACAGTAACAATAACTGAAGAATATGTCATCCTCAAATGTTCCAACAAATAAAAAAAATTAAAAAAATCCTCACCTGTCTGTTTGGGGTACATGTACTACCACAGAGGCATGGGATGGTGTGTATTGTAATTCTGTCAGGTCTGTGGTTGTCAAGGCACCCATTTGCTGCAGAAATAAATTTAACTCATTGAGATTATTTACATGAAAAGATTTTCCACTTCTTGGTTCCAGAAAGTGATAATTTCAAATAAAGATTATGCAAAATTTCTTACTGAAGTTAAGGTTCAAATAACAAGCAAAAGACTGTTTATTGTTAAGATTTAAAATATTGGAATTTAAAAATCAAAATACGCATGTTAATGAAGTTTAACACAAATTTTTATTAATTTACATATTAATCATGTTTTGGCAGTTCAGTTCTTAACCCCACACTAAAAATAAAAATAAATAAAAATCATTTTTAGTACTTTAGAAAAAATTATTTTATCAAAGTAAAATATGCGCACTATAGAACTTTAAAAATTTAGGGACACCCTCAGGATTTTGAAGGATCTCCTAAAAATTGAAGATTGTGTGCCTTTTTCAAGACTAATTTACTAGCTCACTTGTGGGTAGAGGGACTATCTTCCTGAAGGGTTTTATCATATATTCAGTAATCATAATAATAATGAAATTAATCCATTACTGCATAAAGTTTCCTTAAAATTTTAGCTCTTTTGCTGAATCAACCTTGCTGGCTAATGGTAAGTTTTGGGATGCTGGATTTAAAATTTTAGATAACCCTCTCTCTAAAAATTGGATACCACATGCTAATGGATTAAATAGTTTCAACATCCTCGATTAGTTGGGGTTAATTAAACTAAAGAAGGTACAAAACCTACTAATTATTAAATCTAAACGATGAGCCCAAAAGTTTATCCTAGAGTGCATATGAAAAAAATTAAGTCACAAAATCCAATGCATCAAAACTATATCCTTTTAAAATTAACAATATAAGCATAATGCTTATGAAATGCCCTTAACAAAATAGTATGTAAGACCTGCTAATCAATAACAAGTTCTGTTGTTTCTTAAGCATACATTAAAAAAACTATAATAATAATAAATGAAATAATCTGCAGTATGTTTAATATATTGTTGGAGACTGTTAAGCAACTATGTAAACCCTCTGCCTCAGGAACCCCCAACTATGTAAGTACAGCAATACGTTTGAAGAGATCGAAAGGGGATGCTGCAATATCAGAATGGTATTCAATAGTAAACCTACTCATCACGGGTCCTTTATGTTAGAAAGGTTGAGAAAAAAAAACTGCATTTATAACATCCAATACAAACATGGAAAAGTATCCAGCTCCTTAAAGATCATTAAAAAAACTATAATAATAATAATAATAATAATAAATAATCTGCATTGTTGGAGACTGTTAAGCAACTATATAAAAGGACTTAACAATAACAACTGAACTCTCTCTCTCTTATTTGGGAAATGCTAACTAATGAGACTAAAAAAGAAAATCTCTCCAAGTAGAGGGCAGCCCAACTGCAATCACCAGAGAGTCTAGAATGAGATTAATGCAAAACATTTTCAGCAGGTAAATAAAAATAGCAAGAATGTTTAATACATTCTTGCTATTTTAATTTCACTGCTGAAAGGGGGATCAATTTTACTTATGAAAAAGTAAAAATTTATTTTTTAAAAAATCAGAAACTTGTTTTTATAATGTAACACTTCACTGTGTTGAATAATACTGAGAGAAAACAAACAAACAAACAAACAAAAAAAAAAGAAAAACACACGAACCTCTGCTAATTGGCCGACAGCAGCAACTGGATATTTTGAAGCAGTGACTTGATGTTGAGAAACACCCGTAAAAGGTGTAACATTAAAACTTGGCTGTTGATGCATATTCATTACAGGTGAAGTAGATGGATAAGCAGCAGCAGCTGTGTAACCAGCCATTATATGAACACCTTGCTGTGGAACAGAATGGAGTTGTTGATGCTGTTGTGGTGGTATCTGTTGAAGCAAGTGGTTCTTATTGGTTTGTAATCTAAAATGGACAAGTCACAGAAACAAAGAAAATACAGAAAAGGATTTATTAAAATGTATCATGTTATTACAATTAAAAAACTTCAATGCTATAGGGCTGGTTTGTTTTTTAAATCGTCACTTCACTGTGTCATGCAAGACAATTTTTCTCTCCAGAATCTATCTTACATATCTATAAGTCTACCATTTGTCCATGCTTAGAATATTACTGCCACATATGGTCCAGTGCTCCTGCTATTTACCTTGAGCTCTTCGATAAGACCCAAATAAGAATCAGCAATATTATTGGTCCTGATCTGGCAACTTGGATTTAGTCACTTCCCAGCACCATAAGGTTGCCTATGTCTTTTATATAAATACTTTCATGGTAATTGTTTAGATTAGCTCTTCGCTATGGTCATGAATTTAAGTGCATTACGAGAATGTCATCAAGATCTCAAAAATTGAGAGTTGAGCTGGCTAGATGTAGCTGTAAGTTCTATGCTAACAGTTTCTTCTCTCACACCTCTCACTTGTGGAACTCCTTTCCAGCTCCATATTCTCCAGCCAACTTTAATCTGCAAAAATGTAAATGCAATGTCAATTGCTATCTATTGTCCTCCTGTTTACTCTCTTCTCTTTCCACTCATTATTAATGTTTCTGTTCCTAACTCCTCCACACCTTATAACCCCTCATGTTTTAGTGGCTTTACTGCCTTGCATGGGGTAATACTGATTAAAAAAAAAAAAAAAAAAAAAAAAAAAAGGATATTTTAAAATAAAAGTGGTATGTAGACAAACATTGTTCCATACTTGACAGCATTATTACCTAAAAGGAAACCTACATTGCTGATCAGTTTATATTCTACTGATGTACTTGTAAAATCATTGTCACAGAAATATATTAGTGCTATGTTAATAAATCTAATGGAAAGAGAAAAATTACTGACATGCTACGAAATGTCATTTTATTAGCAATGATATTAATATTCCATGAAAGAATAGGATTCCTTGTATCCGATTAAAAGATCAGGCAAAAGGTCAAATTATTATGATGATGGTTCTTATTCTATGTGCTGTACTTCATCGTGGCTCTCCACAACTTCCGGATCTTTGTAGCTCTTAGTGAAGTTTATCTTTTTGCTATCTCTCCTAATCCCTGTTCTGCCAACCATTTACAGAAGCTCATTAGGTAGGTTATTTGCTTCTTTCCACAGTCTCTTTTACCTCCAATATGTCATATGAGTGTCAAATTTTCCAAGCCCTCTTTCTCATTATGTGCCATAGAAATTTCAACTATCTCTTTCTGATAAGTGTCCTTTTTCTTTACATTTTCTCTAAAACTTTGTTGTTGCTCACATGTTCAGTTCATGGAATTATCAGCACCCTTCCATAGAACAACATTTCTATTGCCTCAAGTCTCTTCATCTGTGAGGAGATTGTCCCGCATTCAATGCCATATATGAGGACTAATATTACATCACAGTTATTTTCTTTGTTTCTAATGAAATTTTCATGTTTCTTAATACTTTGCTTAGCTATTCCAATGCATTTTCATATTTCAGTGTTGCATTTCTCATCCTCTGTTTAAACACTTTCAAGAAAGTTAAATTTTTACACTTTCTTGATTTTTGTATCCCCAATTTGTAGTTCACATCTTGGACAGTTTCTTTTGTTGACAACCACATATTCTGTCTTAAAAAAAATGATACTCCTTTCTTCTTGCTTTTCTTTACTACCTTCTGTATGAGTTTCTGTAGTTTAATTTCTGTATCTATTATCAGCACTACATATCGTATATATTGCCCAGATTGCAGCCACCAATAATGTATCCTGGTATGACTTCTAATTTTCTCAGAATCACCTCACTGTAAAGGTTGAATAAGTCTGGAGAGACGACACATCCTTGTCTTATGCCCCTTTCTATTTTTGTGTATTTACTGAATTCATTTTCTATTCATATGCAGGTGGTTTGCTCTTAGTACAAAACTACATTTTCGTTTAATCATTTGTCCTGATAATTCATAATTTCATAATCAATTTTAAATTTGTATACAAAATTTAGGTGCTAAAGAGTAAACATTGAAACATGAAAATATTAATATTTGTGATTGTTTTGGAAAAATCCTAATTAGAATTTCAGGTGGATTATTTTTCTAAAGCACAAAGTCTGGTATCAAAAGTTCCCTTCCACCTGGCATCAGTAAAGATTAAAATGAAACTGGTTATATAAAATCCTGTCTTTTCAATATTATTCTGAGAAAGACACTTACAGTAGAAGATACACATTACCTGGACCACCTTTTCACATGAGGTTTCAAAATGAATTCTATAATTTTTTGATGAAGTTTAATTCAAATATTTATGTGTATGTTTTACTAAAAGTGAATAATAAAAACAAATAAAATTTAAAAGAATATCTAGAAAAAAAATTTAGCACAAATACAAAAACATACAAATTTAGATGGATAGATGAAGTTAAAAGAAAAAACTAGCATGTAAAAAATCAAATACTGCTAGTTTAACATAAAACTTTATTGATTTTTCTATTGCAATTATTAATAGATCTGTTGGTAGAAGGTACCTTGTGATAAGTCTATTATTTAGAAATGTGTAAAATTACTGAAAGCAGTAGACAGATATGAACAAGTGTATTTATAGATAATACGAATTTGGTTGAAAGTAACAAAAAAAAAAAAAAAACTTCATATAAAAAATAGAAGTTTAATTTTTGCTCTTAAAGTTTACTGGATAGCAACTGCAGAAATAATTTGTAATTGTAAGATTGAGCATTTTCTGCTGATTAACCAGCTGTTTTCAAATTTTAAATTTAAACAATCATTATTTTTACATTAGAATGAAATCTACATACTTCTGAAATAAGGAAATTTTCAAGGTGTTTGTGTTAAAATGAAGATTGAGATTTAGAACACTATATGATTCTGTGTAAGGGACTTTTGTGGGAGGTTATCGGACCGAGTTGCTTCCCTTTGTAATTAGAATTGCTGTAGGATTCAGAACATTTGTCTAAGGGACAAATTGGCTAAAGAATATATGTCTAAGAAATATTTATCTAAAGAATTATGGTCTAATGTGGGATGTTACAAACACTTATTATTGAATTCTTAGTATTAATATACAAACAATGCATGTCAATAAATGCTTATAAACCACATGTATCATCAGTAATTAATGTGGCTATAAGTGTTTTTAATATCATTCTGTAATATAGTGAATATCAATAAAATTGAGTATTTTGTACATGAATAAAGTGTTAATTTATTAAAAAAATATTATTATAGACCAATGGTCCTTAGACGGGTATTCCTTGGACCAATGTCCTTAGACGGGTATTCCTTTGACCAATGTCTTTAGATGGGTATTTCATGGACCAATGTCCTTAGACGGGTATTCCTTTGACCAATATTCTTTAGACGAATGTTCCTTAGACCAATACTCTTTAAACCAGGAGTGGGCAAAAAACTGTCACAGGACACGTGTGGCTCATGACAGAGTTTTCTGCAGATCATGGAAGCATTCAGAAAAAAAATTAAAAAATTTAAAAAATTAAAAAAACTTCCAAATCAAAAATTTTCATAAATTGATCACAGTGAACTGTGAGTTCCGGGGCTAACTTGAACTGAAACATGCTTCCTTTGGGTCAAAGAAAATTAGCTCCATGTTTTAATAGCCGGACACCTACTGTGCATGCGCCTATTCATACGCATGAGCGGTCATGTTGGCGGCAATTCTGTCTCATTTCAGTTTCGTCTTTGCAATGGTAAGATTTGTAATATTTCAACCCAAGTGAAACATGGGCCTTTCTAAATAGCACAAAAAAGAATGCCATGGAAACAAATATTTCTTCAGTAATTCAGAGAATAAAGCAGTTTATGTCACAATAAAGTTGCCATATTCAAAGAAACAACACCACCAAACAAAACTTAGTTTGGAATCAATGAAAAATGTAACTACTGGTCAGGACTTGTTTGAGTGTATTGTGGATTGTGTGGAGAAAGGTACCTTGTCATGGAATAGAATGGCAAACATTACAACAGATGGAACCAGAGCATTTACTGGAAAAATGTGGGTATGATTAAACTTTTAGAGAACAATTTAAAAGCCAGACTGTGATATTGTCTTTTCATTGAATTTTACACCAGGAAAGCCTTTTTAAAGCTGCACTGGACCCTAAAGCATATGGTAGATCCTGTAGTGAGCATGGTGAACACAATCACAGCAAGGGTGCTCAACCACTGACAATTTAAATCTCTGCTTGAGGACATGGAGGCCGAGTATAGAGGTGTGATTTACCACAACAGTGTTTGTTGGTTGAGCTTGAGCAAAGTCCTAAAATAGGATTGGGAATTACAGAATTAAATCCTCCTCTTTCTGGACATAAAGGAGATTTCATGTGATTTTATGAAAAAAATGGGATGTGAGGAGTGTAGATATGAGATGATGTTTGCAGCAGATATGTTTGAGAAATTAAATGAATTGAATATGACATTGCAGAGAAAAGAGCTGTTTGCACATGAAATGTTGAGATATGTGAACTCATTCAAAACAAAACTAGGTTTATTTGCAAAGGAAGCAAATGAGGGCAAGTTTTGTCATTTTCCTTTTTTAGGAAAATAGAAAGTGCCTGCAAGTGTTTCATTCAAGATGAGGGATCATTTGCTGAGTTTGGAGGATGAGGTTACAAGAACATTTCAGGACTTCAAGAAACTTGAGCCTGAATTCAATTTGTTATTTTATCCTTTCACTGTTGATATTGATACAGTACCTGAAGAGGTGCATCTTGAACTAATTGACATGCAGTCAAATCACACGCTGAAGGAAATGTTTAATTCTATGACATTGATAGAATTTTAAAAATCTCTAACTAATGACATATGTGAAGAAATTTACTGGGAAAATGTTTTCTATTTTTTGATCTACATATATTTGTGAGAAAAGTTTTTCTTGCATTAAAATCAACAAGAATAAAAATAGATCCTCTGTGACGGACATAAACTTGCAAGCAACCTCACGCCAGATAAAAAAGTGTTAGCGTTTACATTTGTCTCATTAACTTACTTGTGTTGGCAGATATGTAATTTCCACATAAATTTAATGAAACCTTGTCTGTGTACCATTATTGTTTTAGTTTTATTTATTATTATTA
Source organism: Acanthosepion esculentum (assembly GCA_964036315.1). Taxonomy (NCBI): domain Eukaryota; kingdom Metazoa; phylum Mollusca; class Cephalopoda; order Sepiida; family Sepiidae; genus Acanthosepion; species Acanthosepion esculentum. Next base: position 75,551,384 of record OZ038475.1, read on the forward strand.
TACTATTTACACTTTGCATTAGATGAAATGGAATATTAACTATTGAATATGTTTGATAAGGTATGGCCTTTTGCTAACCACGGCCATCTCAAAGTGGCCACCCCGAAGCAAAACAATTGCCCAACCCTGCTTTAGATGAATGTTCCTTAGACCAATATTCTTTAGACAAATGTTCCTAAATATGTTTGAAATTTAAACACATGTGCAATGCCTTGACACTAGTGACTTTGAAATAGTAAAATTATTTTTGCGGTAATGCCTCAGCTTTGTTTCTTAATTGTTTAATACATTAAAAAAATACAAGCACTCGTACTAAAAATGCTGTATTTGTTAAATTTTAATCATGAGGTCTTCAAAGATTGGGAGTCTTTCCAAAGAGCCAACATAATATAATAGAGGCTTTGTTTAGAAGGATCTGGCGAATGGAAGTGTCTAGAGCAATAAAATATTTTTTTCATCGACATGGATGCAGATCAAGCAGTTTAGCCAAACTGTCATCCAAATTTGTTTCATAGAAAAACTGCTGTTCAAACAAATATATTTGGGCATTCATTTCTCTTATTATACTCAAATATGAAATTGAAATAACTAACAAGTAGATAATCTATTCTGACATCAGATTCTTGCTACACTTTATTTTATGGACTTGTATACATTCTTCACTTAATATTGCTTTAATATCTGTGTTGCACACATCTATTTTTTTTTTTTTATAAGTATTTCACTCCAATCAAGGCGGGAGTGCCACTAGCATGCAAGGGGTTACAGAGAGTGAAAGTAAGAGGAAAAGTGGATGGATAAAAAGAACAGGGATCAAGAGGAAGGAATCAGATATTGATTTTAATTTTTGAAGATCATAGTTATCAGGGAAGCAGGTAAGAGGAAGGGAGTTCCACTGTTGGGAAGTGTGTGAGAAGAAGCTGCTGGAGTAGAAGCAGCAGTTACATTTAATTGTTTCAACAGTAAAAAAGTGGGATCAAGATGGCAACCTAGTAGCACACTTAAATTCATGCAGTCGGGGCACCAGTGAAAATAGCTCGTCAGAGCAGTTGCAATGAAAATATTTGTAAAAAAGACAGAGGGAAGCCACATCACGTCCATGAGAAAGTGACTGGAGTCAAGATGCCAAGTCAGAACCAATCGCTTTGCATATCCGTCTTTGGATTTTGCCGAGAACCTTGAGATGAACAGCAGGGGCACCAGACCATATATGGCAACAGTATTCAATGTATGGACGAATTGAAGACTTTTAGATGTGAAGGATGGACTCAGATGAGAAAAATCTTCTGGCACAACAGAGAACCAACTTTCCTTGCAGTAGATGCAGCTATTGATTCAGTGTAGTTGTTCCATCTCAGGTCAGTGGAAAACATGAGACCAAGAAGGCGCAGTGAGATGCACTCATGAAGTTAAGCATGAACCATGCTGATTGAAGGCAGGGAGGCTTCTCTGTGGTGGTTAAATGAAAGCAGTTTTGTTTTGGAGGCACTAAAATTTACAAGCCATTTCCTGCCTCAGTCAAGAATCAAATCTTAATTTCAGAATTTTTATTTAAATGACAGTGCTCAGAATAATATGCAGGAGGCAACAATAATTTCATATCAATTGCTAAGTAGAACAAAGTTCCTGGTTTTGAGCACAAGAACAAAACAAGAATTTTTTTCTTTTAAAGTTTCTGTGGTGAAATAAAAAGAAAACAGCAACCAGCGAGTAAATTCAAGCTCTCCCAAGTGGTATTCCAACCTCGAGTTGTTCCTTCTTGAGTTCTGTCTCAAAATCGCACTAACAGAAATTTCCAGCCGCCAACCGTGAACGTCACTCCAAGAACACCGCACTGGTTAAAATTAGTTGCTTTTATATTTGTCCATATACCCATAATCCCTTGCGTCTTCATGCTATCCCATAATTCATTGTGTCCCTGTCCCATAATGCATTGCATCTTCATTGCATAAAATGCAATGCAAGTCCCTCCTTATTCTTTTACGTTATCTGGCTGAGGACGGATTACGGCAGAGCAGTAAGTGCTTTTTTTTCTCCTTCATTTCAACTGCAGTAGCTTTACATGCTAAGCAAATACGGGCTCTTTTTTGGTGGGGACAAGGCAAGTCACAACCAGTTGTGCTCGTCCCAGGTTCTGCCTCATCACGTCTGACACAGTTTCAAATCTTTATATATAATTTTAATATTGCATATTACAAAGAAGAATAAAAAAAAAACAAGAAATAAAGTGCTTTACCTGGGAGATTGTGATGGTAAAGGTGGTTTACCCGTAACATTTTGTCGTGTGAGATTCTCAGTTTTCATGGTCAGATCCTCCCCAGCACTGCTATCATAACCCTGATTGTCATCCAAGGTAAACAGAAAATATATTGGACAGATTTTTAGACCTGTAGGACTTTAAATTGCATATAATTATGCATGATAATAAGCAATAAAAGTTTCAGTTTACATGAATTAATAATGAAATGTGTTGGATGTCTATAGAAGCAGTACTTTCTTGTATCAGAAGAAAAAACACGAACAGTAATTTTTTTTCTAATGAGGAACAGTCTTTTCTTTTTCTCATGGGGAATAGTAGAACAATGAATTTATAACAGATATAGAAATGCTTTGCACTAAAGCAAATTCTACTTTCAAATTTACCAATTCAAAAAAAAGAGTATTTCAACTACCAATTTCTTCCTTTTGGAAAACTGGTGGAGTTAAAACATACATTTACAAAGTTTTGTATTGTTTAGCATAATTCATAATATCAAGGCACTCGGTTAAAATCATACTCACCATATAAATAACATAACTAGATTAGGGCTTATCACTCCAAAAATTTATATCCCAATAAAATCATTGACCATGGTAAAATGCTTTCACAAACGAATTAGGATTACCACGTGTTTAACAAATGCATAAAGAAAAAAAGAAAATCTTTTAAAGTCAACTGTATGCATCAGCCTTATTTATTTTACAAAAATAAAAAATAAACAAAAATTTACTGACATAAAAAAGCAGTGGTGTGCATAAGAAAAGTTTAATTTACACAAATTCTTAAGTGAAGTACTTTCATTATTCTAGATATTATTCAGACTAATATCCCGTCTTTGTTTTTTGTTTTTTTTCTTGTAACAGTTTAGTCAATAGCTCTTCAGCTCTCTTCAAGTATATACTACATCTAGTTGTCTTTGAAGTTGTTATCAGTTTTATATGTAAAATCAGTACTTTTTTTTATGTAAATGAGTACTTTTTTTTAACATATTAGTTGAAAAAAAAAAAAAAAGTACTGATTTCTAAAGAATGCCATATTCCTGAAGAAGGCCAAGAACAGAGCAGTTGAAACATGACAAAAATGAAGATACTAATCTATATAATGTGTGAAATAATAAAAATACTTCATCTTAGGTTTGCAAACAGCACTTCTGTAACTGTTGTTTGGTTTTCTAAGTAATGAGTCCATCTGTATCATTTATAGATATGTTTATAAAAAGAAAAAAGAAAATTTTCCACTGACCTTTTCCTGCAATAGGACTCTAAACTGAATCATTCCTGGTGCCAACCGAGCCAAGTGTTCATCATGCATTTCTGTAGAAGGTCCTTTGTACACAAATACTTCATCAGGATTCAGACATGGTCCAGCAAACAAAGGAACAGTGAGCAAGTTGCCAACCATTTCTTGGCCTGAACTAGTCAAGTCAAATGGTTTCCACACACACCACCTAATGAGCAATACTCTATTCAAGGCACGTGGCATGGAATGAACAAGCTGAAAGAAAGGATTTATTAATGCTTGAGATGTGAATAATAAATTCAGAAAACTCCAGAAGAATCTCTCAATACTTTAGCAGCCAATGACAGGAAAACATCTTTTTCTAATGACAACTGGTTTTAGTTTAGTCATTTTTAACCAAGTAGTACTAAAATATAAGTGAAGCATTACATATTTTTACAACATGGTTTAATCCTTTTCAAGGGCCAGAGGCTACTTGAGGTAGGGTGTTATGTTTGGAGACCATTTGTATGTATAGGAGTGGAAAATAACAGTTAACCCTAGCCTTGAACAGGTCAAGATTGTAGTGATCAAGGAATAAACTTGTTGGCAGTCAGTTCCACAGGGCAGTAGTTCACAGGATGAAGCTGCTTGAGTAGAACTTACTTCTCACCAATGGAATGCAGAGGGAATGTGGGTGGTTTGCTGCTATGTAAGTAACATACATCATTTAACAACTAAAAGGGTTTAGTCCAAAGACAGTGTAGAGTTGAATGAAAAAGTATTTGATGAAGATTATTACTGGTTTTTTTTTTTCTGATTAATCATTCAGAATTTTCATTTGATGATATTTATCTATACTATTAGCATTAGTAAAAGTTGACAGTCAATCACAGTGAACAAAAGCGGACAATGCCAGGTTGGTAACAATATCGACAATAATATGAGAATCAAATTCATTTGATTTATGTAGAACTGAAAGAAAAAAAAAAAAAATAACCTCACCCCACTTGTCATCTCTCTAATCAAAATTCTAATTAACTTAATCAAAAACCTGAAGATGGTTGAGTTATTCCACTAGTCGTCCCACTAAGACAGAAATGACTGGTATACTAAAAAGTAGCAAGATGAAGTGTTTCATTACACTGGTATTAAAGGATTATCAAGTAGAGGATAAAAGGTTGTGGATTTTGAAAACAAGCAGATATGTTTATTAAACTTGTTTTATTATAATGTATATGTTTTTAAATGCCATGTGCCTTCTGGGTGGCAGTAATTTAGGGCTTTCAACAGATTCTTTTTTCTATGAATTGCCATAACTTCTTGGGAAAGATAGTGAAGTGGTTTTCTGTTGTCTTCACCAAGGCTTGGATTTCAGCGTTTTTTTCACTGGTTGCTACCTAAGGCTAGAGAATCCAGTCTACCCTACCATTTAATCCACAGTTTGGAGGAGAATAGATGGATTCATGTCTTTCCCAAGGGCAACTGAGTGAAAGTGAACACACCAGGCAAGACTGAAATTTGAACTTAGCTTGCAGATTACCTTTTCCATACAGATAATCCCTACACTTCCCACACATCCATGGGATTAAAAAAAGAAAAAGAAGATACTGGAGGTACACTTTAATTTAATAATAGCTGCAATATTTTTTAAATAATTTTCTAAGAGTTTTAATCTTGAACTGAATATCAGGCATTATATTTGGTATTAGTTGTTTCAAATTTGAATAAAGTATTGTTTCAGGAACACAAAATATGCATTTTTGGGAACAGTCAACAAAGAGAGAAATATGAAATTTTTGATAGTCAAGAAGTTTCAATAGGAGCTACAGCTAGTGCAAAGAAAAAGTGAAACTCCCACCTTCATATGTTCTTCCATAAGTGGTTCAGTCACAACATATTCCAAGGAAAATACTACAGAACATTGAGGAGAATCTATTAGATTCTCTAGGAGACATGGAGAATTCAAAAGTAAACCAGTGGCTGAACAGGAACTGCAAACATTAAAAAGAGAAAAAAAATGCACAAAGAAAAGGCAGAAATTAGTTTCATTAACTAATTTTAGCATTATTGTTTAACATTATCAAATAAACAATAAAATTGAGAACAAAATAAAAAATAACATCATTTATTAGATACAAATAAAGATACAAGCTAACATTTAGAATGACTTCACTAATAATAAAAACATTATCATAAGAAAGTTAACACTTAACTGGATTGAAAAACTCATACAAAGTGGAGAGTATAATATCTTATTGCTTGATAACAATAAAAGCCAGTAATTAGAAAACATTGTAAGGATACAGAAGGTGATTATTTCCCTTTGGTGGAGGTAAGTCACATGGGTAACTTGACGGCTGCTTAGTGACATCTCTTCATACATTAACAAGAGTAGCTAGTCATTCAGTTTGTTGACATCAGTTGCTTTTTTTTTGGTACAATTTACAAGTCCATGGTGCTGCTTCCTTTTGGGAATATATCTTCCCCAGATATAGAAAGAAACTCCAGTTCGCAGTCCTCAATTTACAAAAACCCAAGACTCACCATTTCCTCTTCATGGAATATGTCCTTGCCTGCTTGGATCTGGAGTCTTAAACATGGCTTCTCCAGAAACACAGAAGAATTTCCATATTATATGTAAGACCCTTTCTTTCTGTTTCTCTTTACACTCTGATTTGCCATGTAGATATATGTGATATTTTTCTCTGCATGGGACACCTATACATTTATATATACAGCTTTATTTATGTTTTAGTGGTATAAAAGTCTCTCGGAGTACAATGTATGTTTGTCATTCCTTTTCCTTTCAGCATTTCTGTCCATGAAATACAGTGTTATTATATCATGGATACAATAATACTGATAATGGGGGAAATGTAAATGGGAGAATAAACCTTTCTTCCATAGCTCTCTCCTGTTATAACATAAATGTGGCATGTATAGAAGATAGTAGTTGAAAAATGTATTTCTATTCATTTAAAAAAAAATTTCTTAGACTGCATAGAGGTAATTCAAACAAGACAATAACTTTAGAGACTATTCACCTGTTTGAACTTCCTGACAGGGTTCTGCGATGCATGACCCGACGTCTTACACTTGGACTGGACGGGATCCTGCTCACAGAGTTAGAAGAATTACCATAATCAAGATCAAGATGCACTGTATGCTGCTTACCAATGTAGCTCCAGCCATTGTGGATAGAAATCTGAAAGCAGAAGATTACAATATTCTGCATCAAATATGACTGTGAGCCAACACCCAACTTTGTCATGGGAAATACAGGCTTACAGGAGGTTTTCTTTTGTCAAGATGCTTACTTATAAATCAACTCATTTCATTAAAAAAAAATCAAATACCAATGCAGAATTCACATTACCAATTAACTAAATTTTAAATAAAAGCCAGAACCTCACTATACATAAATTAACAACCTTGGTTTCACATGTCCACAGTTGGTCAAAATTAGCAAAGATTTTGTGTTCAAAATATGTTAAACTACAACTACTTTGAAAAATAAGGAATAAAGTATCAACATCGAAAGAAAAATATATAAATCTATAATGATAATAATAGTTGCATCTTGAAAATATAAAATATATAATCAATATAAATGTTTTCAAATTCTTCAAGGTTGAGGCATCAGATCCAACTCAAATTAATTAAAAAAATAAATAAATAAATTCATTAATTGCTGAAAAGTATTTGTCTAATTCATTTAACTTTTAAAGTTTGTTTCTCTTAATTCGAATATATTTCTAGGTTAAAGGGGGAGTTGTGTCCCCTGCGTTATCTCATGAGCTTATGGTATACAGTAAAATATTGCCAATTGACTTTACACCAGTCAATATACATAATTCATTTTTAGGCTAAAATTTTGGGCATTTTTCTTCCTAGGCATTTTTCTTCTTCTAAATAAATTTGAATTATATTTTTTAAATAAAATGTTGATTTCCCAGCAAATATTTTAGGACATTTTTTTTTTTTTTTTTAAAATCATTTCACTCCAAGTAAGGCATGAAAGACACTAATACACAAGGATTTACTATTTGTAAAAGAATAAGAAAAATCAAAACATTTTTAAGGAGAAAGAATAATAAAAGAACAGGAATTAAGAAGATAAGTTAACAATTGACATTCAAGAAGACAAGCATGAGCTGACTTACCTTGAGCCGACGTTCCGCAATATTTATGCACTGATTTGTTACTGTGCCTGTTGTTTGTTTACTGCTGTTATAATGATCCTCATTCAACAACTGACACAGTTCCTCTTCAAATTTGGTCACATTAGGAGGCACTGATAGCATGATATTATGCAGTTGACATGAAATTGTGGGGGAAAGCTTAGGTTTACGAAAGGCATCACCTATTAAAAGAGAGCAACCCATCAAACTTACATAGTCAATTTTTTTTCTTTATGTCTTTGCTTTCATATTTTAAATTCAATCTAGAAGTAAAATATCTTCTAAGTCCTAAAGAATGACATAACTTGCAATCACTTTCTCTGATCAATGGTTAAAAATGGCTTTGAGCAAATGAAACCTGTAGGTCTTAGCAAGGACTATCCTTCTTCAAACTATATGGACTGCTGCTACAGTATCACAAAGAACTGTACTAAATAACAGAAACATCACTTGAGCACTTTCAACAACAGTTAAAATGAAAAGCACATCAAACTCAAAGAGAAAGTAATGATATAATCAAGATGTTGATGTTCCACGTTACTTCAAACAAAAGGTTAGGAAAGAAGCCGCTATCGATACTGGAAAGAGCAATAACAGTTACTGAATTTGAGAAACTTATGCTCCAGAAGAATTGTTTTAAGAGAAAGACTATAAATTTCAACTAACAGTGGCACTGTCTGCTCAATCAATGAATGCCAAAAGTTGCCTTTTAAAGAAACTGATCAATATAAATAGCCAATGACAACCATATGGAATATACTTAACCACCCACCTACCCTTCCTGAGAGACAAATTTGAGAATAGAAAAGAAAAAAAAAGGAAGAAAAATAATGGCCCATTTTGAAAACTGTTCTTCAATCAGGTTGGTACCTGGAGTTGAAATTCTACGATTATTTCCAATCCTCTCCATGTAATAAGTGGCAAGGAGGTCCAGCTATAAAGCATAGTCCATCATCTAATGTCTCCAAGAAGCACCAAAACGTTCCACTTATTATTAAGCCATTGTAGTATCTGGGAGCAGGGCAGAGTTAAATGAAAATGTAAAGTTATGATCTACTTAGGTCTTCCAGCAGATCACAACTGTTGTAGATTTATTTCATTTATTATTTCTGTAATCATGAAATAATACATTATATCTGCTTTATCTGTGATACTCATTCTTTCTATTTCTGCATATTTTTCATTGAGCCATTCCTCTTTATATGTCAGCATTTGTTCTTTATTTCTTTGTGTAGTGTTCTATATTTTGTCCCATGTCTTGGCATTGTTTTTTGTCTCCTTTTCATCATGTCAAATATCTCATCTGTCCATTTTTTCCTTTGAGATTATCTCATTTGCTGATGCCAGTAAAGCTTCTCTTAGTGTGTTCCAGTTAGAGTATTCATTTTCATTTTGTCCCTCACATCTACTTTTCACACTGTCCATATATTTTTCCTTCAGATTTAGGTCGTTCAAGTCTGTCGTATTACAATTTGGATGCTGCCTTAGGTCGTTCAAGTCTGTCGTATTACAATTTGGATGCTGCCTTAGATCTCCTCAATATCTCTACTTTCATTCTAAGTTTACATATAACTGGAAGGTGGTTGCTTCTACAATAGCCACTTGGATAGGTTTTGCTGGTCATTCACCAATGAACACATTTTTATTCACGATCATTGCAGGTTCTTAGTCTGAATTTGCCCTCTATTTCACCATCTCTCATCTTGCTTACTTTGGCAGGTCTCCCGTGACAATTGTAATTTCTTGCAATTTACACTGAGCTTTGACATGGTCTACCGTACAGAAATCTTTTCAATTTCTTCTTCTGTACTTTGTGCTGTCAGTGTATACACAACTATGATGGATATGTTGAAAAGCTTTCCTTTAAGAATTCTTTCAGATATATGACAGTATCCCAGAAAGCATTTCTTCATGTCTTGGTCTAGTACCAAACCTACTCCTCTTTCATTTTTCTCTCCACCTGCATCTATAATCCTGTGTTTATAAGTGACAAAAATCTCCATTGTTTGTCCACTTTATTTCAAATATTCCTAAAATATTGACATTTAACCTATTCATCTCCTGTTTTATATTTTCCAACTGGCCACAGGGGTTTAATGTTCTAATATTCCAGGTCCCAAGAATTATTTTTTGATTGATGTGAAAAGTCGCTGGATGATAGTCAGGTAACTCCTGTCACTCATGTCCCTTCCTACCAGGTGAGGGATCAATTCCGAGGAATTTGGCCCCAATTATGCCATTTATGCTAACAGTCACTGGATGACTGTCAGGTGACACCTGTTGCACATGTCACTATTTACAACGCATTGAGTTAATTCCAAAAGACTTAACCACCTTCATGCTATTAGCATTCATTTGGTTCTACAGAAGGATGCTGAGGACATGTGAGCAACAACAAGGTTTTAGAGAAAATGAAAACAAAAAGGATACTTATACTTAACATCAGGAAGAGACATGAAATTTCTGGGGCACAAAATTAGGAAGGAGAGCTTGGAAAATCTGATACTCGTAGGACAGATTGAGAAGAGGAAAACAGCATATAACTTACATGCCAGGTTTGAGTAAATGGATGGCAGAACAGGGTTTAAGAGAGATAACAAAAAGACAAAATTTACTAAGAGCCACAAAAGGCAGGAAATTGTGGAGATCTATGATTGCTTATGTCCTGAGGGGACATGGCACATAAAGAAGATAATGGTGCTTGCTTCTCCCTTTGTTACTTCGCACGACCGTTACGCCCTGCCAATACCTTCTAAATAATGAACTATTCCATTTTCAGCGCATTGAAAGAGAGGAAAAGAACTACTTGATTTCAGTGAGAAAATGAATGAATGATAGATAAGTGTTTAACAGCTGTATCAGTGAATTGGAAAAAGTTGCCAATTTCAAATCTTTTCATTTGTACCCACTTCTTAAAATAATGACCAACATTCATATTAATGATTGTTAATGCAATATTTTGTTGAAGTTGTTAAGCTCAAATGTTTAACGATGCTATAGGGGCATTTCTATGGATATTTTATTGTCATAGAACTGAATTGGCTTACCAGGCAGTCAAAAGCCAAATTCCTGGGTAAAAAAAAAGAGTGCATATAAAGCCTGGCTCTTTGAAAGAGACAAGTGATATCACAAGGGCAAATTAAATGGATACAAGATACAAGTAACTGATACAAGATATCCTCTATCGTGGACAACAGAATGAGAACCATATCAACTTGTTGATTGAATAGAAAGGTACAGTTCAAAATTTACAGAAGATTACTAAATACAATAGATACCTGAAACTGGCTGGAATATACAACAGCTGAATTGTTGTGACAATAACCAAGAGGATAACATTATTCAAGTAAATTTAAATTACTATGAAACTGGCCCCATCCAAATTAAATGCATCAGAATCATTGTGCAATTTTTTGTTTTGTTTTTTTTAAGTACTATATAAGCTAGCATAAAATCCAACCTTAAAATTCTGGTTAATGCCCATATTGACTGACTAACTGACTGACTGACAGAAGAAAGAAAGATTTGACTATAAAAAAATCTTGTTACCCAGCAAAGGCACACATAATTATAGAAGGCAAAAATATAAGATGTTACTATCTTGAAAGGTAATGATTTTTCTTCTTATTGGTTGGATATCTGCAGTGAATAGGTGACTCCCAACTCAGACAGAAATCCTCAGTATCACAGGGCAATCAGTACAGACCACGCCCATCCTCAGAAAATGTGTCTGCTTTTATTGAGCCCAAAATATTAGCAGTTGGCTAGCAAAATGAATCATTTGCATAACAGCTCTCAACTATTTAGTGTGGGAGCTGGTAGATATCTCATTTATCCATGTCCAGATGACCCAGAGTTCATACTGGCTCTGTTCTGGCTGGACAGACATTTTCTTTTTACAGACAGCACACTAGACATCATCTCTTTCACTGAGTGGGTGGGTACAATTATCAGTGGTGATAGGCAGCTCATCCTGCATTTTGTTTCTTCTACAAAAGGTTTAAATGCATGAATAATTTTGGTGACAGTAATAATTATATTTTCCTTAACATCTGGATAGTTGCAATAATAGTTTTGGGGGGGAAAAAAAACTGCTAATTCTTTGAGGTTATTACATTAACTGTCTGTGTTTAACTATGATTGTTTAAACTAAGATACGAGTAATTTCCATAACTCAGTCTTCTATATTCTCTCTATTACAAGAAATATAAAATTTTCAATTGTTGGTTAGAATTTTACTGCATTAATGTCAGATTCAGCATCTTTATCTCAAATCTGGCATCCTGTTCCCACCCCTTCACCGTTGAAACTGTTATATGTAGACGTCTCTTCTACTCCAATAGCTTCATGTCTCACACATATTGCCTGTGGAACTCCCTTCCTTATTCCTGTTTCCCTGACAAATACAATCTCCAACTATTTAAGTGTAACGTCGATCGACATCTCCAGTTGCCTTGATCTATCCACTTCCCTTCTCCACATCCTTTCACTCCTATCGACTCTCGCTCCAAATCTTCTGTAAACCCCTTGCCTTGATCGATCCACTATCTTTCTCCACATCCTCTCCTTTACCACTCCTATCTGCTCTTCCTCCAAGCCTTCTGTAACCCCTTGCATGCTAGTGGCTTCCAGCCTTGCTTGGAGTGATAAGCTTAAAAAAAAAAAAAAGATATTTACACTCAGACTATTGCCTGAGACATCAATATTATTATTACAAAGTTTCAGCTGTTGTGCCATCTGGCCTTCATTAGGTGCTTGCCAATCTGAGTAATCTTCATGGAATTACAAATTGAACACTTTATTAAATTGTGCAGAAGAAATCTACTGATCTTCTAAAAGTTTGAGCGTGTGCGCCTGCCAATACCATTGGCTCCATGATATAAAGAAAAACTGGGTAGACTCATTTTGTCATTGATAACAAAAGTTGATGGAATAACTCAGATGTGCTGGCTACAGATTAGTGTACCTATCTTCAGCTATATAAAGTCGGTGTCAGTGAACAAGAGGACAAAGCAAGCCAACTGCTGGGAGAGTAGATTTGCAGGTATTTGAACTTATGGATCTGTGAATATGTGACAGTTTGCTACATAAATCTATAGGAGTATATTGTTCTCATTTTGATGACCATGTCAAGAGTTGTTTTGTATTTAATATTGAACTAACACTTATCATGTTACCAAATTCATAAACCAACACTTTAACCCACTAGGCTATTATTCCATAGGACAATACAGAGTGTAGAACTTGGAGCCTTAAACCTAATTTGCTACCTGCTGAAAATGCTGCTTGTCACACTTGACTGCATTCATCAAAGATTCTCTTTTCTTACTGCTACTGAAGCCTTACTCCATTCCTTCCCACAGAACAAATGGATTTAAAGTACTGGTTTGTGTAATTTGGTGGCATAATAATTGTGGGTTCAATCTCTGGACTGGATAGTGCAGACTTAGAGCAAATAAGCCAAGCAATAAGTGAGCAGTACTAAATAAGAACTAGGCAAGATATCCCTACATATGCTCAGCAGAATAAGAACACTCTACTCCTATATATTCAATAAAGGGTTCAGTTTGAAACTTCCTGAAGGTTACCAGGATCAAAAATCACCTGAAATATTTTGATAACAAAATCAATTGCCCGCATGTAAATAAAGTAAATAAAGAAAACTTTTCATACCAGAAATTCAGATAAAAACTTGTTAGTTATATATTTGTGGAAGGGTGAATAGCTTATTTTTTGGATGAATACATTTTTTTTAATCGTTTCACCCCAAGCAAGGCAATAAATCCACTAAGAGTCAAGCAAATACTGAATGTGAGAGAATATAAGAAAAAGAAAACATTAATGAGAGAGAACAATAAAAGAACAGGAATTAAGAAGACAGAAGATAACAATTGACATTACATTTAAATTTTTGAAGATCAAAGTTGACTGGAAAGCAAGAAGCCAGAAGAGAGTTTCACAAGCAGGAAGTACGAGAGAAGAAACTGTCATATATGGTTATAGCCATTTCAACTGAAAAATGATGAGACCTTGCCGCCAATCTATTACTGAGCTTAAATTCACAAAGTCTAGGTACCAAAGAACAATCACCATGTAAATATTTATGCAAAAGGCAGAGAGGAAGCTATGTTATGAAAGCTGAGATGTCAGGTCAGTACCAATAATATTGTAGATTCTCTTTTGTGTTTTATCTAGAACCTCTAAATGCATAGCAGAAGAACCAGATGTGCCAACAATATTAAATGCATTTAGATCTAAACAAACCAAAACTTATTTTTATTAAAAAATTGTATCAACAACAAACCTGAAACAGGAAATAATATACAAAACTCGGAATTACCATGCTAGTTGTTGTACCTACCTAGTAGGTTAGAATTTGTAGGTAACCATATAGTAGTAAGCCTACCTGACTGGTAGTATCACTTCTCTCCTTTGGTACATTCTGTGGCATTATTTTTGCCTCAGCCATGTATAAGAAATGGTATGCTCAGAGTATTAGTTGACTGTTAGTTTTTTCTTTGGGGGGGGGTCATTTGTATACTTCAAATGTCAATTTATATGCAAGCAGTTTGAGAAAGTCTTATTATTTATAGTTCCCATGTATATCCTCTTCTAAAGTTCCCAATAGCCAAGATTATGAATAATGACGGCTTTTTGTCACCTGGATCATATAGATTGATCTAACAGAATTTTCTAGAAAACTAATCTTTACATCAGGTGGAGTTGTACCAAATATCATTCAATTTTCTATGGAGAAATGTCCTTATTGATCTAGCTAAGCTTCTTAGCTAACAAGCCTATTGTCTTGCCTTGCATTCTAGACCTTTAAGAAGAATCAATTCTTGTACCCAACTTCCTACTGTCAAAGTTTGTGAACAAATACTATTTACTAAACAACCCTGTCTTGGAATTCCTGTCTTGGAATTCACTCTTAACAGAGTGAGAGGTATTTTAATTCTATTTCCATTGAGACCAATAAAAATATTTGAAAGAGAATAACTGTATAGAAGAAAAAAGTGATAATTCCATGCTTACCACTAGATAAGAGTCCAGGAACTTCATCTGAACGGCTGAAGAAAACATTTTCTGGTAATAAATGTATGACCTTGAACAAGGCATGATGAGTACAGAGAGTAAATGATAGCACACAGCCAGGAATCATCCTTAAATGCTCACAATCTGGAAAAAAAAAACAAATCAATCAAGGATACCAACATCAAATTTAATATTTAACAAAGCAAGTTTTACAAACATGAATACTAAATAAAGCATTCTTAAAATGAGATTCACAACTTTTATTTAAACTTCTGCATGAAAAAAAACAAAAAAAACAAAAACAAAACCAGACAGAGTCAAAATTATTAATATACCTTTATTTTTAAACTTGAAACCTATTTGGAATATATATGTACTTTTTTGGCACATTTTCTTTAAGTTTATTTATGCACAGAGAGTTTGCAGACAAAAAAAATAAAAATAAAAGACCAACTTGATTTTACTAAGTTGTCACTAAAGGCATCTATAATTATCACACAAGTACTGCTCACAAAAGGCTGCCAAAAAAAAAAAAATGATAGCATTCAATTTTGGTTAATACTTTATATATAAATTGTAATATGATCCATTTCCTTACAAGTAAACATTTGGCATTCAATGACCGAGCAGCCAGTACTGCTCAAGGTTTAAATTTATAAAATCTTTCTGTTAAACCAAATTTTCAAGCAAACAAGTTTCTCAAGCCTAGTATCTGTTATCACTCTTTCCAGTACTGATTGGGGAGGGGGGACCCTTCCTAACATTTTCTTTGATTCGATTGTTGGGTTTAAAGGCATATGAACCTTCGTTAGGTCATTTTATACAAAATAAAATTATATGAGGTATAAACAACAGTTTTCTGTCAAAAATGATACCCAAGGACTTATGTTCATCTACAATGGGGTATTGTAGAGTCATCATTTTAAGTATTGGGCTGTTGTGTAATTTTCATAGCTGACAGAAATGTATGGTTTTGGTTTTTTTCTTTGGAGAACTTAAAACCATTCTCCATAGCCTATCTGTTTATTTTGTTGAAACATAGTTGGAGTTGCCTTTCTATCCAGCTTATATATTTGAGCCTATATATAACATATTAAAAAGCCATCTACTAAAAGGGATCAATAGGTTTCAATATTGATGATTTAGCAAATATTATTTATTTTTATGCGAAATAATGTGACCTTTGTGACAGACGTATAAGGGCAGACCAGAACTCTCCCTGATCACAAGCATGACAGTTAATATAGATTATCACTTGGATATAGCCTATTTCTGGTTTTCTTACCACCTGATTCCTGAAAAATCACTGCTTTACTTCCCATTACCCTTTGGTTAAAGTGGATGCCACTTAGAAAACCAAACTCCAAAAAGATCCATTCGCTGATCTATCAAACAGATAAAAACACCTGTTTCCTTTCCATGTCAATGTCCATAGCCTAGCATGATGCTACAGAAATATATAGATCTAGGATTCATTTTTTTTTATGTGTAGAAAGATCAAAAACAGAAAAGAGACAAAAATTAAATTCTGAAAAGTTTTTTCTTTCAGTTGCATTGATGGCAAACTCAGAAAGAAAGCTAAAACAACTCTTAAACAAGATAGCAAAGAAAAGCAAGAAGAAAGGACTAACAATTAAGAGTAAAAAGCCAGAATACTTTGTTGTCAGCAAAAGAGACAAGCCAAGGAGTGAGCTACATATTGGAGACATTAAAATCAAGCAAGTAGAGAAAATTAACTCACTGTATAAATGACAAAGTTTGACACAGAAATCTGAAGGTGCATAAGAATAACAAAAGATGCTTTTCTAAAACTAAGCAAAGTATTAAGAAATAAGAAAATGTTCTAGAAACAAAGAGTGCTGAATTGTTTTGTAATAATTAATGTCTAATATAGCGGTGAATGATGGACAATCTCCCTACAGAGGAAGAAGAAACTAGAAATGATAGAGACGTCATTCTATTGCCAAACAGTTTTAAGTAAAATAGGAATTATAAGGAATCTGCTACTGACAATCAGAAAAAGATAATTGAAATTTCTGGAACACATAATGAAGAAAGAAGGTCTTGAGAATTTAACACTCACAGAACATAATGGAGGCATGTGAACCAGGGATAAATAACAAGTAATCTACTTGTGTTTGAATGAATGGTAGCAAGAAAGAAAAAAAGATAGGTAGGGGTAAAGAGGTAAAAATTATTTAGAGCAACAAAAGACAGGAAAGCCATGATCGTCCACATCCTGAAAAGACATAGAACTTAAGAGAAGAATAACCCATACTCAGACTATTCAAAGAACTAAAACAACTGTGTGTAGTATCCACTGGACATTCTCTCCAAGATAACTTTATAACAAAGACAGTTACTGCAATACTGTGTGTAAGCTGATCTTGCAAGACCATATTGTGTATTCAAATCAGTAGTCTTATTTTTTAGGCCAAACTAAGCTAAAACAGACAAATGACCAAACTTAAAACCCTTGAAGACAATTTGAAAAGAAAATACTAGTTAATGATTGACATCATCTTGCTAAATGAAAATTTTGCCTACACATGAAGAATCAATTATTATTGTAATACTAAAACAAAACTGAGGACATTCTTCTTCTATATGTAATAAACATTCCAGATTTGAGTGATCATGGCTTTAACACTACTTCCTTTGTAGAACTAATGTTTGTTTTTTCACCATCCCACTACTCCGTTCTGCCATCCATTCATATAAGCTTGCCCATTGCCAACTACTGCCCCTTTTGCCTTCAATATATCCTGTGAGTGTCACATTTTCCAAGCCCTCTTTCCTCATTATACATCCCAGAAATTACAAATCTGTCTTTCTGATTCTAAATGTGCTTTTTGTTTCCATTTTCCTTAAAACTTCCTTCTTGCTTATACACTGTATTCTCAGCATCCTTCTGTAGAACTATATTTCTGTTGCCTCAAGTCTTCTCTTCAACTGTGAGGAACAAATAAATTAATTAAGCATATATTAATTTTTATTTTTAGAAAGAAAAAAATGTAAAGATAAACATCATAATACAAAAACAAAAGCATAATACTCACTTTCTACTGGTTCATCCATCAGATAAAGGGCACGGGGGGTGCCTTTATAGAATTGCAATCTGAAATAATCAGCATTCCATGTATTTATTTAATCCAAATTGTTAGAATAAAAAATAAAAAAACAGAATTTTTTTTGTCTTTTTTATCTGTTTTTTTTTTCTTTTATAATTGCTAAACAGTGTAAAATTCCAAAATGAAAGATTCGTTTGAAGATAAAACATCTATTTGTACAAAATAACATATCCAACAGACCAAACATAAGCAATCCGACTCATGATGTGGCATATAGATTTTTTCTTTTTTTCCATCAAGATAAAACATTTTCAAACATTCTGCAGCAAGATAGAAAAATAAAACTCATCCCTATTGTTTTCAGTTAGATTTCAGAAACCAACAATAATAAACACCAGAGAGTACTTAACTATAGAATAACAGAAACATACTCAAATAAACACCCTGCAATTCAGTCCTCTAAATCACAAATGTCGACAGGAAATTAAATGTCAACAAAGTGGATTTGTGGGTAGTATAGCAGTTAATGGTGTGGAAAATGAAATCAATAAACAAAATTCAAATCCTAACTGAGCCAATTATGTTCATTTTTCATTAAGGCATCTATCTATTCCCCCACTCCCAGCTATGAGTAAAATAGCAGGATAGAATGGGCACTCTAACTTTAGTTGACAACAAGCCTAGGAGAGCTCAGAAATCAGACCTGTTGGGTGTTGGACTAGCAAATTCACTCCATAAAACCTACTTGCTACTGAAACTGCAATAGTAATAATGTGGTAGTTGGCATGTTTTGGCACAATGCTCTGTGGGGAGTCTCAAGAAATATCAAGAAAAGGCTGAAAAACAAAGCCAGTTTCCCAGGAAAAGGTTTTAGTAAAATTTCCATGATGAGTAATTAATTTAAACTTTAACAACTGAGGACTGGCTGCAAAAGGGTGCAATTGTAGAAAACAACATTTCTGTAGATACCAAATGAATAAATGAAGCCGTTTGCATTATACATAAAACAAGAACATGATGGATGTCTAAAAACGTTCCAACTATAATCTGCTTTTTCTAACAAATATATTCATTTGGTCACAGTGAGTTACACAGCTTCAAATTTATTCAATTTTTAGTTTCACGTGTTAATTTATAACTATATTGTTTTTCTTCTTAATAATCTGACATCTTCAACTGAGTAAAAGGAAAATAATTCATTTTCTTTCAGCTGTAAATGCCTGTGCATATAAAATTAACATTTGCACTCACTGATATTAAATATTTACAAAGTATTAAACTATGGATTGGATCCATCAACCATGTCTGTCTGTAATTAATTGTAAATACCTATGCATGTGGTAGGAATAATATTACAGAGCATGATTAGTAACTGTCTGATTGGTTGAAAATCCAAACTTTTAAGATTCCAACTCTGCAATCCATTGCCTAGAAACTCTAAAAATTAATATTCATATCTTCAATTTATTTCAGCCTTTGATCAGTTTCATTTTTTTCTGTTTGAACTGAAATTGTATATTGTTCTTTCAACAGCTAAAATATATTAACCTCTAATTGCACTGTGAATGTTCCTTTCTGCCTTTCACCATCCAGTTCGTTTTGCAAATGTTGAAACTGACTTCTCAGCCATTACAGGTCAAGCTGCTCAATTGATTCTGTGAGTTTAGCTAATAAACCTGACAATTCTCAAGTTGATACTTTCAGGCTTTTCAACATGAAAGGTCAGTTTCTTATTAACATATTTAAACTTCTTATGACAGAGTAATTCAATTAGTCTGAAGCCGTCAAAAAAGTTCATCTTCAGAGTAATCACGTTTTTTGCTGATCAGCTTCACATACTTGTAAATATGTTCTTCTGAATAAGTTTCTACTGCACATCTTTGATAATCATTAGCCTCACTTTGATTTTACTCCTTGTTTTGATTAATACATTAACTAATATTTATTCAGATTCATATTGCACGTAACATCTATTCAGATGTAATCCCCACTGACAGGAATTCTTTAGAGTGGCACGAAGCAGGCACATGTTCTTGATCTCTTCCTTTTGTTGGTTACAATATGCAAAAAAAGAACATACAGGGAAGGAACGATGAACGAGTGGACAGATCAACTGCTACCACCATCATGACAATGGCTCCAACAAACAGCAGCAATAGAACAGTGGAGATCAAATCAATTATATATATTTTATCACTTCAAACATTATTTTTAATTGATAACCATATTTGAGTAGGCACTCCATTTATTTTAAACAGTATTTTACTTTGTCTACCAGCTTGAATATTAAAAAAAAAAGAAGGTGTTCTCCAGCAGTATTCAAACCTGCACCCTCATTTGCAGGATAATTTAGTGTATTTCAAAATGAACTTAAATTGATTGAAAGCTCTTTCCTTCTTTCTTTAAATAAATAAAAAAATTTTAAAAATGCACTGATTTTAGATATCTGTCAGCACTATATAATTAAAAAATATTCCAAAAAATAAAATGTACTTTTTCGAAATTTTATTTGAAGAATATTACCTGATTTAAAGTTCAATTAATCTGATTTGAAACTAATACTACTTATTTTAGTTTAAAATATTGCAGGAATGTATTTTTTAACACAGAGGTAGGTGTTTTTATTAGGTGTTGACAGATTTAGTGACAGCCGGAAATTCAATAAAATTAAATAAGGGGGGGGATATAACAGATATAAAAAATATTTTACCAAGATTTTCTATAAAAAAAAAAAAAAATTTATAAAGTGATTTCATTCATTTGTGATTAAGTCCTGAAAGTTTCATTAAAATCTGACAATTATTTCATTTTTGCAAGAATTTCCAAATCAATGTGTTTTTCATTGCAAAAAGATGGTAAAATTTCCTATAATAATTTATAACCACCATGATGTTCCTATAATAATTTATAACCACCATGATGCAAAAAAACAAAACAAAATTTTTTACCAAAATTTTGAAGTTTCCAAAAGGGATCAAAAAATATAATTTAATAATAAAAAATCCTTTGGTCTTTCCGCTTAATAATAACATAACGATTTTGAGAATAAAACATTGTTTTTATTAAATTTGAGGCACTTTTTCATCATGCATGCTCATTTTTTAGCAATTCTTTGACTGTATCTATATATTTTTAAACTTAAAATTCTCAGTGCCTCTTTCATTCATGCGCATGTCTAGTCATATCAATATAAACAGAGTTTGTCCAATGAAGTCCCACAAAATCTTTTTCCACTTTGTCATACTTCTATCTTCTAAAATTGCTCTTGATATCTAAAAAATATCATATATTGTTACACTATATATATGTGTGTGTGTGCATGTTTAAAATATTAATTAGTGAACAGGTATCAATATTAGAGAGAGTGTTTTTATCTGACAGTGTTGATATAGGAATTACCACTACATAGTAAGTGTCATTTTCACACCTTACCATGCACTGTTGATTCCTATGTCCATACTGTCTCTTTCTCTCTCTTTATATACATCTTCACATAAGAGTAGTAGCTCATACTCAATTTTGCATGTTTATTAATGATGTTATTATCACAAATAAATCTTTCTCTTAATTGAGAGATGAAACAAACCAAATATACTCACTTCTTGAGAGGTAACTGACTGCTTCGAGAAGAATCAGGTAGAGTTGAGTCCTGTTTGAAGAGTCTCATTATCCCCCACCCAAAGGATCGACATTTGTTCTGCCCTGTGGTATCTTTTGTGTGCACCAGAAGCTCAACAACAGCAAATACATTATTACTCTTTATACTTGTGTGCATGTAAAGTGTCTGAAAAGAAAGTTTAAAGAATTACCAAGAGATCTGACAACTCAAAACTAGAATTAAATAAACCTAAAATGACTAATATGCCATTTTACAAACACACAGACTTTACAATCATTAAAATCACCCGGACTTTACAAACCAAGCCTATCATTTGAAATTTAAAGAATTATTTTGCTTTCAATCTTGCATATATATGTGTAACCACACACACACAGTTCAAAATCTGAGACCACCGTTAGTATTTTTTTTTTAAATTAGCCCAAAAAGTAGTTGTTTTGTACTTTAAATAAGAGAAATATATTATACATGGTTAAAAAAAAGAAAGTGAGACGTGATTTTTTTTTTGATAGAAATTTTATTATGACAAAAAGAAAAAAGCATTTTATGGTTAATATTGCTCTCGTCAAAACATCCTCCTTTAATCTTAATTACTGCAGAACAAATTTTTGCCATTCCTTGCAAAAGTTTCTCAAAGTATAAGTTTGACAAGTGATTCCATTCCTTTTTTTTCAATAACTCTAAGAGCTCTTTTTTTTTTTCACTCTTCTGTCAAGTTTATTTCATGGTAATTCTGGAGGTGGAGTCAAGCTTTTAAAATGTAGTGTGTGTGTGTATATATAACATTATGTCTATTTAATGTTTTAATAATCTTTTCTACTTCTCTAATCAGCTTCTTAATGTTAAGTTGAAATTCATCACAATACAGAAAAATACTAACAACAATATACTACACCATGAAAATAATAAACAAAAACTTCAAATTCTAAATTCTTGAGGTTCTCTATAGCAAAAGCAACCATACCAACACTAAACAAAATTTATTACAAGTGTAGTAGAAATGTTTTAAAATACATTTGACCAACATTTAATGGTCATGTTGGATTTTGACCATTTCTAATTAGCTCCCTTACATCGTAGATGCTGCTTCACACACAAAAGAAAAAAGAAAAAAAGAAGGCTACAACAGAAATTAAAAATTTTAAAATAATTATAACCAAAACATGTTCACGCACGTTTATAAAAGTCATCATCACAGCTACATTATTTTTGTCTTTGCAATTCACCCCTGAGGATGATCTCAGAAAAACAAATTGCAGTGTCTTCCTTGATGAATTTCAACATCAAGAAGCTAATTAGAGAACTAGAAAAAATGAGTAGACATAATATGTCTTTATTATTCAATGAAACGTGCTTGAGTGAAGATATGCTGCTTAAATATATATACAGATACAAGCTGGTATCATATATATATATATATATATATATATATATATTATGCTCTACTTTGTATCGAGCACTTTTTAAAAAATAAATGCTAAAGAACTGTGGATTATTAATCTGAATGTTCTTTCTCTTTATTTGTATGTATGTATATATATATATATATATATATATATATGCTCACACGAACTGAAATGTATATATATATATTATATATAAACAACTGAAATATATCCTAATTAATTAATTTCCACTTTAAGATTGCTATAAAGGGCTGGGACACCTAGTCGTGGATCAACACCAACTTATTTTATATATACATATATATATATATATATATATATATATATATAAATATATAATAAATGCCAATGTCAGTGTGTCACACTTTTTCAATTAAAGGGACACAACTCTCAATAGCTCATATGTAATAAATGCCAATGTTAGTATAAATTTGGGAATAATTGAAATTAATTGCAAAATCCATTGAAAGTCACCCATGAAATAAAAATAATTGTTTGTACTGAAAGTAAGGACCTACGCACATCAAAGTGTCTTTAAATTAAGTGGCAGTAGAAGAATTATTGTTGAACTTTTAAAAAGTAAGCTTAAATATTAATGCGATGTTCAAATGCAGCAATCAATTTTGAGCTTCTGTAGTTTATTGTTGCCTAATGCATATGGCAGTGGTATGCCTTGCAAAAAGAAATCCCCACCAACAGAGGACCAGATTGTAATCAAAAGAGCCAAGGCTGCAGTGACAAAAAGAAAGTCCCGTGCAAATGATCAAACAGCAGCCAGGAGAGCTTCCAATGCTGAGAATATGCAAAGACTTAGGGACCCTCAAAGTCCTGAACAAGCTGAAGGCCCAATTAAGAGCCCTCTGCAGGAGATAGCTTAAATGCTAGCCTATAGTTCAGTTTTTAAGCTAATATATATATATATATATATATATATATATATATAGAGAGAGAGAGAGAGAGTTTTAAGGTATGATATATTTATGGGGTAAAAGTGCTCAATATCTGAGATTCAGTATATGTAAATAAGCAGTGTGAACAAAAATGAATAAAAAGAAATTCAAGTTAAGAGAGTATAAGAATTAATCCCAGGATATGTATCATCAGACAAGATGTAAAATGGTGGGCTAAGAGAAACAGGTAGCAGGAGAGAAATGTGTTCCATGATGGACTTCATCATGTGAAGTCCCACCAATATGAGACCCCAAAAAAGGCATTACTTGTCACATAAGTACAAATGATTGTTTTTTGTTTTTTGGGGGTTTTTTCCAACTTATCAAGCCATTATGGGTTATTTAAAGCCAAAATATATTTTGGATTGTAAAATGAATTTTTTTTTTTTTTTGCAAATGAATATTGCACTAAATTCTACTTCAACTCTATACTTCTAATGTCTCCACCTAAACTTTGAAATTTTTCTTCTTTATTTTTTCTCCAAACAATAGGAGTAGACAGTTTCACCGATCATCCAGTTCCCACTCTTCCCCAGTTTTTTTTTAACAGGAGTAGAGGTTTATTCCTTGTTTAGGATTAAGCTTCCAGTTCTTTCTGAAGTCTTTTACATCTCTTTCACTTCCAGTAGCCCCTTGCTTCTTAGTGGTGTTAATTCTGAATCAATTTTGTTTTTTAATTAAAAGAATATTATGATAAAACCTGAAATGGCTACCACTCTTATATGGATTTGATTTGATATATGTATGTTTATTTAATGGCATATCAACACCTTATGGGTCATTTAATGCCAAAATTTAATTTTGTGAGGAGCTTTGAAGTAATAAAAATAAAATACATGTTATTCTGCTTTCACAATTGAATACATGGTAGATGATACATGGCTTTTGTGCATATACATGTTTGTGGGGACATTATTACTAGAGGGGGTGATAGGTGGGTTTTATGTTTTGTTGAAGTTATATTTTGTAATACAGTTTGATTTCTTTAAGAAAATTTGTTGGATATTATATGGATTAATGTTATAAAAGAGTTCTTAGGTAATGGTTGGTTGATTTTGTTTAGTGGCATATCAACCTCTATGAGTTATTTAATGCCGAAATCTAAATATTTTGAACACAATTTTATGGCTTCAAGTAAATACATTTTAAACGTAACTGTATGCCTTCAACTACAGATAAAATGTATTGTTGGTCATTCTATAAAATTATATTTTTATGCTTTCAGGAGTTTTGTTTCTGTTTTGGCTATTTGCCTATAGCTGGGACCCTAACAGGTACTACCACCCGGTCTTGGGGTGAACCTGGGAACAACAGCAATAAAGAGGTGGTCTGACACACCTCAAAATCTCCAATCTCCCAATCAGAGGTTTTGCTGCCGGATCACTCTTACATGGAATCTGTATTCAACATGTGTAGGTCTTTTCAAATTAAGGAATTAAAATAAAAATAGTTGAGAAGAATTTAAGTAAGAATGAAATGCTAAACTAGATACTTGAACTTATTTTGCTAAGTGTTCTAAACCTGATAAACTCACCTGTGGGTAAGAGATATTTGCACTGGCTGCTTTTCCCTGTGGGCATGTTGCCACAGGTCCTTGCCACAAACGACCAAAAAAACAACGATAGACGGCATCATAAAGACTGATGGAGATTTGGTAACCATGTGCATTATCAGGCAACTAAAATAAAATAAAAAAAGAAATATCTTTTCATTTCTAATTATACAAAAAATAAAAAAGGAGCAAAAATTATATAAAATATTCTAAGCATAAAAAGGTTTTCTGTAGAATCACCTTTAGAAATGAGAAAGAAAGAAAAATGTAACAATTAACAAAATACTGAGATATACACAAATGCAATAAAACAAATTGGCAAACTGCAGTAAGGTGTTTAAATAATTTTGAAACAATGATGATAAAAATAATCAATAACCTAATATCAGTTCATTCATTGAAATACCAATAAACACACTGTCATTTACTGTATTTACATTTTTCATATTGTAATCCTCATCTTTAATGTCGCATTCACAACATTTCGGCCGTTGTAAGCGCCGGCCTTCTTCAGGTGAACATGGCCCAGTGGATAAAAGTGTTGGTTTCAAAAACATGGTATGTGGAATTAGACCAATGAATCCCAGTGGACTAAATAATAGGTTCAAAATTCCAACAGATATTACCTGAACAAGGCTGGAGTGTATAACAGCCGAAACATTGTGAATATGACAGTAAAGATGAGGATAACATTCCAAAATAGTATAAATAGACACTGTTCATAATTTACAAAATCAGAGTCATAACCACTAAATTACAGGCTATTTTAATATGGTGAGTGAAAAAGCACTGATTTCCCTTAAATCATTAAATATCAAATGGTCCACATGCAAGAGTTGTGCAGAAAGTATGGAAAATTGTAAAACACAAACACACACCAGACCCCAAACATCAGCAAATATATGAGATTGCATAATGAAAAGATAGATATCATAGTAAAAGGTTAGTATAACACAGTTTGCAAACTATTCACTTCATTCCAGTCTATATACTTCATTAATTCCAATATAGTTTTATTCTGTCAGTAATGTGTTAATTCTTAACCACTGACAATATACTTTTCCAAAAGTTAAGCAAGGTCCTGAGAAACAGAAAAATTTTGTTAGAAACAAAGAAAAGAATGCTGGATTGCAATGTGATATCCATCCTCTTATATGGCAGTGAATGATGAACAATCTTCAGAGGGATGAGAAAAGAAACTAGAGACAGCAGAAATGTGGTTCTAATAGAAGGATACTGTGAATTCCATTCAGGTAAGCATCAAGGAGGTCATAAAGAAAACTTATATTCAAAATCAGGAAGAAGACAGCTGAAATTCCATAGACACATAATGAAGAAGAAGGGTCTGGAAAACTTAAACATTGTGGGACATGAGAGTAAGAGACATAGGAGAAAGTAGCAAGCCACTTACCTGACAAGCTTTTGTGACAGCAGAACAGGTGGGGGTGCTTAAAAAAGGCAGAAAAACTACTAAGAGCCACATGAAATAAAAGGTTGTGGAGAGCCATGATCATCTATATGCTGAAGGGATGTGGCCCATAGAAGAATTTTCAACAGACATTATATAAATTTTCTCCTGTATTCAGGAATATTTAGTTTCTTAGTGCAAAAATAACTAAAGCAAAGTGCGGAAGTAGCGGAGAAAAGTAAAATTCATAGGCAGCAATAAAGAGAGTTAAAACCTTGTTGCCATATATTAGGTTCAAATGGAGTTAAAATACAAACATTTTTTGGTTTCTGATTTTTGAAATGAGGAATTATCAACTTACTTTAATTCAAACTATTGTTATAACCTTGATTGCTATAGACACAAAAAAAAGTTCTGGACATCTTCAGGTGTCCATTATTTTGGCTCTGCTTATTTTGAGTTCAATCCTTGCATTAGGTAGTGAAATGGTACATTTTGGTTAAGCAGGAATGAACAGGAAACAGCATCAGAGATGAAAATACAATAAACACATATAAGATATCAGCCAAAATAAAGGACACCTGACGATGAGCAGAAAGAACTTAGCCAAAATGTATCTATAATAATCAAGAACAATAATTTGAATAAATTAAACAAGTATACTATAATGATAGTTTCATTTTCTTGTCAATGCAGTGAATGAAATTGATATATATGGTTAATAAATCCTATGAAGTTTAAATTAACAGCAAGTTCCTTATACAGTACAAAGAATTATTTTAACAGTTGTCAAAACTGATAATTACAATTAAAACCAAAATTTATGTGAATATGCAAAATTCTGATTATATTCAACAAAGAAATTAAATTATTATAAATAGTAAAAACTCACAGAACATAATTTTATTTTAGGAAATGGATAAATGTATGTCAAAAAGAATTTGGATCTGTGGTACTCTTATTTTGGTGAGACCCTTCTCATTCCCTGTCTTTGTTGTATTTGCATCAAATGCTCCAACATTGTCCATGCCTTGCAACATGAAGGTTTGCTAGAGCTAGTGAGGCTAATCTACTGAAGTAAAACAACCTATCACTGCACTATTTTTCATGCTATTCAAAGAAGCAGCTTGTCCACTAGTCAGCTTTACTCTCTTTTTTTCCTAGCCAAGATACATTTTGCATTGATGGCTTAGTCCCATTCTCTCACAGCTACTACACAGTGAGTCAGTCTTACTCTCCCTTGTTCTCTAAGCTTACATTGGATTGCATGCCTTAACATGTAAAACTATAAAAGAGTCAAGTCTTGAATACAGTCTTAATTTAGTGTCAAGCTAGTCTTGCTTTTGGTAGATAAGGTGTTATATATCCTCCGAGGTTGGTTCAATTATACAACTCTTCAAAGAAGAAATGTGACGTCAACCTTTCAATAGCAAAAAATAGCAATCTAATCCTTTAATATCACTTGGTTAAAGACTTTTCTGAGAGAAAGAAAAAGAAATTCAACTGGTTATTCCTTCAAAACATAAATTGACCAGGATTTGTCTGGATATCAACACTACAGCTCTTAATTCTTCTAACTAGCAAATTAAATTAGAACCCTGGATTTTTTCTTAAACCTGTTAATCAACTCTCAATAGCTGGAATGAGTTGAAACAAACTGTGCCAGTAAACCTTATCATAGAGGGCTGATGAATCAATTTTTCATGTTTAGCAGTATTGTTTTCAGATTTTCACCCTTTAGCATTCAACATGTCCAAACCCACCCCTTAATTAACGGTTCTCAATGTCCACTTGCCATAACCCACACTATGTATACACTCTGCCATAATATACGATGACAGAATTGCAAATAAAGCAGGAAGTCACGCAAACAATTAAATTTTGAGAGCAGATATTTACAGGAGCAGACTTGAGTGTGCTAAATGCTAAAGGGTTAAAGTAACCCAGAAAACAAGGAGCCAATAAATTAGATTTTGACAACTTTAATTTAATACAAATTAGTTGCTCAATTTTATCATTTTGTAACATTTTGACACACCTTACCTTTAGGATTCATTCAAGATTGTATTTATTTTACTTTAGATTTTTTTTTTTAGTTTTTTGGCTTAATTTCTACTATTTAAAATTTCAGTTGGGAAAATTCTTAATTTCTAGCCTTTTTATATCATCTGGATATAAACATTTCTCTAGGACAGAGACTGAGTGAGAGACATTTAATAACCTTGTCATGAGTTAAATATTTAACTGAAATTTTAAATAGTAGAAATTAAGCCAAAAAAACTAAAAAAAAAAATCTAAAGTAAAATATTTAACCAACACAATGTATATAGCATTCTAATGCTGGCTTGTAAAATCCTAGCTAAGCTGATGGAATGGGAGGTTTCTATTGTACCACAAATGTTAAATGCTTTTAAAGAAATCAATCATGAAACAATCAATATTAAATGAACAGTTCTTTTTTAATGTGTGATTTATTCTTTAGTTTTTGGCATAATAGTTTAATTTTTTTTGTTTATATTTAATTATTTCAATTGTATGGTAAAAAAAATTAAAATCACAATACACAGAAAGCAAAAATAAATGGTGATAAAAATTTTGCATCTCAGTTGGAAATAATTAATAGTTAATAGGAACTTTGATTAAAATTTCCTGATAGAAATCAGGAAACCACCTACCTCATAAGCCTGTCCCCTCCACACTGAGAGAACTTTCTGGTTAATACTAGTGAAATTAGCAAGAAATATGCATCAATACAGTTTTTAAAAAAGCACCTACTTCACTTTGGTCAGTAAATGTTCATTAATAAAAGATTAATGTTAACTAAAAAGGAAGGAAAACAATGAAACTAAACCAAGAAGAAAAAAAAAACTAATCTATGGAACAAATTTATAACGTCAGACATGAAGAAACACACACACACACACACACACACAGAATAATGAAAGCAATCAAACTGCCAGAAGAAGCTAAATGAGTAAAAAGAAAATGCCAGGACAATATAACATTGCACACAAACCAGATTATAAACAGAACCAGACCCAAAAGATGTCACACCCAACAAAATTCTACTGAAGAAGGCTGAAGAAACACTGAATTATTAAAGACCGAAAATCAATTTACTTTTCTTGTAAATAACAGAAGCAGGGTGAGGAGTAATAGAAAGCAGCTGGAAATGAGGAATTAGGGAGCAGAGTTCCAATTCCAGCTGCGTTTGTTATATTCACTTACACACAAATACCTTTGGGAAAGGTACGGATCTGTCTCAGCCAGCTGTGGGTTAAATAGTAGGACTTCTGTCTGGAGAAATCATTGTTATTATCCCAAAGAAATTGTTAATGTTAATATTCCTTCACACACACAAAAAAAAAAAATTATTCTCATCTCAACTTTAAATAACCGACAAAGGGTTGATAAGCTAAAAATAACCAAATCAATCTTGTATGGAATAATGATATCAAGTATTGTATATGAGGAATCTATAGAAAAAAAGAATCGTTCTTGTTATAATAGCAGGCACAATGTTTCTGTAAAATATTTAGAAGCTAAGGCAATCAGCACCTATAGTAAAGTGGAACCAGTACTAAAAGAAAAGACTCTTCAGTAATAATGTTTTCTCAAATGGAACAGGACACAAGCAACCAGGCAAGATTATACACAGAAAGTTAATTTCAGATTCTTTACCAGTTATCACATTTAATTGAGGAAGGCGGTAGAACCAACTGAACAGAACATTGGGAACTAGAACTCTTCTTGTCAGAATCCATCTTGCTCATTTATAAATCTACCATCTGTCCATGTATTGAATACTGTTGCCATATCTGATCTGGTGGTCCTACTATATATCTCCAGATTCTTGACAAAATACAAAGAAGTTAATTGATCCTAACTTGGCATCTTATCTTCAGTCACTTTCCCACTAACATGATGTCTGCTTACCTCTGTCTTTTCTACAAATATTTTTCTGACAATTGTTTTTATGAGCTTTCCTCCTTAGTACCTGAACTGCATGAAGTGTGCAACTATATTGGCAACTAGGTCTCAGTGTTGAACTAGCTGGATAGAAATAGTTTGTTTTCTTGCTCTTCTTGCCTATGGAAATCCCTTCAGATTTCTTGCTTCCCTGCCACTTACAAACTTCAACATCAATCACTATATTTGGTCTTCCTGAATTCTGCTACTTTATTGTCCTTTCCCTCACCTCACTAGTCTTCTCATTTTCTTTTACTTCCTGTAACCCCTGCATCCTAGTGGCATTGCTTTGCTTGGGGTGAAATAATTTTTAAAAAAAACACTTAGGTTTCCAATCTTTATTTTCAGAAAAAGTAAGATATTATTTATTAGCTTAAAAAATTTGTGATGGTTGCTTAGAGAAAATGTCATTAAAAAAAAAATTAACATCCAACATCATAAACAGAATAAAATAGATGAAAATCCTAATAATGCATACGTAAACTTTTGGTATTATTTTCATAAAACAAGTCAACTAACACACAAGCAAATGAGATTTAAAAAAAGACAAAATCAATCAATTGGTAACCCACAACTACAAATAAACAAGTGAAAGATAGTTACACAGATATTAATAGAAGCTGAAGTCAATTCCTGGAACATGAAAACAGGTCAGATTTTATACATGAAGCTAAATTTGAATGAATAGAACTGGTGAAACAACAAAAAGGAAAAAAAAAAACGGCAGTCATAAAGTATAGCTGGTTGGCTGACAAATTGTTTGTTCATACTGTAACCGTTTATAAGATAAGAGGAGATATGAAGTTTTCATCATTATCATCAGTCACATAATCAGGTGTGGTCAGAGTCCCCAGATAACTGAGCATCTAACCAATTCACACTATATATCTGCATTGAAAGCCAAATAGGCATTTATTCACACAGTGTGTCTGCTGTCCTCCAACTTAAGGGATGGCTTCACTCATGGACACTAAGTTTTAATGAAAGATAAAAAAAAACTATGAATTGCATAGAAAAATCAGGTAATGTTTTCACAATAAAATTGGTATTAACTAACCAATATTGGTCAAATTTTCAGGATATTTTAACATTTATATAAGCAATATTTTGCTAGAGTTTCACCTTATAATGTCAATCCTTATTAAAATATTGATAGCTTCTAGATGTATCAGGTTCTATTAAACCAAGTGCAACAATTTTTTTATTTATAAACAGATCCTAAGGGCACATAATGAGGAAAGAAGGCTTAGAAAATTTGACTTTGACAGGACATATTAATGGCAAGAGAGACAGAGCAAATAACCTACCGAGCAAATTTGTGTGAATAGTTGGTGAAACAGGAATTAGGAGAGACAGTGAAAAGACAAAAATTACAAAGCTACAAAGACCAGGAAATTGTGGAGAACCATGATCGCCAATGTCCTGAAGGAACTCAAAGAAGAAGAATCCCAAGATTAGAAAAATACATATTTAACACAATATCCTATATTTTTCTAGATATGTGTTTCTTCAGAACATGAACAATCATGGTTCTTCAAAACTTTTTCCTATCCTTTGTCACTCTTAGCAATGTTTCTCTTTTTACTATCCCTCCCATTTCCCATTCTGTCATCCATTTGCAAAAGCTTCTTAGGTAAGTCATTTACGGTTTCCTGTCTCTAAATATTTTCTGTGAGTATCAAATTTTCATGGCCTTCTTTTCTGACTATGCCTGAAAAAGTCATTTTATTCTTTCATATATCAATGTGGTCTCTTTCCTATTTTAAACTTTCATCAGTTTTTCACCCATCAATTATACTGGGTTAGACATCAAGGATGTTCAGTTCATTAAGTAAATTTTCTACTTAATAACTCAATATACTTTTTGGCTAACCCAATAATTTTTCTACTATTTCAACTTTCACATAACTTTTCTTTTTTTTTTTTTATTGCATTCTTCCAGAGATCTTTGCTTGAATATTGTTTTCCATTCTCGTATATAATCTGTTAATGATAGACCATAATTTTTCTATTTGATTAATATATGAAGAGGCTGTAGCCCATTCTTTTAATTTAGTATCTTTGAAACCTATTTCAGCAAAATGAGCAAGAGTCAGTTTTGCAGAATGTAAAGTATCATTATCTGGTTTGAATATTCTGTTTAGCTTAAAATTCCATGGATTTTACCTGAATATTAAATAATAATAATAATAAAGGAGAAATAGAAGACGACTAAGGATCATCATCATCATCAAATGAATCAGCAATAATTCTTTCTTCCTGAAACCATTATCAGCTTTACTGCCTGTAATACTCTTGGGAGTCAGTTTCACAAAGCAGCAGTTCATGTGCAGAAGCTGCTCGAGTAGAATTTACATCTCACCAATGGAATACGAAGGGAATGAGGGTGGTTTGCTACAATGCATATAGCATGGCAAGTCTTAGCCATGAAGATGAGAACTAGCGGAACTTAGGAATGTAGTTAGTCTGAATACTTTCCATGACAACAGCAATAGAGCAGTGAGAGGTTTATAACATTTTATCTGTGATAAAGAGGTTGTAGAGTGGAAAATGATTCATTACCAATAAGACCTCCCACTAATTTTCTAAACTGTGTTGGTTGACTATTTCCATGAAGGACCCAGCCAACAGGCTCATCCAATGTAACTATATTCATCACTAAAACATACTGCTGAAAAATCAATTTGCATGTATTTCTTTGGTTAACTTACAGATTCTACATTCTTATGTTTACTTAATAGGTGATAGTTTGCCTAAAGACATCAAAGGCAGGCAATGTTTTTAATATTCTGTACATTTTCTATTTACATTCCCTATACGTTCTCATGATCAGTCCATGGAATTCTCAGCATCTTTCTGTAGAACCACATTTCTGTTGCTTCAAGTCTCTTCTTCTGTGAGGAGATTGTCCAGCATTCACTGCTATATAGAAGGACTGATATTATGGCACAGTTCAGTACTCTTTTTGGATTTAATGAAATTTTCATGTTTTTTAACACTGCTCAGATTTGGAAAGGCATCTTTCACTATCCCAATGAACATTGAGATTTCAGTGTTGCACTTCCCATCCTCTGTTAAAACACTTCCCAGATATCAGAATTTTTGTACTTGCTTCATTTTTGTATCTCCAATTTATAATTCCTGACACCAGCTTCTTCAAATAATTTATCAATCCACTTTTCTTGCTTATTATGCTTTAAAGTTTTCTCAAATTTCTTGTAACATTATCCATTTTTTCTCTTGTTCCTTTTTTATTTCACCCAAAGGAAGATGATAATTCCACTAGGATGCAAGGGGTTGTTAGGAGTGAAAGAGACTGAGAACACTTTAGTGAGGGAAAAGAAACAACAGGCTTCAGGAAGACAAATGGTGATTGGTTTTGCATTTAAATTTTTGAAGACTGTAGGTGAGAGAGAAACAAGAAATCAGAAGAGTGTTCCACATGCAAACAATGTGAGAAAAGAAACTATTAAAATAGAATATACAGTTGCATTAAGCTACTTTAATAGTAAAACACTAAGACCTAGTTACCAATCTAGTAACCCACTTAAATTCATGCTTTGAGGCATGAAAGAAGAAAGCTCATCAGAAAAATTGCCACAAAATATTTATAGAAAAACAGAGAGAAGCCACATCATATCAGTGAGAAGGTGACTGAAGTTGAGATGCTAGGTCAGGATTGATTACATTACAGACACTTCTTTGAATTTTGTCAAGAATCTAGAGATATATAACAGGGGTACAGACCAGGTATGGCAACAATATTCAATGCAGGGACCTAATGGCAGATTTAGAAATGTGCAAAATGGATTCCGACAAGAATAATTGTCTGGCAGCTTTTCTAGCAGTAGACATAGCAACTGACTCAATATAATCACTCCACTTCATCTCAGGGGAAAATGTAAGCTCAAGAAGGTGCAAAGAGTTGCTCTCCTGGAGGTTAGCATCAGCCATGCTAACGTCTAGCAAAAAAGGTTCTCTATGGTGATTAAATGAAAGCAGTTTTGTTTTGGAGGTGTTAAAATTTACAAGCCATTCCTTGCCACACTTAACCACCAATTGGAGGTGCTTTTCAAGAACAGTGGCCAATTTTATTATATCACACCTGCTACTAAGACAGTAGTAAATAGTTGCTTTATCAGCATAAATACCTAGTTTGGAACTAATGTCTGATGAAGATAATAAACAATGTAGATCCAAGGATAGAGTCTTGGGGGACTCTTGCATTAATCTGAAATGAACTAAAAGTGTATCCATTCAACACAACCCTCATTACATGATTCATTAACAACAATTGGATTAAGCCAAATATTTGACATGGTAGCCTTTGAACTTGTGGTAAAAGCCAGCATGCCAAAT
Source organism: Acanthosepion esculentum (assembly GCA_964036315.1). Lineage (NCBI taxonomy): Eukaryota > Metazoa > Mollusca > Cephalopoda > Sepiida > Sepiidae > Acanthosepion > Acanthosepion esculentum. The sequence goes on from OZ038475.1 coordinate 75,586,415, forward strand.
CTCGTCAAATACCTTCAAGATATCTAAAGCCACAGAATGAGCTTTGCCATTCTTATCTAAAGCCTGATACACAAATTCAGTGATTGCTATTAACACTTCAGCAGTAGAACTGGAGAAACCAAAGTCATATTGTTTATCCAAAAGAAGGCAATGCAAAGTGAGATATTTAACCAATTGGGCATTGATTAGAGCCTCTAATACTAAAAGTACTTTGCCAAAAGAGGTAAGAGACTAATAGAATGATAATTCAAGGGGGCATAAGATTTTTCAGTTTATAAAAGATGTGAACTACAGAGGAGGATTTCTAACAAGCTGGAAAGCAAGAAGCAGCAAGGAATTTGTTGTAGAGTTACCCATGTTTTCAAGTTATTTTTTTTTCTATTATTTCTGTTCAACTTTTTCAACATTCTGTTCTCATCATTCAATAACTTAACAAGATCCTGTTTCTCTTTAGGTTATATCTGTGTTGGGATCAGTCTACCCAGGTTTTTCTGCTTATGTGAGTGTTGGGATCTCAAACATAACTACAACAACACATCTTTTAAATGAAACATAAGAAATGTTATTCTCAGAAAGAAAAGTAGAAGCAGAACATCAATTGAAATAACATTTATATATTCTTTTCAGAAATATACAATAGCAATAAAATGTTCAATTTTCCTTTTGTTTGTTTTATAAAATAATTAAGTGTTCTTAGGTCTGTGTGAGATATGTGAACAGACTTACTTTATAACAGTCAGCCTAATGTATCAGTGAATAAACAATGCCTTAGTCGGTGGCTGCAGCTGGCTCATCTTTTCCATTGTGTGTGTGGGGGGGGGGTACATGTAGGTCAAACAAACCTCCAAAATTGTTTTGAATCCTGAGAAGCAGTATGCTTCTTTTTCTATATCTCTAAGGGAGACCCAAAATCTAATTTCACACAAGTGTGAACTTTTTGAATATGAGGTTTTCATTAGTTAGGAAATAATTTCACACTGGCTTGCAAAAATCTTTCTAGAATTTGTGGGAGTAGTGAAAGGAGTTATTATTGATATTTTCTAAATGGTCCAAAAAATAACACATGGTAGGTTGACAACTATATCCATAAATATTCTTACAGTATTTGTTGTTTATCAAACAAACTGTCAGATGGGATTTTATCGGCTGAAAAATATATATAGAATTTAATTCTTATATCTGTTATGACCCATAACAATTTTTATATACCTGAAATTTAAAAAAAAAAAAAAAAAAAAACATCAGTACCTAAAAACTTATTTACGAAATGGTGAAAAACCTTTCAGTTGCATAATAAAATGTGACATTGTGTAAAATCCCCTGAACCATTTGAATATTGCTGTTCCTTTTTTGAAGATATTAAAATCAAAATTTGTTGCTGCTTGGCATATTTTGAGCCACAAAAAAATCTAAGAGGATTTTTCGCAACAATAATTAGACATGCCACATTAAGTTATACTACTTTTAAAAATGCTACTAAGTTTATTATGTTCTTGTTTAATAACTGATAATACAACTAATGCTACTATTTGTATGAAATCATAGACTTACCCTGCCTAAGTTAATTTTACATTTAATTCTTGAATCACGTAGTTGCTTTGCTTATGAAATATACAAGAAGTCCACTGTAGACATTACCTTACTTCTTCCTATCAATGCTGATGGCAATGGTAACAGAATTTGGCTACCATTATGTGGACAAGTACTGTTGAAAGAGTGGTTTGCACACCCTCCATTTTCTTCCATAACAACCATAGTAACAAGCAAGAGCTGAAACATATTTGTCAAGCTACATAACAATGGGCAAATCATAGATTTATTACCATTCCCAAGGACATAAGTGCAAAGCAAACAGAAACTACCCCAGCTAAAATTTGAACCCAGTCCAATGTTACCATTACTCATAACCATTATGCCACTTGATACTTCCAGACATTTTACTAATGAACAGAGAAAACAAATGCATAAGCTTTTATATCAATAAAGTTGTCAGCGGGTTTTGCAAAATTAAAATCAAGCAACTTAAAAATGTTAATCACATTATTTCAGAGATTATAAGATTATAAAATATTTATATTAGAAAATAGGATGATACTATTTACACAAAGTGTAATAAAACTTATTATTTATTAGCATGAACAATTCAAGATTTTATGAGGAAATATTTCTGTTGCTAGACAATCTTTGTACTGTGTCAGGATTTAGTTATTTATATCTAAAGTGGCCACAGAGCGTGTTTCCTTTAATATTGATAAAGATATATTGCAGAGATACAGAACCTGGCATAAGTAAGGATTTCTAGGGACTAAAATAATTTAAAAAATACAAGATTTACATAAAATTCTAAATGATTACACTAATAAAAGTGACTATCACAAGCAAGTGATTGTAATTAAAGTGAATACTATGCAGACTAATGACAGGTTATTTTTTATTTAAAAAAACCTCCATCACTTAAGATAAAATTAATCCTTTTCAACACCTGTTCTGACTGACAAAACTGCAACATAAAAGAATAAATAAAAAACAGAATTCACAAGATGATAAAACTCTCCAAACCTAATAAGATTCCTAAAATTCTTTTTGGCTTTTTAATCTTGTGAACATGCTTAAACAAGTCACTTTATATACTAAATGAAATAACTTTACTACATCAAGATAAACAACAAATATGTGAGAAATTCTTTTAAAAATCATGACAATTTATAATAAAGTTCATCAATACTTAAAAGAATTAAATTTCTACAGATTGTAATCTTGACTTTATTAACATCGCTGAAAGTAATTAAGAGTTTAGAAAAAAAATATCAAACAATAAAAGAGAAGCAAGAAAGATTTTCAATAAGGACTTGCAATAATAAACCTACATTTTTTCCAGTGTGATGAAGAAGGCCTTCCAATGAAGAAATTGAAAACCTGAATGGGCAGGAAAGAACTGATCGATGAATATTTTGTTGCTGTCTTTTAACGTGTGGACCCAAGGCGTTGGTCACAGAAAACACATCTTTTCCAAGTGACATAGACATGGCAATATATTCAATTCACAAGAAATGAAAGCGACACTTTTACCACAAACAGGCAGGTAAATGAATTAATGAATGGACAGCTCTAGCCAGCATTCTCCTATTAACTACCCCTACTCTCACTGCAGGCCACCTTAAAAGATTTGTGAGTGGGCTTAAATGTAATAACAAGTAATGTATGTTTCAGCAACCAATCAAAGTAGAGAGAATGCCATCCAGCCAATGAAAAAGCATATGCTGCTGATCAAATTCATCATCACAAGTTATTTCCTACTTTTTTCTTACAGTCCCTTTCCAATTGCTTTTTTCCTGAAAGCTTTGTCCTGATTAGTGATTGACAAGAAAGCAGAAAACTATGTATTGCATTGCAATTCTTTCTGTTGTTGTCTAACAGATCAATAACAGCTTTTTAAATAATCTTTCTTGAAAAACACACACTGCTGATACACACTCAGGTTATGGCTTAACTTTATTGCACTATAATAATGCTAACACAGTGGGATATTTTGATAAACCAAAAAGTAATAAAAACAACAGACAATTGGGGTAGGAATTTGGGTACTAATACACCTCATTCAATGTCAACAAGTATTTAATCAAAAGCTATTTTGAAACTAGATTTAATCACCTTTTGTTCAATCAATGGAAAAAAAAATGTTTAAATGTTAAATTAACATTAAATTGAATTCTATCAAAGATAAGTAGACAAACCAAAATAAAAAGTTATTTTATATTCGGAAATCACTTTTCTTAAAGTAATCTTTGATAAATTTCACAGAAGAAACACTGTCATTAATTTTTACTTCTTTTACATTTTAATTTGTTTTTCATTGCCAGTTTAAATCTCCTTAGAAAGTTTTCATGTCAACATTTTAGTGTTTCTGAAACAAAGCATCATCACTAAACAATTTTGTTAATACAATTCCTTGGTAGAGGGGAAAAAAAGGAAAAAAATGGCAAAGAAAACAAAACGGTGGACTATGCCCTCCCCTTTATCCTGGTACCACTAATAGCTAGTGAATGATTCCGAAGTGGGGAGGTTCACGCCACCACCCACCCCTCGCTCACCTATCCCATCTCAAGTCAAAGTGCTTGGCCGAGGAAAGCCATAATATTCATGGTATTTGTTCCAACTTCTGCAATGTAGAATCTTTTCTCCTGGAACAGTCGCCAGATATCTTTGTCCTTTATGAAACCAACTTGAATTCTTCCATTCTTCGGTGACTTTAATGCTCACCACGACACATGGGTGAAACATTCTGAGGTACTGATGTTGTTGGTATACAGACATCAAATTTTTCTATTGCCCAATCCCTCACTCAAACTTCCCTACTCATTTCCCTAGCCAAACTGAGCAACAGGTTTCTCTACTGGATCTATTTCTTACCTCCTCTTGCCGAGCTTTGCAATACTGCCCTCTTGGTAACTCAGACCACTCTGCGGTAGCTATTGAAATCTCTTTCAAAGTATCCATTAAACAGCAACTCCCTATCCGTAAGAACTCTTTCCATTACCAGCATGCTGATTGGGACTCATTCCAGGATTTTCTTTGTGACACCCCTTGGACTGACATTTTCAACCTCCCAATTGAAAATTGCACCACTGAGGTTTCTTATTGAGTCAAAGCCAGCATCTTTCATCCCTTCTTGGAATACCAGGTGAAACCTGAATCCCCTCCATGGATCATACCAGCATCCTTGGCTGCCACAACAAAGAGGAACTACTATTTCTGGCTATACCATATTAACTGCTCATAACAAATGTAAGCAAGTCCTCAAAGGAGCTAAGACCCTGTTTTCTGAGAGAATGAGGTACCGCATAGCCTCTAAAAACTTAGGTACTCGTGATCACTTGAGTCTCTGTAACAGGGTAGTAAATAAGTGCAAGGTCTATTCCCCACCTTTTCAATCGATTTGAAGTGTTATTCTCTGCTGTTAAAGCTGAATGCTTTGCCTAAAAATTCTCCTTAAACTCTACTCTTGACTCATCTGGAGTATCCATGCCTAACTTCCCTCTTAGAACTGAGTCTCTACTGAGTGATGTGCATATAACCACTTCCACAGTCTCTACTATCATCTCTAACCTTGATCCCCACAAAGCATATGGACCCAATAGTATCCCTGTAATAGTCATTAAGGAGTGTGTAAACTGTATGCCTCACTTTCCAGCCTATTGTTCCAGTTTTTAAGAACTCTGGTTAACAGTCCGACCCATCCAACTATCAGCCTATTAGCCGTCTACCTCTTTTTAGGAAACTCCTAGAGGCCCTAATCAATGCTGAACTGCTTCATCATCTCTCATCACAGGACCTTTTCTCAGACAAGCAATACAGCTTTCATTTTCCCAGGTCAAGTGCTGATGTACTAATGATAATTACAGAAAGAGTCTACCATACTCTAGTTAAAAACAGTGAAACTCGAGCTGTAGCTTAGAACATCTCAAAAGCCTTTGACAGGGTTTGGCATTCAGGTCTTCTCCACAAACTGACAAGTTACGGTATCTCCAAGCACATTTTTGAACTGATCCAGTCTTCCCTATCAAAAGATGAAATGAAAGTTATTCTTAACAAGCCATTCGTCTACATCCTTCTGTACTAACACAGGTGTCCTCCAGGGCTCCATCCTTGGTTCTACACCGTTTTAATCTTCATTAACGACCTTCCCAATGACATCACCTCTCAACTTAGCATCTATACTGGTAACACTACCAATTTACTCCTGCCCCAATAGTAATTCTGATCAGTCCAACAAGGTCAAAATGACAGCTGATGTACAAAACAACTTCAAGACTGTCGTTAACTGGGGCAAAAGATAGCGTGTCAATTTCAATGGCTCCAAAACTAAACTTCTCTCTATTAACTGAGAGACTCCTCTCTGCCTTCAATCAGCATGGCTGCTGCTATCCTCCAAGAAAGTGTCTCATTGCACCTTCTTGGGTTAACGTTCTCAGCTGACATGAGGTGGAAAGACTACATTGAAATCATTGCTAGATCAGCTGCTAAGTAAGTTGGTTCACTGTGTCAAGTGAAACAATTTTTCTCTCCAGAATGTTTTGCATATCTATAAGTCTACTATTCATCCTTGCTTAGAATATTGCTGCCATATATGGTCCAGTGACCTTGCAATTTACCTGGAGCTCCATGATAAAATTCAAAAAAGAATCAGCAATATTATTGGTCCTGAGCTGGTGGCTCGGCTTCAGTCACTTGCCCACCACCGTAAGGTTGCCACTCTGTGCCTATTTTATAAATACTTTCATGGTAATTGTTCAGATGAGCCCTTCGTACCTAGACTGTATGAATTTAAGCACAATACGAGACTGGTGGGGAGACCGCATCAATTTACGTTGAGTAAAACTAGATGTTCTATGGTAACAGTTTCTTTTCTCGATTATGGAACTCCCCTCTGGCTCCATGCTTTCCAGCCAACTTTAATCTGCAAAATTCTAAATGCAATGCCAACTGCTATCTATTATCCTCCTGAATGCTTTTTTCTCTTTCTACTCTTTACTAATGTTTTCTGTTCCTAATTCCTTCGCACCCTGTAACCCTTTATGTGTTAGTGGCTGTACTGCATTGTTTGGAGTAAAACTGATTAATAAAAAAAATAGACATCAGCTTTGGCTGATTTAATTTCTACAATCTAGAAATGTTGTTAAAATATTGATTAGCAGTCAAACTCTCTAATTAAATGGATTTACTGACCATTATTTTAAATGCACATATTTATATTCTTAAAAAATAAAACCTGCATTTTTCATATTCTAAAGAGTTTTGAAATCATAAACTTAAATACTTACAGCTTTTCATTTTTATAATATTTTAGTTTTATGGCCAACTGATATGGCTAATTTCAAAATTTAACATAATTCCCTTTCTTTAAGAAATATTGAAATCATTTTTCTCCTTTAAATGGCACTTAATGCAGATAAACTTTAACAAAATGATAGATACTATCACACATTTACATGAAGCCAAAGAAGCCTGGCAAGAAACTGGACATTTTATCCACTCTCATGTAAATTTATTTTTTCCTAAATCAATTATTATCAACTTTTATTACAATACATACATATAAAAACTTAAAGATAAGGGTTATTTTCTATCAATATTATCTGATTTCCCCATAGTTCCATATTTAAAAACAATCTTGGAAAATAGACTATATGTTCATTCTCCGGAAGGCATTACAAAAATGATAAAACTGACAAAGGCTAATATCTTTTTGGTAAACCACATAAGAAGTGAGAGTAAATCAGAAATAAAAGAATTTATTGAGCACAATGGAAACATGAAGTTCAGATAATTCTAAAGAGCAAACAACAAATAAATATAAATACTAATAAAAATACAAATTATTTAAGCTACTAATATTAATTGGTAGACTACCGTTATAAAGAGTGAACACTATTAACTTTTGTATACTTAGAGGACAATAAAGGGAAAGTAAGATCTATGCATTTTTAAGTTTAAACAAACATTTTCTTCAGAAAAATAAAACAATTCTTGTATTGCATCATATTTTATTATAATTTGTACTCAAGTTTTCACACCAATCATATCTGCAGAAGGCTCTTCAATACTCTCTCAATAATTGCCATTGTCTAAATATTTGTCAATTATTCCATTTTTATTTTTCACAAAAATCTTTGGGAATATTTTAAGTATTCAGTACACATGGGTACAACTTTGTATTAATATTAGTCATAAAAGTCAAGCAGTTTTAAGTTTTTAAAACCTGAAAAACATACTGCATTGTGTGTGTGTGTATATATTTTGTCAGACAGATTTTATGTCCAAACATTTTCTATAATACCTGTGTGCTTTTAACAGTAAAGAGTAACAGGAATCATCCATGCAATGCTAATGTAGAAATGGTCTGCTTAAAAAAAAAACAAGCCATGACTTGTCACAATGGAAAATAGAAAAGAAAAGAAAGTCTGAAACCACAAATAAGCAAGCTAGCAGCCAATTATTTATAATATGAAAATAAGTAATTTATGCAGCACATATTTCAACATGGTGCAATGGTTAACAAACTTGTTTCACTAGATCAATTATGATTGAATAGCAAATTCAATCTTCACAAGGTGCTCTATACTTTTGTCATTGAGCTTCATCTAAGCTATGCTTAGGAAATAACCATAAATATGAGGTTATTGATATGGGAATGTCCAGGCGAGAGGGCAGATTTTTCACTTTAGATCAGTTACTCAACAGTACCGTCATTCTGCTAAACTTCCACCTGAGTCTAGTTTGCTGTTTAAAAACTTATTTAAATAAAAAAATATTCTTATTACTTAGTTGCTAGCAGAAAAAATGATTTACCATGCTTTCATTGGTTACTTAGATGAATTAACTAATACATATATATATATATATATATATAATCCAATATACAATAAAATCCAAAATTACCTCATATGGGGAATAGCCTATTTAATGTGTAATAAATTTAGTATATAATCTTGACAGAGTCATAGGTTATTGACATTTGGAAAAGCGTTCATGAAAGTATGTTTCAAAAATAATATCTGATAATGCATTTCGCCTATATGGCTTCCTCAGATGAATAACAAAAAATGTGTTGTGTGTGTATGCATTTGTGTGTGTTTAAAATAATTAAATTATATATATATATATATATATATATATATGAGAGAGAGAGAGAGATAATATAGAAAATATATATAATCTATATAATAAATGCATGTGCCAGTGTCTTACTTTTTCAATTAAAGGGACACAAATCTAAATTTCAAATATCTCATCTTTATAATTATTGCAATTGCTTTTGACAATTTTTTTATGTGATTTTTTGCAAGAAAATTTTTATACAATAACAATTTTTATAATTCGGAAACAGATTTGGGAATAAGCAAAATTAATTGCAATAGCACGTGAAAGTCACCCATGAAATAAAAAGTAATCATTTGTACAGAAAGTAAGATCCTACGTACATCAAATTGTCTTTAAATTAAATGGTGGCAGAAGAATTATCATTGAACTTTTAAAAGGTTAACTTATGTATTAATGCAGTAATTAAATGCAGTGATCAATTTTGAGTCCTTTTGAGTTTATTGTTGCCTACTGCATATGGCAGCAGTATGCCTCGCAAAAAGAAATCTCCACCCACAGAGGATCAGATGTGCAATCAAAAGAACCAAAGCTGCAGCGAGGAAAAGAAAGCCACACACAAATGAAAGTCCAGATCTGTTTATTCTGCTATTAGCTTCTACTGATAAAAACAATTAAAAGGGACAACTCTCTAACTTTCAATATGTCATGTTACAGAAATTATGGATTCTCAAATTTTCTTTTCTGCAATTGTTCTTGGCAATTTTTACGTGACTTTTTGCAACAAAATTTTTTGTACAATAATTTTTATTACTACATAATAAATGCCGATGTCAGTGTGTCATACTTTTTCAATCAAAGGGACACAACTCTCAATAGCTCATCACCTTCTTTTTCTTCTTCTTCTTCTATATAATAAATGCGAATGTCAGTGTGTCACACTTTTTCAACTTTACTCCTAGAGGCCATCGGCCAACATATACCATTTTGGAATGAGGCCAACTCCATCAGCAACTTAAAAACATTCCAGGCCGGATCTGGACCAGCAATCCTGAATTTTGGATTCAAGACTTTTCCCCATACTGCAAATGTTTCCAGTGATTTTTTTGCAATGAATTTTTTTTTATGATAGCAATTTTTATAAGTTGCAAATATATTATGAAATGGACTAAATATGATGATTATTTTAATATATTTTTTGTTTATACATTATTTTTATAGATACAATTATTTGATTAAATGCTCTGTTTATAATAAGCAGTATTAATTATGTTAACTGGCCTGAATATCTGGGAAATTCTGTAGAAAATTTGTGTCCTCTGACAAACCTGTGTCCTACACAGAACTGTCATTTGATCAGACACAATTTTGAGCGGATACAGTCTTTAATATCAAATCATGAAAGTTATTAACAACCACTAGTCTACATCCTTTCAAACTGACACAGGTGTCACCCAAGGCTCCATCCTTGGTTCTAAGCTGTTTTTAATTTCCACAACCTTCCTAATGACATCAGCTCTCAACAACACATCTACGCTAATGACACAACCATTTACTCCTGCCTTGATAGTAAGGCTGATCAGTCCGACAAGGTCAAAAATGGCAGCTGATGTCCAAAACGACCTCAAGTCTGTCGTTAACTGGGACAAAAGATGGCTTGTTAATTTTAATGTCTCCAAAACTAAGATTCTCTCCATTAATCATGAGACACCCTCTTTAACTTCCAATAGCATGGCTGATGCTAACCTCCAAGAAAGTGATTCATTGCACCTTCTCAGGCTAACATTCTCAGCTGACAGTGGAAAGACTCTATTGAATCCATCACTAGGTCAGCTGCTAAGAAAGTCGATCCACTCCGTTGTGCAAGACAATTTTTCTCTCCGGAGGCTATCTTACATATATCTATAAGTCAACCATTCATCCTTACTTAGAATATTGCTGCCATATATGGTCCAGTGCCCCTGCTATTTACCTTGAGGTCCTTCTAAAGAAGAATCAGCAATATTATTGGTCCTGATCTGGCAGCTTGACTTCAGTCACTTACCCACCACCATAAGGTTGCCTCTGTGCCTTTTTTATGAATACTTTCATGTAATTGCTCAGATGAGCTCTTCGCTATGGTACCTGAACTTTTTTAATTTAAGTGCAGTACTAGACTGGTGTGAAAATCTCATCAATTTACATTTGAGCTGGTTTGATGTAGCTGTAAGTCCTATGCTAGCAGCTGCTTTTCTCAAACTTCTCGCTTGTGGAACTCCCTTCTGGCTCCATGCTTTCCGGCCAACTTTAATCGGCAAAAATTTAAATACAATGACAGTCGCTATCTACTTCCCACCCACCTGATTACTCTTTTCTCTTTCTGCTCATTATTAATTTTTCTGTTGCTAATTCTTCTACACCCTGTAACCCCTTGCATTTTAGTGGCTTTATTGTCTTGCTTGGGTGATACCAATTTTATATATATATATATATATATATATATATATATAATCAGATTTTCTATGGCAAAAAAAAAAATCATCTTTATCCATTATTAAGCAACCAAATGTTTTACAGTGGCTTCTAAAATTTAATTTAGTAATAAGATATTTTGCACAAACTGAAAACTGATCATTTTTATACCTTCCAATATGAAGTGTGAATCACATTGTAAATAAAATATATTTGTATATTTTAGATATAAAAATCCATTATACAAGATTACATGCAATTGTAAATGAAAACAATATTTACAATTCAGAAGTGTTAAATCAAATGGTACCACTCTGAACCTTGTAACCATTTCAAAAAAAATATTCACTTATCAATCCACAATTATTATTTAGTAATTTACTAGATATAAATAAGGTGATAGATGTAAATTAAATATGTGATTACATACAAGTAGACACACAAACTCTAGAAATAGTCCCAACAGATTGTCAATTTTATGCACTCACTTTCAAGTAATTCATCTTGATAACAAAAAAAAAGGCCTCCAATTCTTTGTCATTGTTTAAAAGAATCTGTATATCTAATGCATGCCTTCTTAAAGTAAAGCACTAATCATTCAGTCAAATTTTATCCTGGTTAATAATTCTTTTCATTTTGACCACTATTTTAACCCACAGGATTATGTTAGCTTGATTTGATACACTGTGATAAAGCTTTAGCATGAAACTTCTCCACACACAGATTGACAGAGGATGATAATATGGTTTTGCTTTTATTTGTCCTATTGTACAAAATTTAATTTTAAACAGATAAATATTAAAGTTCTTAATTTATTTGGACAGAAATTTAGGATACATTCAATTTAGAATAACATGATCCTTCTCAGATCAAGCTGCAAATCAAAATATGAAATATAAATGCACAGCCAAGATAGTGTTAACACTAGAAATTACCTAAACTTGCAGTAGAAAGGTGTTTCAATGCTTGATTTAGCTACAAAGGAAAAAAAATCAGGCTTATTTTCATGATATTTTTTATCATTTCAAAACTTAATCACTAAAGAGGTCCTAGACTGTAACCAAAAAATAACAATTACTCTTACATGACTATTAAGTCAAATCAGTCACATTTTATATTGCAAAGAAATTTCATCAAATCTGTGACATCATCTCAAAATACCAAATTAATATTTACCATATAGCTCACATTAATTTTCAAAAATTTGTTAAAAAATTGATTTTCATGAAATTATGTGAACATTCAACGAATTCCCAATATAATTTATGTTTTCCTTAATCCTAAACTATTTAAGTAAAAATGTTGATTTATTTTTTAATTTACCAAATTTGACCCAGAGATTTTAACTATGGTGTCATGCAAAGATGGTATGATCTCTTATCAACAAAAATGAAGATTACCACAATATATCCCTCAGTCATAGTTTTAAACAATTTATTTAAATAAGTCCTATTTTTGTTGTGTTGTTATCACCAACAGATCACTGCATTATGAAAAATATTGAGGTTTAGATTAATACAGAAATAAAAAATAAAAATAAAAAAGTGGTTGAGAACTTTTCCTCATTGAAGTTAGATTGTTTGTTTAAGAATCTATTTTGAAAACAGAAAATGTATAGCAAGCTTGAAAATGATACCCGATACTGAAAGTCAGTCAGTTATGTGTCATGGATGATAGATGCTTAGACGATCATGTATCTTTCGATACATGACTGACGAGGCATATTTTTTTCCTGCAGTAGGTTGCCATTTCTTTCTGCGGTAGACCAGTTGCCATCCAAGGCTATAGAACCCAGTCTGTCGTGCTATTTACCCATAGCTGGGGGGAGAAGAAGAGGATTCATATCTTTCCCAAGGGTATTAGCATATAAGGGAAAGTAATGGATTCGACTGGAATCCGAACTCAGCTCTCTGATTCCTCAATCCAAGCTTCTATCTCTTACTCCTCCTTAAAGTACTGTTCCTTAAATTTGATGGATCACATTCATATAATTTTCAGTAAGACTTTGATAACAGGCATGTAACATTTGCTAACAGTTTCTTTTCTCGCACTTCTTGCTTGCAGAACTCCCTTCTGGCTCCATGTTTCCCAGCCAACTTTAAGCTGCAAAAATTTAAATGTACTGTCCCCCTGATTATTCTTTTCTCTTCTCAGTCATTAGTAATGTTTCTGTTCCTAATTCTTCCACACCTTGCAACCCCTTGTGTCTTAGTGGGTTTAGTGCCTTGCATGGGGGGATACCGATAAAAAATTTTAAAAAATGTAATAAGCACATTTTAATGAACAAAGATATCTAAGGGAGGTAACTTTTAAAGTATTGTAATATTTACTAGTATTAATTGTAGTTCAAAGAAATGCTAACTAGAAATTTATAATCGCTAAAAGTGTTTCATCTAATAAAATACAATAAAGATATTACATTGCAATTTATTTTGCTTATTATTACAACCGTTATTCTATGTTCATTAATATGAATATGGATTGAAAAGAAAGATTTTTTAATAGACAAGTTCAAGTCTGAAGAGATGCTAATTCTTTATTTCCTCACTATTGCTGACTAATGAACGGAAAATGATAGGCTAAAGGTTGAAATAAAAACCAATAGGAACTCAGCAACTTTATAAAATCAAACGGTCAAATTTTTTAAACTTAAATGAATATTTTTCTTTAATTTTCAAGAATTTACTTGTTAATTTACTATTAACAGAATCAAAACATTCAAAGAAATATGATTTACAAGGGATAGAATTAAAAGTGGTACTCTTATAATACCGTAAAATTTTCTAAACAAAATGGAACTGGCAGACAGCTTCCTCCCCACCCAAGGACTGCTACTTTGTTGAACAGACTTCTGCATGGATGTTTCTCTATGCCCAACAATTTCAATGCCTTCAAGTCAATTGTTATCTTGCCTTTTTATCCTCATAATCTTCACTTCTTACCACCTTCTCTTACATTCATATTACACACCTCATTCAATAATCTTCTATCATGTGTGGCTCTCAGATCTTGTCTTGAGTGAACTTTGGTTCCCCCCCCCCAAAAAAAGCAAAAAAAGCAATGAAATTAGAACGGAGCTGTGTTGGAAGAGAATTTATCAGAAATGAAAAGGAAATGTCCCACGTTACATGATGAAAATAATGCAGTATTGGCGGAAGAGTCTGATGTTTTGAGGGATACAAAAGGATGGCTGAAGATATTCAAACAGATGGTAGCTTTAAGAATGCTAAATACACCCAATTGCTACCAGATTTGAGCAAATAAATGATTTTTTTCAGCAGGATGGTGGTCTATATCAGAGATCACTTGCAACAAAACAGTATGGCCAGTGAAAGTGTCACTGGATTGAATGATTGACCAATAGGAAAAGTTGTTATTTAAGAATCATGGTATTGCACTCAATTTGAAAGTTGGGATCTGACATGATAAAGACAAAATATTTTTTCCAAATTGTTGTTTTTTGACAAAACGTGTTTAAAGATTAAGTTTAGGTTCAAAATTGGAGCATTGGAATTTCATTCCAGTGATCAGTGAAAACCTTATAATTTATAATTGAATGAAATGCAATTAGTTGGTTTAAAATTAAAAGGGATAATACATTCCATAGTCAACATCTGTATATCTTCAACATGATCCAGCAAATAAAGCAACAGTCGACCAAAATGCAGAATGCTGCATTAACAAAATTTACAGGACAATGCTTTCATCTTGCTTCCAGAAAATATTCTTTTTTCAATGTTAAAGTGAGATGAGGGAAGAAGTTATAAGAAAAATAGTGTTTAGTAAATGTGTCTTCATACTTAATTAGTTATGTCATTTTACAAGACTAATTTTAAAATTTCATTCAAATTACATCACAAAAATATAACCCAGTATGTGTAAATTTTCCAATAAAAATATTTTTTGTTCCAAAAGTAGCAAGCTACCAAAGAAAATTTTTTAAAATTTCATTTAACTTCATTTGGATTTATTCTTGAAATAGTAAAATTTTGAAATCAGTCTATAAGCAAAAATCTGTGGAAATTAGTTATTTTTGTACATTTTTTTTCAGACAATCTTTAAAACTAAATGCTCAAAAATTGGTAAAAACTATGTATTTAATTTTTGGTATCAGTACTTATCAGATCAAACGCCCAGCTTTTGTCCTGAGTGTGCAATGATGATTTTTCTAAAAAAATGTGAAAATCAACCCACCCTATTAACCAGTGTAGTCTCAATGTAAACATTAAAAACTCTTTTGTACCAGATACAAGTAATATCTGGAATAGTGATGGCTGCTGAGGATTTTTTAAATAATCATGCCACAGAGAAAATTATTTGAAAAATAGATGAGTCATACTAAATAACCGTCGTGGGGCAGTGAGATAATCTAATTATGTTTAGTACTTGTATTTGGTACAAGTGGAAATGTGACCAGAACTAAAGAGCAAAGTTTGTCTAAAGAATCCATGCGATCCTGAAGATTTGTAGGAGCTCAGCCATGATTAACAGCACTCATACCAGTAAAAAGAGTGAAAGATTTGTATACTTCCTTACCTAAGTATACTGAAGCAATTATTTTGATATAAACTTTCTGTAATAAATTTTCCTTTTACTTTGGTTTTATAAAGGAAAACAGACAAACCTTTAAGCTTGTAATGAAGTTTTATTCAATGCAATTTGACTAGTGTCCATATGGGAGGTTTGACCTTTACATTTATTATCGAGTTAGAGCCAACTAGAGTTGCCCTAACCACAGGTTTTAATACACAGTGATGAGAAAAAAGCTAGAAGCAGCAGAAATGTAGTTCTACAAAAGGACACTGAAAATTCCATGGATAGTATGAGTAAGCAACAAGGAAGTCTTAAAGACAATGGTAACAGAAAGAACACTTTTTGAAATCAGGAAAAGACAGCTAAAATTCCTTACACATAATGAAGAAGGAAGGCTTGGAAAACTTAATGTTCACAGTGCATAATGAAGGCAAGAAAGATAGGGAAAAGCAGTAAGCCACTAGATTGATGAGATTGTATGAATAGATGGCAGAACAGTGAGTTGGAGCCTTAGCAAAGGGACAAAACTGTTAAGAGCCAAACGAGATAGGAAGTTGTGGAGAGCCATGATCATCTATGTCCTGAATGGACACATATAGAAGCAGATTTGTTCACACTAAAACGGCAGCGAAAGTTCTCTCTTCCTTCAACATATCCAGAAGTTTCACCTTCTCAGCAATCGTCATCATTCTTTGTTTACGTTTAGGCTCAGCACCAGCCTTGGAAGAAACAGCACACTTGGGAGCCATTGCAGGGGATGAAAATGCAAAGTTCAATGCAAAGAAACAAAAATAAAAAAAAAAAATAAAAAAAATCACACACAGCACAGTGTAAAGTAGTACAGTAAACCGCTTGGCGAGAAAGCTTGAAGCGAAATGGCTGCAAGAGAGAGACAAGGGAAGATGCTGTGGATCTGAGCATCGGTCAAAACACCAATCTCAGGCCAGATTACAAAATAGAAAGCTGTGATTCTTCATCTCTCTCCATTGCACTAATCACAGCCGGTCTTACAATGCCATTATCACCGAGATGGTACGCATTGCGTTTTCTCAACAACAGGATACGCAAATACTATATGCATATCGCATTCTAGATGGTTTTTTGTACCTCTGTATATGTTTTATGCTATTTTATGCTTGTTTTGTTGTTCCTAGACTAGGAAATAATATTTATTATTTATATTCTAATGAAAAACTTTAGGTGTTCATATATCGCGATTTTTCTAGAATTTTCCAGAAACTCCACAGTTAATTAAAAATTTACCATAGTTTAAAGTACACAAGGACTTCTGCACTATATATGCGTGTGTGTGTGTACTTTGAATATAATCCATTATAAGAAGAATCAGCAATATTATTGGTTTTGATCTGGTAGCTCAGCTTCAGTCACCTGCCCACCACTGTAAAGTTCCCTCTCTGTGCCTTTTTTTTATAAATACTTTCATGGTAATTGTTCAGATGAGCTCTTCGCTATGGTACCTAGACTGTATGAATTTATGTGCAGTACTTACATGCTAATACCCTTGGAAAAAGTATGAATCCTCTTCTTCTCACACCAGCTATAGGTAAATAGCAGGACAGACCAGGTTATATGGCCTTGGATGGCAACTGGTCTACTACAGAAAGAAATGGCAATCTACTGCAAAAAAATCTGCCTCATCAGTCATATCAAAAGATACATGATCACTTAAGCATGTATCACGCATGACACATAACTGACTAGACTGGCTGTGAGAGCTCATCAATTTACAGTTGAGCTGACTAGATGCAGTCATAAGTTCTATGCTAACAGTTTCTTTTCTTGCACTTCTCATTTGTGGAACTCCCTTCTGACTCCATGCTTTCCAGCGAACTTTAATTTACAAAAATTTAATGCAATGTCAATCACTATCTATTGTCCTCTTGATTATTCTTTTCTCTTCCCGATCATTATTAATGTTTCTGTCCCTAATTCCTCCACACCCTGTAACCCCTTGTATTTTGGTGGCTGTAATGGCTTGCCAAGGGTGACACAATTAACAAAAATATATATAACATGAAAATCTGAAGAAAATACACTTGTAATTACAGTCACTGGATCAATCAATAATTCTTTTCAAATATTGCAGAATTTTAATTCACTGTGTTGGAAAGAGATAGAGAAAATAAAAGTTTGTATTTCAACAATGAAACATTTGAGTTTAGAATTTAAATTGAATAAATGTGATTGGAATGAACTGAACTAATGAACTCTTTATTAAATATACAGGGATAAATTGTGCTTAGCCCACTGTCCATGTCTATTTTCTTGTCTCGTTATTATCAAGTACCGCTCAGTTATTGTTATTGCTGTTTTCATGAATAAGCCCGCAATTCCCAGCCCAGTGACTGAACTCAACAAATTCATGAACCAACATTAACTCACTAGGCTATTGTCCTGTGGTTCAGTCTGAAATTCCCTGAAGGTTACCTGGATTGATAAGCACCTCAAGAAGGCAGTAGTGTACAACTATGAAAACATTGTGACAATAACAACAAAGATGAAGACAACAGTTCAGATGAAAATAATGATAATTCCCCATCCCAGAAATGAGTGAATGAACATCACAATAATAATACAAAATAGAGAGACAAAACAGCTTCAGATTATTGATATGTGGAGCGAAGACTGAAATAAACAACAAGATAGTCAATCGTCAAATGCACATCCTTCTGGTTAATAAATTAAGCCTTTGAAAATAGATATTTAACATTTTTCAACCAATGGGTCACATTCCCGCCAACAATAAAAAACATGCTTTATGATCCCTTTGAAAAGTATTTAAGTAAAGTCTCTAGATGGACAAAACCAATAAGAAGGAGAAGGAGTGACAACATACTGCAACAGATTCATGACCACATCTTAACAGAGATTCCCTTACATCATTTCTTGCCTTTTTCTTTGCTGTGGGTCATTTCAAATCTGCAACAGATATGTATTTAAATTTATGTCAATCATTACCTACTGTCTTCTTAATTCTTGTTCTTTTAATGTTCTCTCTCTTTAAAAGTACCTTTTCCTCATTCTCACACTCAGTCACCTCTTGTGTCTTAGTGGCTTTATTGCCCTGCTTGAGGTAAAACTGGTTTTAAAAAAACTGATCACATTGATTTTATTAATAAAAAGATAGTTATACATAATGTAGTCCTTGAGGTTGCTTTTCCCCACAAAGTACCATTATGAAAAATTTATTTGGTGACCCAACGCCAGAACAACCAACAATGAGCTGGCTATAGCAAAAGTATGAAAAATTCAAGTTGAGACCATCAATCTTGAGAGATTGTTCTTATGTCTTGTAGATGGTCATGGCAAAGATGAGCTTGACTGGTAATTAAAGACACATGAATTCAAAGGGTAAATCTGTTGGAATCTTGGGAATGAACACAGCCTCTTTCTGTAAAGTCCAATTAGGATGGTTACCCTGATGACATATGGGAGAAACTCTTTGCAACTTTTAGGTGAAGTCCGTGAGAAGGAAAACCAGTCCATAAATCAGTAATTGCACCATTTCATTCAAGCCTGGAAGTGCTCACCTTACCACAAGGTCAAGGAGAAACCTGATATTACTCAACATCAAAGGAAATCAACTTAATTGACAGCTTATGGCAGTAATTAAGAAGCTTTTTTTCCATACACTACTACTTCCCTTTACTTTCAAATCTGCTCAAAATCTCTACCTACAGTGAATTCATATAAAAATATATTTTCTTCTTTACACACTAAAGAAAGGTGCATTATCAAAAACTATATTATTACATTTCTTTAGCTACTTAAATTCTAAAAATCATATAATTTAAGTGGATGAATACATTTGTTCTTTATATATTGACATAAATTATTTTTCTATTCTGCCATCTAACTACAAATATCTGAACACCTCAATAAGGCCTATTATCTCACATATACACTTTTAGTTTTTAAGCATGAATCTTATGTTTTTTGTTTTGCAGCATATCAACTTCTATAGGTTATTTAATGTCAAAATCTAAATATTTTTTTTGCACAATTTTATTTTTGGAGATAATGGTTTAGTGATACAAGTCTTACTAATTAACCCATAACTGGGGAAAAAGAGGTAGATTCATACCTTTCCCAAGAGTATTTGCACATAAGAGAATATAACGAGCCCAACTGCAATTGGAACTCAGATCTCTGATTAACAATTCCAAGTGTGTGTGGGGGGGGTAATGCCACCAATAAGATACGGTTTACCAATCTGTAAAGGGTTGATGGAAATGCGATTAACTCACTACTTTTTAACTTCACAAATGTAACAAAAAGCAAGCAAACAACAAGAAAAATAACGATATGAAACAATACTTTGGTTCAACAATAAATATTTTTTATATAATCAATATAAGGTACCAAATTGTATGTTGACAGTTGTTTAAATTGCTTCATAGTTTGTTTTTTTGTGTGGAATAAAGTGTTTATAAGATATTTTTGTATTTGTAGGAAAATTGAACAGTTTGTTTTTGCTGCTGAATTTTGTAATATTGTACTCGACTTACTGTTCCATGCATGAAGTTGTCTCTCTTTGATTGAATGTGCCACTTGATGTTTTAAGTTGAGTTTATGTAGTTGAGTGAGTGTACTTCGCAAACTGTATTGATTTGAGATAAGTTTCACTCTGAGCCACTTTTAATGGGTTTTTAAACAAATGTAGGAGTTTGATTCTACACAAGCCATTATCCATTTACATCACCTACACATCCAAGTTTAGTATTCCGAAGCGCTCACCTATCTTGGCACTTACCATGCTCGACGTTGCTTAACTTCCGTGATCATAATTTAACATAATATGGCTGTGTAGTAAAAACATGAAGCTTAGTGAAACATGATAAGGATTATTAGTCCCGAAAAACCTATTAAGCATGGAATAATAAGAATTGGAATGGAAAACTAAAAGGACAAATGCTGCTAAAAAGGCTGCAAGGGAAAATTGTGGAGAGTCAAGCAAGATCGACCACGTTCTGAAGAGACAAATAAATCACAGAAAAAGATTAAAAAGAACGAGCATGAAGTGAGGCTCGAAGTTGTGTTTTTTATTATTATTATTTAAGCTAAGCATATGACATTTTTAAATAAAATTAGTAGAATTGCATTTTATTTTTAATTAAATTTAAAAATTTGCTAAAACATGACCAGGCTCAACTAAAATTGCTTGATGCGTAATAAAAAAAAAGTTGTATGCCAAACGCAGACACAAAAAAAGCTAGTGATCTTCACTTAATGAACAAATTGAATCATTAACGAAGTTAATTTAGTAATAAATATATAAACGACGTTTTTTATTTGTTTGATTTTTTTCTTGCCAATGATAACAGACTTTACTTAAAAGTAGTAATAAATGGACATTAAATTTTCAATGATGTTCACCGATTTAATGTTTGGAGTAAAAAAATGGTCTTAGATGTTATTTAGCGCGTGAATTAGGATTTTAGATAATTAATCATATTTTTCTGACTCAATAAACTGAATTTACAGAAGTCATTTTAAATGGAATTGAGATCATTAAAAATAATGTCTCATAAGAGTTTAACTCAAATTTTATCATTTTTTATTACAATCTGTCAATCCAAAAGCATTTTATTTTTAAAAGAAAAAAAAAGTTTCGTAAAGTTAAATTTGTTAGATTTTTTTCTTTCTACGGAAATTACATTGTCTTTCCTTTCAATTTTTCAGAAATGTTTAAATTAAAATTAGAAACAAAATATAAAAAAAAGTAAGTATTAAAAAAGAACAAAAACGGAGCAACAAGTAAGTTTGTTTTTGTATTGTAAAAACAAAAACAAGTTTTGACATGTGAAGTTTTTTTGTGACGGAGGACAATCAATAGCAACTTTTTAAAAAAGGTGGTAAGAGAAAACAAACTAACTTACATTTACACTTTCCACGAATTTAATTCCAATCTGAAACGGACTAGAAAGCTCTGGAGCGACAGACGTTCTTTCCAAAGCCGGCAACAAAATCCAGTTCGGCTCCCACCTCGACACACATGTCGCCATTTTCAGTCACGTGATGTAAACTATTTATTAATATCCGGTTCCGTCCACTGCTACCATGGCAGCCGTAGCAGGTTGCTCATGCTGTAAAGATGCAAGTCATTTATAAAGAAACTAAGTAATATTCAAGTCCATTAAGAAGCAGCTTCATAGACTACCACTACAGACTCCATGCCTATATTGATCGAGTCTGTAAATTTTCTGGTAGTTGGTTCCGATATAAAATTCAAAATATGTTATGTCAATTTCGTACAACGGGCACAACGTTCGTCACTTCACAACCCATGAACCTTATTTTCTTTTGAACCTTAATCAACCATATGCATCGATTTTTTTTTGTTTAGGCCATTATTTTCCTTGTATTTTATCTTATTTCATATATTTATTTCTCTTTGTCGCTGAGGATCGAGCAACAACAACGAATCTCGAGCACTTCCAAACTCAGAATCATGAGGTTAGCTTGAGTTCAGTAAGACAGTATATAACAGAAATTAACGAACCTGTTGCATTTTTAATTCTTTCTTCGGTAGTTAAGGAGATAATTCACTTTCACTTCGCGACTACAAATTGAAATAAATAAGAAGATTGTTGATTTTTTTTCTTTTTCAAACAACAGCAGAGAAACAAATAAAAAATTAATTAATGTTCAGTTGATTATGTCAGCAAAAAGAAATAAAAACGGTATTATCCAAAAAATAAAATAAAAACCGTTTTTAACTGACAATGTTGTTGTTGTTTATCTTTGATTTTGCAAAAGTTTTTTTCTTTCTTTCAGTGTAGAAATTAAATTTATCGCAAAATTGTCAGATACACTTTCAACATTTTTTTTCTTCTTTCAGTTAAAAAGAGAAAACGAGAGCGACATTTTATTTTCTGTATTTTTCTTTTTACATTTATATTTGTTGACATTCCAACTCGCTTGGATGTCATTCAGTACAATTAATCTTCGTTCCTGTTGTTGGAAATATTGTCTCTACAAATTGACTTTATATTCCAGACACTACATCCGAGATATGAGGTAAATTTTACTTTAGTTTAAACTAGCAATCTCAAAGAAAGAGACCACTATTTTTAAAATTATCGAAGTTGAGTTGAGTATTTGTTGCTATACAAAACAAAAAAACTTCACCTTTATTAAAAGACATGAAAATAAAATGGATTTAAATTTTAAGATCTCTTGTAGAGAGGGTCTGTAACACTCGGTTATTCAATATCCCCACTTTTGTCACCTAATTTAACTTTGAACTTGGATTTCTCCCTTTATTAGTCTTACTCTTACTTAGCATGTTTAGTTGTAAATCTGTAAAAATTAAAAATACAGTACTACTCTAAAAATAAAATAAATTTAATTTACTTAACCAGAAAGCAAACAAAATGTTTTAAAGTCTTCCAGGTACAAGATAAAAATTGCGGTCCCTAGGATGTAAGTGTCGTTTGTTTATTACTTTCTTATATTTATAATTCTCTAGTCCTAAAGTAAAAATTACTTGAAAGCACTAAGTCGTAAACATCATGTGAAAATAATACTGTCAAAAAACACTACGGAGTTAAAAAGATGGATTCATGTTATTACATGAATTCAGTTCTGTTAACTTATTTATTTAAGTAATTGGATACATCATACACACAGTTATTGATTGCATTGTCGAGGAAAATAACTGTTTCTTTCATATACATAATTTAGGTAGGAACACTAACAGGAATTTCAATAATGTTAACTAACTTCACCTGTTATTTTCCTGGGAGTATGATATGAGAAAATTAAGCTACCGAAATTAGTCTGCAACAGAAACTCCATAGTTGAACTTGAAACCTGACGACATGCATCACCAAAAAAAATGTGTCTATTCTCTGGAGGAGGGACAGCACTTTCAATTTGTATACGCCCACCCCACAAATTAAAAATATTTTCACGGGTAAACTAAACTTGATGCTGGAAAACACATCAGCAACGGTTAGGCCAAAAAAGTGAAATCGTCAACAAATCAAATAAAATAAGATGTGCAGTCTTGTTAAAAAAAAGTAATTTCAGCTTTTTAGAATGTTATTTAATTTGAAATTGAGTGAGTACCATGTTAGTTTTTGTTAAACAATAACCATAAGAAAACGAATATTTATGGTCTTCATTTTATTTTTTAACAAAAAATATTAATTCAGGCAGTCCATTTATTTTTTCTCTTATTATTTCCTAGTAGTACATCTTCGATTTAAGATAAGCTGTCTCTTGACGGCGTAGTATCAAAATTAATATTTAGTTTTCGAGCCTCTGGGAGCCATCTCAAAAAGCAGTACCCATCTCCTTCAGAGGACTAGGGTAATTACCCGTCGCTTGAGGTGTCCCCTAAAAAGGGGCAGCGATGTGAGGGCTTGAACAATTTTGAACGGCTTTTGAAATCCCACATTAAACTTTTACTTGACCTTGTGTCACATTTTGTTCGATGTAGGCGAACGAATGCAACATGACATTTTTCAATTTGCGTTAGTGTTTTTTTTGTCTGAGGTTCGGTTTAGTAGTTCATGTCCTTAGTAAAGAAGTGTTTTATGTTTTGTAAATTGGACATGCTAAAAATGAAGATCCAATAAAGCAACAAAAAAAAAAATAGTTGGACTAACAATTACCGGTAAAAAAAATCTGAGTAGATTTCTTTCATTTTTCATTATTTTTGAGGTGGGGATTTTTGACATTTTAAATTGTAAATTTAAAATTCCTCTATGTTTGGAAATATTTTACAGCTGCTGATTATATAAGGAAGGAAATTATTGTTTTTATTCGTAATATTTTTTGGTCGATCTCCTAAGCTTTCTCAGTTGTTGTCTGCTCGTCACTAAGCAACAGTTAAATATCTGTTTCATTTAGGCTCGCAGCATTTAAACATAAACTGATTAATAAAAAAGACATCATGTCTGTCTTGTGACTAAAAAAAAATCTACTGCAAATATTCAAACACAGCCGTACATTCTCATTTCCTGATTTATATATTAACAAAAAAGGTAAGCCTTTTACAATCCTTGACCAAACAAACTTTCGAAAGCACCTACCCTAAATAATTTTTTCGTTATCTCTTTTTTTTTCTAGTGATTAAACTTTAATTTCACTGAACTTTTTCTGGATTTTAAAGTTTTAGGGATTCCATAAAATTTATTTTAAAATATTATTTGATAGTTTTTTTTCTAAGGCAAGTATTATCAGTCCACTTTTTCAGGATTGCATATTTCAGAAAATTAAAAATCGTTTTCCGATTTGCATTAATGTGATGGAAAGATAATTAAAAAAAAATTCGGTAGAGCGAGATGAGCACGCTGACAAATGAATATTATTTTATTTTTATAAATTCCCTTCCTTCAAATGATGCTTATTCAAGAAGACAATGAACTTCAAACCCTTTATTTAACAGAGATTAGACAAGACCTTTTAAATGTAATTATTATTTATTTCATCAAGCACATAGTTTAAAAACCCAACCCAAGTTATTTTTTTTTTGTTGTTTTTTTTTTTTTGTCATTTCAGTCAAAGTAGTAAATACACTAAGACACAAGGGGTTACTGAATGTGAAGAAAAAAGAGAAAATATTCTTAATTTATACTTGAAGTCCCTCTTTGATTCCAATAAATTAATAAAATAAATTTCTTGCTGACCTTAGGTTACTTGCCATATTTTGGAGAAATTTGGAATGTAGGAAACTATTATTGTAGATATGAATTTAACAGAGAAGTAAGGTTAATTTTTGATATCTAAGAGAATATAGTGTGGGGATTATACCACTATGTGGCAGGCATTATATTTAAAACTATAAAAGGAAGAGACATAAAGTCTCTTTTTTGATCAGCATGCAGTCGGTTGAAAACATGTACAGTCTTCTCTTCCGGTGAGACTGAGTCACCAGGCAGACTGACTACTTAACATCACACAACCATGTGGCACATTATATTCACACTTATCAGATAAGCACAATGTTTTTTTTTCCCCTTTTTTAGCTGTCTTAATACACTTGAATATAATTTTCTGTTTCCCTTTTGACAGCCATCTTGTTATTTACATAAAAATTTCTTCACATGTTGGATTTGTTTCTTTTGAAATGTTTAATTCATTTAATTTGAAAGTACACAGCCTCTTCCATTACAGAGTAGCACCTCTCACTACAACATTATAAGAATGATGGTGTTCAATGTTAATTGAAATAAAAATCATTAGTTATTTTAATTTATGTTTATAAAACTCAATTTTAACTATAATATGTTATATGATTAATAGTCAGTTAACTAAAAACTGTGTTAATTAATAACCATGTTAATGGTTTTAAAACTTCTTGCAAAACTTGTAAAATGTACAACAAAAATGGTAAGAAGTATTGATGGTTAAGGAAGATTATTGAAATGTTAAGCAGGTACAGTAGTTTAGCTTAACCCCTTGTTTACTTAGAAAGACCATACAAAGAAAAGTTATTAATTCAGCTATAGCATTTATTCAAACTTTATAGATGTAATATTTAACAGCACAAGTAATATTTTAACACAAGAGAAAATATCAGAAAATACAATCAAGCATTTATGAAACTTGCTTTGTGCATATTATTTAAAATATAGACATCACTTAAAAGATGGCCAAAGTATGAAACGGCCGAAATGTCATGAATATGACAATAAAGACAAGGATAACAGTCTGAACAATGAAAATAGTGTAAACAGATATTTATTATTTAAAAGTACTATTATTATTATTTAAAAAAGCATATTTAAAATACAGATATTTGAACATATTCCGATGAGATTCCTTTGATAGAGAGAAAATACAAGTGTTGCTAGTAGAACAAATTATAAAAAAATTAAAAGTTATCAATACACATGACAATAATGGAGAAACTCGAGCCAAAGCTCTAGACATCTCTAAAGCGTTTGATAGGGTTTGGTATGCTTGCCTTCTTCGTAAGCTTCAGGGATACAGTATTACAGGACGCTTATTTGACTTAATACAATAATTCCTGTCAAACTGTGAAATGAAGGCCGTCCTAAATGGGTTCTCCTCCGGTTCCATTATCACAAACCCTGGTGTTCCCCAAAGCTCTATCTTGGGCCCTACACTGTCCCTGACCTTTATCAATGACCTTCCCGATGTCATCAGTTCCCAAGTAGGCATCTACATGAATGACATTACTATTTACTTCTGCCTCAGTAGTAAATCTGGTATCGTTGACAAAGCTAACCTGGCTGCTGATCTCGAAAAGGACCTCCAATCTGTGGTTGACTGGGGAAGGAAATGGCTTGTAAACTTTGATGCCTCCAAAATGAAACTGCTCTTCTTTACCCAGCACAGAGAACCCTCTCTGCCTCCCATCAGAATGGCTGATTCCCAACTCCTCAAGAGCATCTCGTTATGTCTGCTTGGTCTCATGCTGTCCACTGACATGAGGTGGAATCAATAGTTTCATCTACTGCAAGGAAAGTTGGTTCTCTGTGTCGTGTCAGAAAGGCCATCCTTCAAATCTATAAATCAACCACCCATCCTTGCATGGAATATTACTGTCATATATGGACTTGTGCTCTTGCTGTATGTCTCGAGGTCCTCGACAAAATCCAGAGATGAATATGCAATGTGATAGGTCCTGATCTGGCATCTAGTCTACAATCGCTTTCCCACAGATGTGCCATGGCTTCCATCTGTCTCTTCCATAAGTATTTTCATGGCAACTGTTCCAACGAGCCACTTTTGCTGGTTCCCAGACTGCATGAATTTAAGTGAGCTCCCAGACTGGCATCTCAGTTCCACCCTTTCACTGTCAAAACGTTTACTCAAATAGCTTCTTCTCTTGCACTTCCCATCTGTGGAACTCCCTTCCCCTTACTTATTTCCCCCATGACTATAATCTTCAAATATTCAAGTGTAATGTCAATCGATATCTGACACCCTGAGCTTGTTCCCTGTCCTTCTCTGTATCCTTTTCTCAAAGACGCCCCTTTACTCTTGTTCTCAATCCTCTATAACCCCTTGCATGCTAGTGGCACTCCTGCCTTGCTTGAGGTAAATGGCTTTAAAAAAAAATACAAATATTTGATTATACTTTGCTGGATTAAAATTTGTTTAATGAAGTGTGTAATCAAATTCATGAGTCGAATGCTGCTGCAGTTATAAACAAAAAGAAAAATTTGTGGGATTTTGATAAAGGCTAAATTGTTATGGCCAGAGGACAGCATGGCTTGTGGAGTTCCCATGTTCATTTGTGAGTACTGGTCTGAGGAGAGTGAAAAAATCATCATTTGTTGATAAGATATTGAGTAGCTAAGACATTAAGGTGAAAAGTAAATGAAGGTTTTTTCTACCAAGTACAAACCAACAAAAGTGCTACTGTGGCAAAAATTTCAGTTTTATTCAAGGTGAAGAAAAGAATGTGTCACAACACCCAGTATACAGATTCTTGTTGAGTTAAGAACTAACCAATTTCTATGACTGAAAGCATCTTTAATTATTATGAAAGTATTAAGACTGGACTGTGTATGAATGGAAGACGGTCATGCTGCCAGATGAATTTTATTTTCTGAGTTAGATGGATGGCAGTGTATGGCTGCATTATTATTATGTGGAAGTGATAGCCCCATGGGTGTACTGTGGGGAAAACAACAAGCTGGTAGATACCATGTGATGGTTTAGGAATTTATTTTTAATCGTTTTACCCCAAGCAAAGCAAAAATACCACTAGAATGCAGAATGTTACAGGGAGTGAAAGAGAACGAGAAGACTTTAGTGAGGATGACTGAGGAAAGGACAAAAAAGGAACAGGGTTAAAGAAGACAGAAGATGGTGATTGCATTTAAATTTTTGAAGATTGTAGTTATAAGGGAAGCAAGAGAAAGGGGTTCCACTGGTGAGAAGTGCGAGAAAAGGTGTTAGAGTAGAAGTGGCAGTTGTATCTAGCTAGTTCAACAGCAAAACAGTGAGACCTAGTTGCCTGTCTAGTAGCGTGCTTAAATTCATGTAATGGGGACACCCTGGGAAAAAGCTCATCAGAACAGTTACCATGAAAATATTTGTAGAAAAAATAAGAGGGAAACAACATTGATGATAAAGTGACTGAAGTTGAAATGCCTGGTCAGGATAGATTACATTACAGATATTTCTTTGAATTTTGTCAAGAATCTTGAGATGTATAGCGGGAGCACGAGATATGGCAACTCCATTCAATGCACAGACGAATGGTAGATTTATCAATGTGCAAGATGGATGGATTCTGACAAGAAAAATGTTCTGGTGCAACACACTGAACCAACTTTCCTTGCAGTAGATATAGCAACTGATTCAATATAGTCACTCCACTTCATGTTAGCAGAAAACATGAAGCCCAGAAAGTGTAGAGTGTTGGTCTCCGAGAGTTTAGCATCAACCATGCTGATGTCAGGTAGAAGTTTCTCTGTGGTGATTAAATAAAAACAGTTTTGTTTTGAAGGCATTCATATTTACAAGCCATTTCTTTTGCTGAGAATACCTCAGTCCTAGCATTACTTTGTTGCATACTATCTACTTCAACAATAGTGAAGCCCAGTTAAACCCACTCATAACAATAGTCTTCTACAATGGCAATGACTGTTTAGCAAGGCATTACACCCTGTTATATTGCATGAGTTGTACGAGAATGGCTTCACAAATATGGAGATGACATCATTAAGCATTGCTTTATGGGCACATGGAGTATGAACACTTTATTGGTGGGTGGTCAGTAAATATATTGTAGAAAACTTGCTGTATATATGAATTTAAACGTCTTACGAGGCTGGCATCCCGTTCCCACCCCTTCACCGTTGAAACTGTTAGATGTAGATGTCTCTTCTACTCCAATAGCTTCATGTCTCGCACATCTCACCTGTGGAACTCCCTTCCTTATTCCTGTTTCCCTGACAAATATAATCTCCAACTATTTAAGTGTAACGTCAATCGACATCTCCAGTTGCCTTGATCTATCCACTTCCCTTCTCCACATCTTTTCACCTTTCATTTCTATCTGCTCTCGCTCCAAATCTTCTGTAACCCCCTTGCCTTGATCGATCCACTATCTTTCTCCACATTCTCTCCTTTACCACTCCTATCTGCTCTTCCTCCAAACCTTCTGTAACCCCTTGCGTGCTAGTGGCTTCCAGCCTTGCTTGGGGTGATAAGCTTAAAAAAAAAATACCCAGCTTTTAACTCCTGGTGGTAAGATCAAAGAAGAACCAGACTGGACACGACCTCCAAAAACCCCAACGGCAGAATAGGCAAATATCTACATGATTTCAACAGCCAAACCACCAGAAGAGGGCAACACCAGTCAGGATGGCATAACCAAGGGGGGCCCATCAGACCAAGCATCCAACATCCCAATGCAACCAGCTTTGCCAGATCTTGCCTGTCTCAATCCCCTTTGAGTTATGTGGGAAGTGCTTCTGGCTAAGTGTGTAGGCTTCTACATCACATAAAGCTGTCCACAAATGGCCTCATCAAACTCTCTTTGATTCACTACCATTGCCAGCACCACCACCACCAGGGATAAGCAGAGAGGATGATGATCGAATGCAAGCAGGTGTTGACATAGACATAAACATTTAGTTTAATGCACTTGACATAAGAAAGATAAAATTTTAAATATAAAAATCACAAAAATATAGATGGACAGGTAGGTTTAGGTAAATCATTTTATGAAGAAATATTGATGAAATTCCATTGATGAAAGGTTTGTCTAGGGTTAACTGAAGAATAAATTTTATGGTGTTACTTTCTTATGTTAGATAATAGCACAATTAGTGTTATTATCTAACATATTAGTGATAGTAGTAATCAATACTGCTAATTAGTGGATAGGTAGGATTGGGTGGGAGGAAAGAAAATTGCAAACAAAGCAAAAGAAAGGTTAAACAGGTATTGATTAGTTCTTTACAATTATTGCAATGAATAAACAAATTAATTTCTTTGTACTATTTTCTATTGACATTAGTATATTTTTGAATTATAAACAAAGACAATAAATGTTTTGATTAGACATAAATTTAAAATAAGTGAATGTGAACTGACAAACTAATTTTAAAATCAACAAAGACAGAAATGCGCCATGAAATATAATAAGTTTTATAGCTACAATGAAAGTTGCTCCGAAAGTAATGTCTTCTATTTTATTGTGTTAGTTCATGATGCCAGAACTGGTGATACAGCAGTAGAGACTTAACCTTCACAACAATAACCTATAATATTTTTTTGGCTTGTTACAGATAGCAGGTTAGATGCAGTCTGACAAAATGGTGTCTAACATGAAAGTGTATACAAATTAGGTGTTTATTGAATTCCACCATGTAAAAAAAAAATGATACCTATTAGCATTTACTGTGAGTTGCAGAACATTTATGGTAACCAAACAAAGGATATAAGCACAGACATTGGGTAATGTGTTTCAGCAGTGGTGACAGAATTGTGGGGGTCTCTTCTGTTGGTGAAGGTTTTTACAAGCACAACATGCAGGCTCTTGCTGATCACTGATGGAAATGTCTAACCAATAGAGGTGACCATGTGGAAAATATTGTATGGTAGCTGAAAATTTATCTTATATAACACTGTTATTGTGCTTCCTGTATCTGTTGTAATTTCTGGGGAAATAAATATGATGTTTTATTTTTGGAGCATCAATTCTGCATCATCACGAATTGATGATATTACGCTCTCCTCCGAAACGTTTTACTAGACTGCCGATGGGATTGTGTACCGATCAGCTGAAGTTGGGAAAATTTGTGTCTATTTTGGGAATGCACCATTCTGTTGCTGCTTGAATTGGTCAATCCACTCATAACTGGGAGGGATTTACTGCTTTGTCTGCAAGACCTATATATAATACAAACTTGGTTTCTATCAGAATTCGGTTTGATTTAATCCTGGTTCTCTCAATAACAATAGCCCTTGTAATTTTTGTTCAGACAATGAAATCAAGCCCTACATATAGATATAAACATATCTACGCATACTGTGTACATATATCTATATAATAAATAAAGGCAAATGTCAGTATGTCACTGTGTCACACTTTTTTAACTTTACTCCTAGAGGCTGTAGCCCAACATATCATACCATTTTGAAATCAGGCCAACTCTATGAGCAAATTAAAAACATTCCAGGCTGGATCTGGACCTGCAATCCTGAAATTTTGGATTCCTAAGTGTTCATTACTGCGATTGTTTTTAAATGATTTTTGCGACAAAATTTCTTTGTACAATAACAGTTTTTATAACTTGGAAATAAATTCAGGAATAATCAAAATTAAATGCAAAATCCAGCAAAAGTCACCCATGAAATAAAAATAATTGTTCGTACAGAAAGTAAAGACCCTTGTACATCAAATTGTCTTTAAATTAAGTGGCAGCAGAAGAATTATCATTGAACCTTTAAAAGGTAATCTTAAATATTAATTCAATACTTAAATGCAGTGTTCAATTTTGAGTTCTTCTGTAGCTAATTGATGCATATTGCATCAAAATTGTTGCAGCATTCCCAAGTCAACCTTCTCCAGTCAGATCTATCTCCCACAACAGTTTCCTAATCCTCAACATTAACACCAAGAGTCATTAGGTTACATTTAACTACATCCATGAGACATTTTGGGGGCTTATGACCTGCTCATAAGCCCCCAAAACATATGACATATATGTACAGGGTGCGATGGGTAAATTGTCACTATTTTATATTTTTAATTTTATGCATGCACATTGTTTGTTTTTGATTTTGTCAACTGCACAGTATAGCAGGGTCAGTTGTGCACCATCTGTGAGAAAAAAGAGTATCATGACACAATTTACTCCACCAGAAAATGGATGGTGTACTGCTTGGCATTCTTGCTGGAAGCTCCAATATGAATATTTCAGAGTGTTTGGATGTTAATCTGAAGACAGTGGGAAGGATGGTGTGTCCCCAAAAGATGTACTGAGAGTGATGAAAACGAAATATCCAGTTAACATCATGGTGTTTGGAGTGATCACTAGTGATGGTGATGTTATGCCTCCATTCATCTTCCCACAGGGCCTCAGACTCAATACAGAGGCCTACATCATACCTCAAGGAGGTAGTGCTACCATGTGTTAAGAGAGTGGCTGCTGGAAGACCCTATGTCTGGCAACAGGATGCTGCACCATGCAACACAAGCAAAAGAACCCAGTCATGGCTGTTAGACAATTTCTGTGACCACATCATCCCTTACATCTGGCCACTTAACTCCCTAGACTGCAATCCCCTTGATTATTATGTGTGGGATGCAGTTGAGTGAGTGACCAACAAAACTCCTTGTGATACCAAAGATGAACTTAAGGCAAGGATTATAGCAGCATTCACCAACTTAAACAAGGCGACCATGCAGAAGAGTTGCAGGAGATTCTGAAGTCATCTGGAGACCATGGTTGAAGCCAATGATGTGTTTATTGAATAAATTTACTCTTTAGTATTTCAAGATATTTTTGTGTAATTTTGGTAAATATATATGTTAAAATGAGATGTCAATGTTTTTTCATTTTTGCATAATTTAGACGACAATTTATCCATCGCATCCTGTATGATACATACATACATACATACATACATACATGATGGCTGACAAGTTTGATCAAAATTTTAAGAGAATGATATCAGCTCTTAAAGCCAGAAAGTTTCTTACAAATCTTATTGCAGATAATGGCACACCAAATTGTTCTGTTCAGGGCCTGGTCCTTTTTGTAAAGTCTATTCAATTTGCTCATTTGTTTTTATGTGACAGGTGGGACCAGAGCAGTTTTTGCAAGTTTTCTGAAACCCACTGCATGTTAAATTATTTCCAGTGCAGTTCTGATCATAGTTTTTCAATATAACTCTTCCTGTGGTTAATGAGGTCTTCAACATTTATCACATATAAATTGACAGATTGCTGGATGATTTACCTTTTCCTAGCTGCACACTTGACCTCTGCTCAGCTCAGTACATATGTTCTTGTAAGATGAATTGTGTATGCTTCTACATTTCAATCACAAAAAGAAATTTCCCATAATGGATCTTCTATATGGCAGGCCACAAGAGTCTTTTTAATGTCCTTGAAGTGATTCCATGATTTATACTGGGGTTGAGTGTTTTATAGTAATTTACCATTTGCTTGGGTATTCTGCTGTCATCAAAGCAAATCCTGCAGTGACAAATGTGCACTTCAATGATGATTGGATTGGACTTTTTGTGTCTGGTGTATGGAATATCCAGTGGATATAGATAACAAGAATCAATCTTAAAGAGCACTGGTTGAATCTCTCTAGAATATCTAAGTGTCTGTGGTATGCAAACTATGTTTCACAGGAGTATAGCAAGCACATCAGTACACAGGCATTGTAAACTGGCATTTTTGGTTTTCAACCAATGAAGACAAAACAACAAGGAATTTAAAGATCAAACCAATTCTGCATTATTCCACTAAACAATGAAACATGTTAAATTTATAAATGTTTTCCTACTTGATCCGTAATTAATTATTTTACCCCCCCACCCACACACACACAGACACATACTAACAGTATGTTTAAAAGAAATATAAACATTTGACTCTTATTGAGATGATTATATCTCTAGCTTTTTACACATTTCAGTCTTGAAATTTCATAGCAAAATGTTTATCAAAATATATTACTGGTTTTACTGGTTTTTATCTTCACACTAATTTCATACAAATTTTCCAAAAAAAATTGCTTTTCTTTTTCAGAATACAATTTCATTATTCTTTCAGGACATGTCTGGTTCAATGATAACGCAGCCAGCCATAGCCTTTGAAGGGAAACTTAACTCTATTGTTCTTGAAGTAAGTTTTTAATTAAACTGTAACTTTCTCAGTTCATGCATTGATCATTGTTCAGTCAATAGCAAAATGAAATGCATATACAATTTTTACTGGTTATAGCATACAGAGACTTATAAAAATGGGAAATATTTGTATGTGTGTGTCCACATATATCTTTGTAATAATCTACTGTCAAGAATTACATCTTGATTTGCACATACCAATGAGCTCACCTACTGGATGTCAGAAAATGAAAGTACATAAGCCTGTTTCCTTCTGGGATAAAAACCTAGTCTGCTAAACAGTCCATACTCAACAGGTATTCCACTAGTTATATATAATTTAGATTGATTAAAATCCTATTAATTGTTACTAGACCATCAATAAATCCATTGGGTTCCTTTTAAAAGCAGTTACTGATACAAAATGATGAGGTAACAATATTATCAATTTTATTACTAATTACACATATATTTGTATTTGCAATACAAGTTATTGTGATAATTATTATTACTTACATTATACAATAATACTTAGATCAAACTTAGTATTTACCATATAATTTTCAAAGGTAAAAGTCATTAAAAAAACAAACAGCATTTGTCTAAAGGAGATTCATATTTATTAAAATAGCAAAAAATATGAATGACTTTTTTGTACACTTAGTTTCATTTTTTTCTAGGTATTTTTTAAAAAATAATAATTATAATTTTTATTATACATACTTCTATCTTCCTCACATTTATTTCAAAATATGTAACAGTGACAAACCAGACATTCAAATTATGTTTTACAATGACACAGCCACTTAGCCTCTTTACCTATTAAGTAGTTATGAAACATTTGAGATATTTGTTTATAAAAAAAAGTTCTAATGTAGTGTAGTGAATTGTATAAATATATGTTGTATTATGTATATTTAAATTTAATTAATAATGTCATTATCGTGTATTATGAATGTTTATTATTTTTCATACATATAATAGTTGGAATATCATATGCAAGTTTGTTTATATACACAGATTGATATAAGAGTGTGTATCAAAAACAAATACTGAATTTCCTGTTAAAAATGCTATAAAAACAGAAAAACAGCCCTAGGTCAAGAACCTCTACTCTACTTTTAATGAAATTTGGCATTCACTCAGTTGGTATCCAAGGTACAATATGCTCCTAAATTAGTTGGGTTATTATGTATCATTTAAGCTGTATCTTGAGAACAAACATATATCCATACAAGATTAGAATTTTAGTATTATATAGATTAATATTGTCTTTTTCATTATAATTTTAATCTATTAACATTGAGGTTCAGTTGATAACAAAAATACAAGATAAATGAATCCTGGACACATTTTGAAGATTTAATTAAATCCCAACTCAAAAAGCTTTTGAAGAAAAACATGGTTCTCCTACTTTCAATGTAAATATATTTTAGAATCAATATTAGTAGAAACTAAATCTCTAATCAATATGTATAGGAAACTGTTGCATGAGCTACAGAACTAACAAGGGCCTTGTTCAAGTGTGTTGTCTAGGGTACCATAACTCATGCTAACAAAACAGGAATGAGGAGTAACACACATCAATGTAGATGAAAAGTGAAAAGGATTAATTTACAGTTTTGCCTCAGGCAGTATAAAAAATGATTAGAGAGTTTGTGTTGAGCTTCTGCCTCATATGCAAAAGTTGGTATTACATCATAGTTGTAGAAAAAGATGATGCGAGTAAAATGTAAAAGCTTTATCCCAACATAGAAGGGGAGATTTTCATCACATTTGAGAAAAGTATAATTAATCAAAGCCCTGTATTAAAAAAAACAAGAAAGATGAAACAAGTAATAAAAAGATTATATAACATATGAAAATATATTATTTCAGAAAACAACTGAAAATTGTTTATTAAAAAAGCAAAAAATCCAGAACAATTAAAATGCAAGCCTCTCTTTATATAGTTTGCATAGAAATTTTCTTTTGTGCTATTACAAGAGCTCATGACATGCAGTGAAATATTATTATTAACATTATCTACATCATTCAAACTGATGTTCTCATCTTTATCACCATGTCATGCCAGAAAACCTTTCTCATCAGAATCCTTCTTGCACATTTACAAATCAGCTGTTGTTGTTGTTAACATTGAACACTTGGCACCTCTTTTTTGGTCCTTGGTCATCAGCATGAGATTTCAATGGGTAGGTGTCTCCAATGAGTGCCTGGCCAAAATGCTTGAAGGTCAGACATATGACCACAGTAGCTCAGATAGGCCTTCTGCTGTAGAGTCAGATTGATGGTGGTTTCTATACTGTTGGAGTGGCTCAAGAATGAAAAGTCGGTTGAAGTTGCATGGATATTTTCTGATTGGTCAGAATCTAATTGTGGAATTATATTTTTAATTTTACCAAACATTTAGTTTTTAGTTTTTTTTGGATAATAAATTAAGATTTGCATTATCATCATTATTTTATTTTTCTGTATAACAGGTTCAATTGCTTGCTATTGTGCTGTATAGAATTATAGAATATACAAGTTTAATGCAGTTGCCAAGTACAGTTTTCATTCCAATAAGTCATAGCATCCTCAATAAATATTTAGGATGCTACATTTGGAAAAGTCGGGCATTAAATAGTGTCTAACATCTACTTTCTCAAGCAATGTTTCATTCGATACCTGCTCATCAACAGGTATATACCTAATATGTAAATGATCCTGTCATTTTTTTAACAGATACTGTTTTAATATAAGATGAACTAGTAAAATCTATTTATTTTTATCATTAAATAATGAATATTTGAAGCAAGAAAGTTACTTCTGAAGAGATTTTGAACAGGCAGACCATTTCTCTATGTATTTTCAGTTTTATTTAGGTATAAATGTACTATCTTGGCCATTAAAATCATGATGATAAAAAGGAATTATACTATTGTTGTTGTTGTTGTTGTCATAGAATAATAATAATAATAATAATAATAGTAATAATAATATCATCATCATCAACTATCTATATTTCTGAGTATTGTAACTATTTACATCATTTGGACTGTTGTCTTCATCTTTATTGCTATATTCACATTTCATGCCATGCCTTTTTTGCAGAGTTGAGTTACTAAAGGGAATTAACTGATACTGAGATATCCAAGAAAGCATGGCACATGGAATTAGAACAATCTACCCCCACAGACTAAATAAAGGGTTTGGTTCAAAATTTCAAAGTATATCACCTGAAGAAGGTTGCAGCATACAATGGCCTAAACATCATGAATTTCTTTTTTAATCATTTCATCCCAAGCAAGGTAGAAATGCCACTAGTACGCAGGGAGTGACAGTGAAAGAAAAGACTGAATATAGGGAGGATTGAGGAAAGAATGAGATTCAAGAAGACAGAAGATGGTATTTGATGTTTCATTTACATTTTTGAAGATTGTAGTTACGAGGGAAGCAAGTAAACGGAAGGGAGTTCCTCAGGTGGGAAGTGGGAAATAAGAAACTATTGGAGTAGAAGTGGCAGTTGCATTTAGCTATTTCAAAAGTAAACAAGTGGGACCTAGATGACAATCTAGTAATATTCTTAAAGTCATTAAGTTGCCATGAAAATATTTGTAGAAAAGACAGAAGGAACCCACATCACATCAGCGAGAATGTGACTGAATTCAAGATGCCAGGTCAGGATCAATTACATTACAGATCCTACTTAGGATTTTGTCAAGAACTTCAAGATGAATAGCAGAATCACCAGACCAGATGTGGCAGCAGTATTCAATGCATGGGCAAATGGTAGATTTGTAAATGTGCAAGAAGAATTCTGATGAGAAAAATTTTCTGACATAGCGATAAAGATGAGAACATCAGTCTGAATGATGTAAATAATGTCAATAATCATATTTCAC
Organism: Acanthosepion esculentum; assembly: GCA_964036315.1. Taxonomy (NCBI): domain Eukaryota; kingdom Metazoa; phylum Mollusca; class Cephalopoda; order Sepiida; family Sepiidae; genus Acanthosepion; species Acanthosepion esculentum. Next base: position 75,624,688 of record OZ038475.1, read on the forward strand.
TGCATTTCATGAACTCTTGTAATAGCACAAAAGAAAATGTCTATGCAAACTATATAAAGAGAGGTTTGCATTTTAATTGTTCTGGATATTTTTCTTTTTTTAACAAACCAATTGTTTTCTGAAATTCTGAGATAATATATTTTCATATGTTATATAATCTTTTTATTACTTGTTTCATCTTTGTTGTTTTTTTAATACAGGGCTTTGATTAATGTATACTTTGATCTTTCTCAAATGTATTTTGCATCCAGTGGTTTTTAGAAGTTACTGAGTACTTTTCTCTTTTCATATCTCTAACTAAAATACCAGTCATAGAAGAGACAAGATTAAGATCTCTTCTGTTCCTATCATTATCTTTTTTATTTTTTATTGATCCCTATTATGAGAGATATTAACAAGTTTCTAATAACATAAATTCTTTTTAAATGGCCTTGTATGACTTATAAGGTTTAAAATGAGCATTAGTTTTGTTAGAATATATTTTTTCTGTAAGTGTTAACGTCTCATGTTAGTAGTAGAGGTAGTATAAAAACCAATGAAATTAAAAATATCTGTCTGTTATTACAGAAGTAACTTTTGTTTTTATTTAAGGTATTAATAAGTTCATAATGTCAGAGCTTATCTTCAGTGATTGTCTATTAAATTAATTACAAAAATTTTAACCCGATTCCCCTTTTATGAAAGCTTCTGATTATGTATAGGTTTTTTGATTGATTCATTCATTTTCTATGGCTTATCAACCATTTGCTGGTTATTTAAAGCCAGAAAATATGTTCAGTTTGTAAGAACTTTTTTGAGATAATGAAGGTTTAGAGATACAAGTCCTACTAATTAAGTCATAGCTGGTAGGTGGTGGGGAAAAATTCATACGTTTTCCCAAGGGTATTTGCACGTAAGTGAATATAACGAACCCAGCAAGAATTGGAACTCGTCTATCCGATTAACAATTCCAAGCCATTATCCATTATGCCAACTGCATATCCAAGTATTCCAGCAGTCACCCATCTAAGTACTTACCAAGCTCAACATTGCTTAACTTCAGTGATTCTACAGGGAACTAGTGTTTTAACATAATGTGACCATAAGTGATATTATGTATAGGAATGCCAATGAAGCTATGTTGTTTAAATTGAGTTATTTGATGTTTTCATTTCAATCCATATCTCTTATTTACTCTTGCTATTACTAGTAATTGGAATTGTATCACATGTATTTCACTGCATTTTCTCATCTATAATGCTATCTTAGAACATATACTATAACTGTGACCAAGAGAAATTGACATTCTTATAGTTATTGCTACTTTAATGAATTGCTTTTGTCACCATTTATAGTAAAGTTGTTTGCATTTATTTTATTTATTTACAACTCTGTCTAGTTAATGATTTTTATGAACTAATTATAACTCTATTCAGTCTTTATTAAAATGATTTTAACATATTTATTTTTCCAGTACTTTGAGTTTGGAGGTTATGTTTCTACATTACAAGCTTTTAAAAGTGAATGTGAACAAAATTCAAGGCCTATTTCATCAGCCCCTGTCAATGAAATATTGGATGAGAAGTCTAAAGCTAGTAAGGTATCAATTTTATTTGGTTATTTAGTTCTACTTTTTGAAAAGAATTAAGCATATTTTCAAAATTTTTTTTGATTTTAACAAATCAGTCATGCCATATTTTGGTGTTTATTATTATTATATATATATATATATATATATATATATATATATATAATTGTTTATGTGTATGTTTTACATGTTAGAATATAAAAAAACTCAAAAGTTTAGTAAAAGCTAGTAACATTAATTAAAAAATATAATATTTAAGAAAGATAAATTGTCTTTGGAACTGATAGAAACAACTCCTGATTTAGCTCTGACTTATCAAGCAAAATTAACTAAGAATGACCAAAACTCATTCCACTTCAAACAACAATAGCTTGTAACCAAAATCACTTTGGGGAGATTTATGATTAAGATAATTTTGAAATTAAAGCTGAATGACCTAGAATAAATGACCTAGACTACTTATCTTATTTCAAGAACATAATTTATGATTCATAGGACCTATATAATCAAATGTGTTGCCCACCATAATAATTGTTCATCTTAAAGCTTGATTTGTCCCCTGGTATCTAATCATTAAGAGAAGGATCTCTTTGTATCCATCTTCATTCCATCAGCTTATAGTTGCATCCTTGTCCAGATGTTTCTATGACTTCATTCACAAGTAAATTCATCATTACTGTGTGGCAGAATAAAAGCAAAGATTAAAACTCAACAGGCATCAACACATCAATTTGTTTATTTTAATTACATTCTAGCAAACTGGATAATGAAAGAATTACCATGAACAGATGTTGAAAGGATCTTCAATGTTCAAGACTGTAAACACAATGATCTGGAACATGAAAAAATCTTGCAAATAAATAGAAGAAAATCGTGTTATCATCATATTTATATATGCATCTGAACAAATATAAGAAGATGCATTTATATTTTCAAAGTGTAATTTTAAGAATAATGTGATCAAAATAAATTTTTCAGAAAATTCTTATGGAAACCTTCACCTTGGGTAAACGAAAAGCTTTTCTCAAAGAATGGAAGGCATACATTCCACAGGATATACGGGACTCAGACATGGTTGCCAAGAAACTAGAATTCTCTCTCTGGATCCATTTCACTGTCTACCCTCTTCGCCATGACCACCCTCCAAGAGTAATAATTTTATTTTTACTTTGCATTCTTTTTACAATTCTTTTATTCATATTTAATATGATTTTTTTTATTATAGTAATAATATTTTTGTTTATCTTCCCATGCCTTATTTTAGAAAGGAAAATTTGTTGATTTCTTTTAAGAAGTTAATTAACAATGCTTGGAAATGCCACAGAGGTTGTCTTTTTTATTCTATGTTGATGCATTGTTTTTTTTATTTTTTTTTAATTGGTTCAGTCAATATTTTATTTTCAGTAATAATTTATAATCTTGTTCAACTAAAAATATTGCCACAGGAAGATCAAGGCAATTCTCAAGTTTGCAAATATCTGCAATGCATGAGTATAAAAGGCTGAATTGTAGATATGACAATATGCTAAATAGATATGATTTAACCAATCAGATAAGTATGATTATCTAATGCATAATTAAGTATTTCTTACATATTAATTATGATTACGTTGTGCAAAAACCAATAACACCTTAGGCTTCTTTTAATTTGAATTATTCTTTAGTTAGTAACAAAAATATATGCTCTTTTTTAATATTTACCTATAAAATGAGATAATGTTTTCAGTGCTTCAAGAACCCTACATAATAAACATAAATTGTAATGCATGAATCTCATTAGGCAAATTACTTTTCTTGTTTTATTTAACATTTAAATTGGTGTGTATTCATTGAAATGATTATGTGGTTGAAGTAAAATGTGTTTTATGTCCTTTTTGATATCCATTGATAGTACATTCCTTAAACTGTTAAATCAAAGTTGGTAGGTTTTTAAAAAAGTTTTCCCTCTTCTTTACTCTTCAGCATCCAAATTATATAATCTCTTCTTGTTGACCTTTTACTTTTAATGTGTCAGTCCACTTTATTGGTAAATTTTCTATATTTTAATTGGTGCAAAAAATGTTCCAAAAATATATACAAATAGACGTTTGCTGTAGTTTAATTTGGTGGAAATTTACTGAATTTATATAATACAGGAATCAACATTATGGTATAGCTATGATATCTTTTCTATGGAAAAGATATAAATTATGTAATTTTATTATTTTTAAGTTGTATTATTTCTCTTTTTGTTTTCAGGAGGCAGAACAGGCTATGTCAGCATTCAAGAATTTTCTTGAAACTCAGGGAGCAGATCTGAGCCAAACAACAGAATTTCTCCCATTTTATGCTTTACCATTTGTACAAGATCCTAAATCTCATCCTTCTTACAAAGAACTGTTTAAGGTAAGAAATCATACCATAGATTCACTTATGACCAAAATTTTATTGTAATGAAGTGATCACTATCAATATAAATCACTAGTGTTTTTATTAAACTAAATTTTAGATAGATTTTGAAATGAAAATACGACAGTTCAGCCTGAGTTCTTCATATGAGTGTAGCTTTCCTTACTCTTTTTTACTGTGATATTCACCCTGTACCAGGCCTAGGAGCTACTCAAGGTAGAGGGTTACAGAGTAAGAGGGACAGTTTATGCGGATATGGATAATTGTTAACTATAGACATGAACAGGTTAAGATTGTAGTAATCAGAGAAGCATCCTCTTGGGAGTCAATTCCATAAAGCAGTGGTTCATGAGAAAAAGCTGCTCAAGTGGAATTTACATCTTACCAATGGAATGCAAAGGGAATGAGGGTAGTTCACTATAATGTGCATAGCATGGCGGGTCCTAGCCATAAAGGTTAGAATTGGTGGAATCTGAGCACTTTCCATGGGAATAGCGATAGAGCAGTGAGAGTTTTGCAACGTTTTGACTGTGAGAAAGGGTAGAAAATAATTTGTCACCTTGAGATGCTTTTGAGACTGGAAGGTGAAAACATGCCCATATATGGCAACAGTACTCCATTTTAGACCTGATCTGGCTCTTGTAAAGATAGTGGACTGTTGTCTTCATCTTTATTGCTATATTCACATTTCATGCCATGAAGGTGTCATGTACTTACTGGAGTGGCGCAAGAACAATTTTTCCAGCATCCTTAGCAATGTATAGTATGTACAAGTTCCACTTGAGGTCTTGGCTAAGTTTAAGTTCCAATAGAGCCTCAAGGCACAAGGCCTCCCTGAGGTAACATCCATTCCTTATGATTAATGATAGTTCAGGGTTCAATCTGGTTTGGTTTTACTTGCTAGAATAGTGAGTTGTAAAAATGTATTGTGTTCACATCTGACTTCTGTTAAGGAATCGTCTCTTCTAAACATCTGTATATTATAGGTTTGATTGATGTAAAAATTTCCAGGTTTCTTTAACATAATCTTTCACTCATGTAAATTCACAGCATTTCAGTCATCAAAGTATGTTCTCCGGTTGTGGATAACTTTATGCTACATCTCATCTATATTGTATATTCCCATATAAAAGAACGATTCTAGTTTTGATTTAATGAATTCTTTGAAGAATTTTTCAATATGTTGAATTTATTAATTAGTGATCAGACAAATAATGTTGCCATGGAGTAAAACAAGTGATGATCTCAAAGTGAATATGTTGCATGTGGAAGAATTTCCTACCACAGCTCCATGGTTATTTGCTTTTGCTGCATTCTATTTGTAACATGATGATAGGTGTTGTCATGGTAAACATAATCTGTTGATTTTATTGTCAGGAAAAGGGTTTTTCCCGGTCTAGTGCATTATTCAAATGAACCATTTGCTCACTGGAACATTGTGCAGTCCAGTTTCCAAAAATTGGTAATAAAGAATTCCTTTTAAAGCATATAAAACATACTTATGGGTGTTAAATAAGATTACATCAGGTTGATAAGTCACCCAATAATGAGGGAGGTATGAAAGAAATTACTATTCTCTCAGTTGTATCTCCCCCCCCCCCCATTATGCACATTATTATATCCATGGCATAATAACTTCTTAATACATGTACGGAATGGAATATCTGAAAGAAAAGGAATAACAACCGTGTTTTGTTCTCAGAGAGAGTTTTATGTCACTAAGTCATACACAAAATTATATATACATATTAACATTTGTCCCATGAAGAGAAACTATAACATGTATTCAACAACACGCAGAATGAACGATAGATGAAAAGAGAGGTACTTACTTGTAATAATTCCCAACAGAAATTGGATCTGCCAGAAATTCTTTTCTGTTTCTGAGGAAGCCATATTTAGGATTTCAGATTCAAGCAGGCCAGATTTATCTTCTTTGCCACTGGCAACGAAATATTCCTCTTAAATGGGAAATGGTAAGCTATGGGTTTTTCCTAACTTGAAGACTGTGAGCCATAGAAGTTTCTATATCTGGTTAAGATATATTTCCATAGGAAAGCTGCACCATAGGCTTGTCAGCTGCACTATGTGGCAGCTAACTGGTCCATCCAGAAGCCCAGGCAGAACAAACATCTTGTGTGTCTTGACTCCTGGAAGCTGACTGTCAGACTGACCACTTTTGCCATTCTATGAAGTGATGTCATTAAGCAGCCATCACATGACCCATGTGACTTCATTTCGACCAAATAGAGATAATCGGCTTTTGTATCTTTGCAATACAAAAGAACTTATTTTCCTTCAGTAGATTTCATTTAGATTCAGATTTTAAAGACTGGATCAAGCTCTTTTTTTTTCTTTGGAGTTTCATAATAAATTCATTCTTCATTGCCAGTAAATAACTCATATAAATATTTTTTTCTATGTTGAGCAAAAGAAAGACATGTTTAAATGTTTACCACCAGTATGTTTCCATAAGTGGCTTTTCAACCCTAGCTTTTCTTTACTTCATGTAGAAGCCATTTTCTTAGCCTTTTAAATTTTCTAATGATGTACTTCAGTTGGCTGTAATAAGCATAACAAATAAAAAAATGGCAAGATAACATTTTTCTTTTCAGTACCAATTTAACATTAACCCAAAACACATATTTCATACCTGAGATCAAAAAAAATTAAACTCAATTTACCAATCAATTTTGATTTATAAGTCTACCCACACAGTTGTAAAGATATTGCTTTCTACTGGAAGTACAAAAGTAATAAATAGAGAACTTCTTGTGACAAATTAATGAAAATTGATTTATGTTTTTACTGTTTTTCAATTTCGCTTTTCTTCTTTAAACCAGCCTTCCTGGGTGGAAGATTTACAAGCCAGATTGGAACAGTTCATGGTCATTACTAAGAAAGTCGAACAACCACAATTATTTCATCTTTATGTATCCTTTTCACACTTCTGTATATAACATGTTGATTTTTTTTAGACTGTTGGCTGTTAATGTCCAATTAGAAACACAATACTGTGCAAAAGATTTCTGCTGCTTTATTGCAAATTTCTAATAATTAACAATTTATTAGTAGATATTTAACATTATGTCTTTTATGATTAGAACATTTGTTTTAAGTCATATTCATAATTAATCATCACATTTTGCAGCAGACTTTCTCACTGAGATGAGAAATGATACCCCTGCCTCAACCAAACTGTCTGTGCAAGTTTTTGGCTAATTTATATAAACCAAGCTATATTTAATGTTTTATAATAGAGGTGTCTTGAAATATATAAAATAGTCAAAAGAATATAAACCAAGTTTTCATCATTTGACATGTGATTTGGACTATGTGATTTTATTTTATTTTTTTTTTTTTAATCAATTCACCCAAGCAAGGCAATAATACCCTAAAGACACAAGGGGCTACTGGGAGTTAATGAGAATGAAAACACTTTAGAAGGAACTGGAAACCAAGGCTGGTGTGTACTAACCCAGAACTTCACCAACCCAGTGGAAGAACCTGATTATGGGCCCCAAGCAGGGCTTTGTGACACTCAATACCTTATCAATATATATATGCATTTTTCTACCTACCTTTATGTACGTTACGAATTAAACTAAGCACAACTGACTATTAAAGGCTGAAAAGTTTTTGTGGATTTTGATGTTACTCTGGGGTCTTTTTTTTTTGTCCAAATCCATGAACTTGTTTTGCTCGTGCTAAGTTTGGAAAAATCACAATATAAAATTCACTTTCTTATCCATAATGTTGGGAATGTTAAAATTATTGAACTTTTTAACAAGAAAAATCTCCAGTTTATGTTAAAAATTGCCACAAAACATGGTTGATTTATTTAAGATGAAATGATCTATTATGACATGTCTCTAATTTGTATCTAGATACACTGTATTTATTTTCAATTTTTCTAGTTGAATTGTTCACCTATATTGCATATGATGCATTATTGTATATAATTAGGTTATAATAAAATTTGTATTTTATATGAATACTACCTTATGAAAATTGAGATGTATTAGAGTGGGAGCCCGTATCATAGATTGGGGAGCAGTATCACAGATTTGGGACATATCATATATTCAGGGACATATCATAGCTTGTGGTTGGGGCACATTTGCACCAACACTGCTGGAAACCCAATCCTAAACAGGAAACAAGAGATAAACATTTACACCTGTTCATAAGACCAGGGTGGAGAGGAAACCAGACAATAGGTGAACTTATCTGCCCCTGTAAAATATCTATTATTTATTGATCATTTTAAATACATGAATTTTATAAAGCAAGTGACTTGAGTAGTATTTAAAAAGATCTGATTAACTCTAAATACTATAGTTTTATCTTCTGATTAACTTGTTTCAAAAGTTCTGGAAAGATTATGCCATACTTTTTGAGATATAGTAAATAAATATTGACAGAAAATAAACTTTTAAAATTACATTTATTTTAATCTCATTTCAAAAGTATTACATTGTTAGTAGGAACAAATGATAATGATATAATGACAGAAAATTTATTACTGAAGAGAGATTTGAAATTTGTGTCATCTCCTAATTCTTGTTCATTTTAGTTGGATGCAATCTAATTCCAAAATCATATCAATTTAATTGGGGAAAAAAATAAGCAAAAAATGCTCCATATTATGAAAATTCATATCTGAAAATCCAAAGCTTTGTGTACATATTAACATTCTGCAAATTTACATTATGGTCTTCCATATTAATTATCACTGAAATAAAGAGCAACATTCTTTAAAGGTTATGTAGTGATATGTAAATGACTGTCTAATTAGCATAGGTAAGGCATAGAGACTATATAAGTGCCCAAGCAGTAAGGGGAGGGCCAGAATATGATAAGTGAAATTAACAACTACCACTGGACAGAGAACATATGAAGGAAATCACATTTCATAACAGGTTATTTAAACTTTCATGACATATGAAACATTTGTTATACTTTTCAAACTGGTGCTCACTGCAATCCCGAAGCTGTACAATTTAAGTCTTCAGCATATAATACATTGGACACAGGTCAACTGCTTTTTAAGTTCATCTTATCTACTACTAAATATGGAATCTTTTAAGAATATAAACAATATTACTTCTAGTAATGATTCTTTTCATTTAACTTATGAAGTAAAACTGAAAAGATTTATTTTCAAGATTAACTTTATGTACTGAGTAGCCATAATACTCTCCTCCATATTTTTAATCAATTTTGTAATTTTATTTTCCCAGAAACTTTTGTCTTTGTGAACAAAAATCTGCTCTAGATGTATTCTTCCAAGGAATTGAATTTTTTTTATTAAAAGAATTTAATGAATGATGGTAGTATTCACATTTCATTGCTTGTGATAATATGTTTCTAACATAGAATATTATCACGATTGTTAAAACAGGATCTTGAGAAATAGATTGACAGCATTTCACCAAACAATAGAATATTTCGTCCTGAGGAGAAATTTCAATAAACTTAAAGAATGCCTAATGGTTAAATCCACCTTGGCAGGAAGGGAGACACATCCATTAGACTGAGGAGTAGGAGTCTAATATCTTCAGAAATTTGTTAGCCGAGGATGTTGAGTTCAATCTTAGGTAGGACCACAAGAATCAAGATAGTTAACAACTATATTTTGTAAATTGGAAGTTACACATTAAAGTAACTAACATAAGGAAATTAGTGTAAGTGATTTTCATTATTTCATTATATATTTAGATTATGTTGAAGATAGTCAACATCATACAGCACTGTTTATTCTCAAGTAATATATTTATTTGATCACTATCAACATAAAATGGAACATCTTTCAGCAAGAAATCTCCAGCATGGAATTTCACAAACTGCTTTTGAAACATTTGGTATTCACAATACCTTCTTCATAAACTACACAAATTTTTATTGCATTTTCACTTAAAATAAAAGACCTCAATGTGTTTAAAAAATTTTTCTTCCATTTTCAATAAACAAAAATATGTCAGTTCTAAAAAATATTTTTAAAAAATACTCACTGATATGATACCTGTCACAATATGTCAAAATTAGTCTTTTTAACTAAATGTTGCTGATGCTATCTAGTGACAAAACTGAATGAACTTTTTGATCAAATCAATGTTTTTAAATTTTTGAGTATATGGATACTGGCATTTACTCATATTAAGCCACATTTTATGAGGCCACATTCATAGAATGCCAATAAAAATCATGGTCAGTAGAATATTAAAAACTTTGATTTTGCTCCTTTTTAATTTTGATGTCAATTCTACCAAAATAAATTGAAGAAATAATTTGAGCAATTTTGTCAGTTGAGATGTATAGAAGTCATTTTGAATTTAATAATTTCATCTACTGGATGATGTTATGTTACATTTTGTCTGTTAGCAAATTAATCATGCATTTCAATGATTGATAAATATGTGAAGCCTTTTCAACAAACTATGAAGTTAAATAAGAACATGTTTTAAGTACCTTAACAAATATTTTTTAGAGAGGACCACCCAAGCAAATTGAAGGTAAATTTCCTTCTCTATTTGTTATTTAACTGTTATTCTGGTCATTTTAAGTTAAATTTTGTTTTTCATTAGCTAGAGGTAGTTGCTTTAAAAGTAGAAATATTTTGTTGCTGTTTATTTCTTTAAAAATAATCTTCAGTTTTGAAACAAAGATGCAGATGATTCTGATTCTAATTACCTATATATGATATAACTGTATTGTATATTCTGTTCACCACTTGATCAAACAATCATTTTGATAATTATTAAATTAACTTTTTTTAATCAATTTGAAATCATTTTACAGAATTATGTGAACAAGTTCAAGAACTAAAACACCGTGCTGAACTAACTAACAGTGAGCTGTTAAAATGTCTGAAGAAATGTGCCAAACTACAGGTGAACCATATTTTGTGTCATTGATTTAAGAAAAGTTTGGAATATTTTCCATTACTTCCACCATTCTCAAAGCAATAACAATTTGGATTTTGTATTGTTTTTTAAGAAGTTAAAAATGTCTTGTCTTTGTGGATAGATCAACTGATAAAAATGTGGTCTTAAAATTTAAAAGTTTGTTTTTAATAAGTGACCATTTGCATATTAGATTGATTGGATAAAGACTCAATGAAAAGTGTTCTGTATTTTCAAATGTTCATTACAGAGTGATTATCATGACTTAATTGGGATATCAGCAGATCTTGTTGATGCCTTGGAGGAGACGGCACTGGGGAATATGGTGAGTTGACATTTGATTTTACTCTTTCATTTTATATATTTGGATTAGCTTATATCAATAATTTATGAAAGCTCACTACCAACCATGGTATGGGAATGTGTTGCATTTTGAGAACAAGAATTACAGCCTATTATACTGTTCTATTATATTTTTATATTTAATGTAATGGAATAACCTGTCACTCTCATGAGTGTCTATATGATAGGTAGTAGCTGCCTATAAGTATCTGTAAGTCAACAGACAACAGAGTCTAGCTGGGATCTGATGAGTACGACCCAGACTTACATGAGAACTACTGACCTTCCAATAGTAGCACTCACTACTGGATTGACTTGCAACGACCTTGTGCATAACTGTTACCTTTATTCTTATTGTACTGGTTTTTACAATAAACCTTTACTTATTTTATTCACCATGTTTGTCAAGAATATATTCCTATTAGCACGGAATATAACAATATTATTCCATTATTTTGATGATTATATGGAGTGGTCTCACTGATGCGAAATTCCATGGCAATGTAAAATTTTTCTTACATCTAACAACATGAAGCTGGTGCCTCTGTCTAAATGTATGTACTCAGACAAAGGGAAATATGATTACTGTGAGATGACATAATCTTTTGTTAGAAGATGGTAGAGTCTCTCAAATGGTATGGTAGTCTTGACTAGATGCAATACTTAGAACTGATGATAAAAATGTAGTTTGTAGTCAGCACAAATAGAGTACAAAGCCACTATTATTTCTACATCCACAACAGAAATCAGTAGATTCCTAGCTGTAATAAAGTGCAGCATCCATGTAATGCCAGAGTGACATATTTATGTAATTTCCCCAATACATCAGAACTCATAACAGAACAGTCTAACACATCTGCAGTAATATTGTCCTTGCTAGGATAGTACTTTATATCAGAAATGTAACAGGCAAATTCAACTCTCCATTCCTGAATTCTCTCATTCTTAATTCCATTAGACTGCTGAGAATCAAACATAAAGGCCACTGATCCCTGATCAATATGAAAGGTAAAGTGGTATCCAGTCATGTCTCCATATGCAGAAGGCCTCCATTGTTGTATATGCCTCTTTTACTATAGCTGAATGTTTTTATATACAGGCATTTGAAGAACTTGAAAAGAAAGCTACTGGTCTGCCAGTTTAATTCACGGTGACAGCAATCATGTGATTAGAGGCATCCGTCTCTATAATGAAAGGAATGGTTCCATCAATAGAATACACTACTGCATTTTTCTGCTCCAGACATACAAATGCTTTTCAGTTATTTTGGGTAGTGCAAAACTTTTAGCTTGTTCAAGAGGAGCAACTTTTTCCAGAATAATTTACAATCCACTGAGAATAAATAAGAGAACATACCTATACCACAAAAAGAGAATTCATATCCTGAGGATAAATTCTCTTTAATGGTCAAAGTCTCCTGTGTCAGGTTTAATCTTAGTCTGAAATATCGTATAACTTGGGTGGTCCAGTGACGTCTTAGAAAAGAACGCTTGTCACAATTGTAAATTAAGCTTAACTTTTTGGCAGCCTATGTAAATCTCCTGAGGTTCCTGCTATGTTCTTCCTTACTTCTAACATAAATAGTTATACTAAGTAGGCTAATGTGTCTGAACTTATGTATATTGCTGGTTGCTTGTTTCTGAGTATGCCCATCTGCCTGGGTAGCTAGCTGGTCCCTATTGCAGATGCCTGCTAAGGCCCATTTCTGTTTTTTCCATACTCACAAAGCTGACCTGTGGTTTATGCTGCATCTATGATAATCAAACCTTGGTTATAGATTCTAGAAGAGTTTGTACCACCTGACATGATAAACAGTTTTGAACATGACCAGTACATTTAAACTCTGTGACTTGATGCTAGTCCAACCATCAACAGCTTCCAAACAGTTCTGTCTATCCATTTTCACTCACAAATCTTGAGTCAACCTGTAACATGGTTTGCAAACACTTCCCAACAGTGCACCAAGCTGAAATCATCTTTTTTTTTAAAAAGCATTTGACCCCAACCAAGGCAGGAGTGCTACGAAGAGGCATGTTTGGGGAGAGGATAATGAGAAGGATGGGGGAAAAGATCAAGGCATCAGAAGATATCGATTGGCATTACACTTGAATATTTGAAGATTATAGTTATCAGTGAAGCAAGTAAGAGGAAGAGAATTCCGCAGATGGGAAATGTGAGTGAAGAAGATGTTTGAGTAGAAGAGACAGTTATGTTTAACCGTTTTGACAATGAAAGAATGGGACCAAGATGCTAACCTAGTAGCTTGCTTAAATTCATGCAGTCTGGGAACCAGAGAAAGCAACTCATTGGAACAGTTACCATGAAAATACTTATAGAAGAGACAGAGGGAAGTCTTCAAGGCTTTAATCAATGCTTAAGTCACGGCATGTCTGTGAGAAAGCAACTGTAGACTAGATGCCAGATCAGGACCTATCATCTTGCATATCTGTCTCTGGATTTTGTTGAGAACCTCGAGACTTAGAGCGGGGGCACCAGACTATATATGACAGCAATATTCCATGCAAGGATAGATGGTTGCTTTATAGATTTGAAGGATGGACTCAGATGAGAAAAACTTTCTGGCACAACACAGAGAACCAACTTTCCTTGCAGTAGATAAAGCTATTGAGCCTATGTATCTGTTCCACCTCTTATCAGTGGACTGTGTGAGACCAAGCAGGTGCAATGAGGAGCTCTCATGGAGTTGGGCATCAGCCATTCTGATGGGAGGCAGGGAGGGTTCTCTCTGGTAGGTAAATGAGAGCAGCTTCGTTTTGGAGGCATTAAAGTTTACAAGCCATTTCCTGCCCCAGTCAATCACAGATTAGAGGTCCTTTTGAGACCGATGGCCAGGTTAGTTTTGTCAATGATACCAGATTTACTATTGAGGCAGGAGTAAATAGTAGTGTCATCCATGTAGATGCCTACTTGGGACCTGATAACATTGGGAAGGTTGTTAATGAAGATCAGGAATTGTGTAGGACCCAAGATAGAGCCTTGGGGAAAACAAGCATTCGTGATAAAGGAGATGGAGGAGAACCCATTTAGGACGAATTTCATTTCATGGTTTGATAGGAATGATTGCATTGTCAAATAATCATCTTGTAATGCTGTATCCCTTACAAAGAAGGCTGGCATGCTGAAACCTATCAAATGCTTTAGAGATATCTAAAGCCACGGCTTGAGCTTCTCCATTATTGTGAAGTGCTTGATGTACAAATTCTGTTATGATTGTGAACATGTCAGCAGTAGATCAGGCAAAGCAGAAACCATATTGCTTGTTGGCAAGCAGATTATGGGAAGTAAGGTGCTTAACCACTTCAGCATTGATTAAAGCCTTGAAGACTTTGCTGAAGAGTGGTAAGAGACTGATAGAACAGTAGTTAGATAGGTCAGAAGGGTCTCGAGTGTTCTTAAAGACAGCCACAACAGATGAGGTCTTCCAACAGGCTGGAAAGCAAGAGTCAGTGAGGCAGTAGTTGTATAGTTTGGAGGACAGGAGCCAGTTCAGGAGCACATTTTTTTTCAAGACAATGGCCGGTATTCTATCCCCACCACTAGCCTTATGAGAGTCTAATTCACAGATGATGTCTGATACCATCATTGGGGTTATGTGCATCTCACTCAGTAGAGCCAGATGAGTCTAACATTGAATTGGATGCGAATTTCTGAGAAAAGCATTCAGCCTTGTCAACTGAGGAAGTCAGAAATTGGTTGAATAATGGAGGTATTGTGGGTTTGTTGTTGTTCAGCACACTCTTGCAGAGCTGCCAATTATCTTTAGAACCAAACTTGTGAGAAGCAATACATTGTTTCATTCTTTCAGCAAAGAGTATTTTTGCTTCATTGAGGACACACTTGCACTCATTATGAGCAATGACAAAGAGACATCTGTTGCAATCAGACATGTCATTACAGTATAGATGGAAGTAGTGATTCCTGTGGGCAATAGCAGCTGAGGAAGCAGCTGAAAACCAAGGGGAGAAAAGCCTCAATTTCAGTCTTTAACTCAGACACACATTTTTGGATGGGGAAGTTTTGTGAACAACACTAAAATCTCTTTCACATACCAACATGTAGTCAGTGATAAAATTGACCAATTATTTGTTGGGAGCTGACAATACCATTGGTCATCTCTAGACAGGATCCTGTAAAACTGGTATTGCTTGTTATCAGTTTCAAAAGTTTGGTTTCATCAGTTATTGTGATCTTATTGTACTAATAATGCAGATAGTAGCAGTCGATTGCTTTTGAGACACAGCTACTACCACTGGTAAAGACTGAAGTGCTGCAGATGCCCCAGAACAATGCACTGTGTTAAAATTTTAAATCCGCTTTTTATTTTTAATTTAATATATATCAAGACTTCCATGGGTATTATGAAATAAACCACCTCAAAAAGGAAACAAGATATTGTAAGGTTATAGAGTTATGGAACATATCAAGAAAAATTTCAAAAAGATTGATCAGAGAACACAAAACAAGAAATGGAAAACATTCACAAGATAAGAACAAGAAATATATTTGGCTTCAGAATGACACAAAAAAAGATTTGAGAAAAAATTAAACACAAGAAAATGGGATTGATAAGCAAGAAAATATTTGAAGAAATCAGTGTTGTAAATGTAAACAAAGAGAAAGGATGTTGAATATAAAGAACATTGGCTAAAGATATGAAATTAATGTAATTATCACCTTTAAACAGACATCTCAAAGAGAAATATGTATGTTGGGAAAAAAGGTTTCAAAGATTCCAAATTAATGGAATGGTACCCAGCCTCTTTAGATATAAATCCAACAGAAAACTTGTAATATTATTAAAAGAGATGTATATTCTCTCATCGCCAATTAGACAAAGAACTTTCACCAATCATGATTGTTCCCCCAGGGAAGCCCCATACCTTGAGCACCTATTATGACTTAAACTCAGTCTAGACCTGAAGTGGAACACGTATTTATCATCCCTCCCTAAAGATGTTAAAAAATTGGTCGGTTCCCTATGCTCCTCCAGCAAGTAACTGACTCCTTATGCTATCTTCTACCTTTACAAGAGCCAGGTCAGGCCAAGAATGGAATACAGCTGCCATATATGTTCAGGAGCTGCCCAGTTTTCACTTTCCACTCAATAGTGTCCAAAAGTGTCTTTGTGGGTGACAAATTATTTTCCACCCTACAGCTCCTTTCTCACAGATGAGATGTTGTAAGCTTTTCGCTGCTCTATCACTATTCCCATGGAAAGTGTTCAGATTAACTACATTCCTTAGTTCCACTGATCCTGACCTTCACAGCTAAAACCCACCCTGCAAAGTACATTGTAGTGAGCCACCTTCATTCCCTTCATATTTCTTTGGTGAACTTTAAATTCCACTTGAGCAGCTTTTTCCCATGAACCACTGCCTTATAGAATCAACTCCCAAGAGGACGCTTCTTCAATCACTATAATCTTAACATGTTCAAGTCTATGGTTAACCATTATCTTCCCCACATATATCCGTATAAGCTGTTCCTCGTACTCTATAATCCTCTAACTCAAGTGGCTCCCGGGCCTTGTACAGAGTGAACATTTTTGTAGAAAAAATATGAGAATGAAAAACAATATTCATGTGAAAATTTCTGGAAAGCAATAAAACTGCTGCAAGTAATGTTAAAATTGAAAGAGTAATAAAATTAACAAAATAAATAATTGAAAAACTGATCTCTATCTATAAAAAGCAGGATGTGTGTGTGTGTGTGTGTGTGTGTAACGAATGCACGGCCGCAATTTTCAAACGGATTTGCACCAAAATTTACTTGCACATGCCCCAAGTTAGTGGAAAGGCCAAGACTGACTTTGCATTTCCCAACTCCTATCGATAGTGGAAATAATCGATTTTTTCATGCTTCTACGGTAGTTTTCATGTAGTTTGTGGCCATTTTCTACTGGCCAAAGTGAGAGCCTATAGCTGGCGACGAATAGGTAGGAAGATTCTATTGGCCAGCATGAGAGCCAACAGCTGACTGACACAAATGTTAATGAGCATGCTAGCATGCAAAAAAAATTGATAGCTGCATTCGTCACAAGTGGGGAAAATTTAAATCTGCATGGCACTTTACTCCAATTGGCTCATTTGCTTGCTTAAACTCAACGTTGATTCTGATTCCGCAGAACTGGGTTGGGTGTGAAAAAGTATTTGTTGTTAACATTCTTTTTTCATTTGGTTTTTCCAGTTACGAGTCCTTTTTTAAAGCTGATCGTTTTGTGTTCATTTTGTTTAGTTCTTTTTTCATAACAGATTTAATGTTTAGTATAGTGCTTAGAAAAAATTCGCAGTGTGAGATAGGCAAGAAGTAAGGCATGTAGCAACATCAGCACGGCAAAGGGCACTCCTTTAAAGGTAAGGAAGGGCAAAAATATTTACGATTTTTTAATCAAGCACGGGCAACACCAGGCCATGCTGCTAGTATAGAATATAATAGAGCCCATATTAACATGTAAAGTAATGAAATAATTTATTCAGGTTTATGAGATATAGTGTTAATTGCATATATTTTTCTATAGCCTATATCATTTTTATTTATTTATCAATAAATTTTTATGCCATATTTAGTTTGCATTCATAATAAAGCCCGACAGGATAGATATTGTAAACCTGAATTCACCTGATATATTGCTCTTATAAATATATCATAAAAATTTGACTAACATCAATTGAATAATAACAATTTTATTGTGAAGACATTCACTTCATATAGTGTACAATATACTGCATTTATAATATTTTACATGTATTTTTGTATGTGTGAGTGGTGTAATGTTTACTGCTTCAGAATGAGAATTTGGAGAGCCAAGTTCAAATTCCAGCTGGATTCATTGAATTAATCCATTTCTTCCACACCAGCTATGGGCTAAATAGTAGGACTTGTATCTGGAAAAATCATTGCTATTCTCAAAAAGTTGTTAATGCAATATTCACTTACAAAAAATAATTATTCTAACAATGCGAAAGAGGTTTGATAAGCCATAAAAAATACAAATCAAACAATATATTTTTACTTTGCAAATTTCAGATAAGTCCTGAAATGCTGCATCAAATTTGTGCCCGTCTCTTCACTCATGCTAAACAACCTGCAGCTGATTTAAGTCGACCTGGGACAGCAGGCAAAGCTCTTCGAACTTCTATCATTAATTATGAGTAAGCTGAAACTTGGATTCACTTTTATAGTAATTTTTTTTTAATTGTATTTGCATGTTTTAAAAGTATTCTATGCTATTTTGGTTGTGTATTTCAATAGCATATGGCCATGCCTCTAGCAATTCCACTCTGCCTACTTACTATTGATATCATAGCAGCACTTTGGGTGGCAAGGCTGTAGCGCTATACTTCACTAGAATCAAATCAATCATTCTTATAATAACAGAAATTTATTCTTTGATTTTAGTTCAGTACTTGTCCTTTCTTTTCTTTTGTTTTTAATGTTGATACTCCTGCCCAGGAAACCCTTGATGAATTCAGTTTCTCTAATATAGAGTAAATCCTCAATTTAATAGATTGATCATGGGGAATGAGTGTCCATTCATGCCTAAAGTTTGTTAAATCCAAGTGTGTATTTCAAGGTCATTTTAAAATATTTTTTGTAAAAAAAAAAAGTTTAATACAATATACATTACTTTAAAATATAAAATGACTGCATTATAATGAAGAATATGTAATATTTATCTACTTTTAGACACGAGTTTAGTGATAAACCTTTTTCTGTAATGCTCCCAAATCTTATCTAAAATCTGACATGCCAATCTATGTTCTCATAAAATTTAAATAATTTTAAATATTGTATATTATAAAAGGAAATGCAACATAATTACAATATTTTATTAATGATTAAAATCAAGTTTTGTGCAGTATTCCTTATTCAGTATCTGAATGTGGTGGTGAAGAGGAATCCTTAGCTTCTGATTCTTCTGAGATGTGCACAAATGGTGGCAATAGTGTCATCTGGTTGCTTATCAACAGTTGGGATTCAGAAACAGTTTTTTTTTCAAATTGTTTCACCCCAAGCAAGGCAACAAAGCCACTAAGATGTTGTGGGGTTACGGAGAGTGAAACAATATAAGAAAAAGAAAAGCATTATTAAGGAGCAAGAACGATAAAAGAACAGGAATCAATAAGACAGAAGATAACAACTGACATTGCATTTACATTTTTGAAGGCTAAAGTTGACTGGAAAGCAAGAAGCCAAAAGAGAGTTTCACAAGTGAGAAGTGTAAGAAAAGTAACTGTTAGCATCAAATTTACAGTTACATCTAACTATTTTAACTGTAAAATGATGATATCTTGCTGCCAATCTAGTACTGTGCTTAAATTTATAAAGTCTAGGTACCCTGGAGGAAAGTTAATCAGAACAATTACCATGAAAGTTTTTATAGAAAAGGTACAGGGAAGCTACATTATGGCATTGGGAAAGAGCCTGAAGCCAAGATTTGGAAGAGAAACTGAAGCAAGAGTTAGCGAAATTAGCTTAAAGACAATGTCCTGCATCAGTTGGTTCACACTCTGCTGCTGATGTTTTTAATTATGATCACCCAGAATGACCAATAATCACATTTAGAATGATCAACATTATATTTTAAAGAAGACTCATAATTTGGCTTTTAATTTATATATATTATAAACTGTTTTCTTTATGCTATAAATTTCATAGACCTATTCTACTGTGATGCCTTGTTCTAATTTCTTAGTTCTCATTTTTGTGCTACATTTAAGTTCATATCCACTCTTTCAACCCTGTCAATTAATCTCATTTTAAATTTTAAGGATTGCAAAATTATTCAATAAAGTAACAATTCAAATATCCCAGCAACACTCTATATCCAACCTGATATGTAATATTTATACAAGTCTGAGCTGGGAATGACACAGGCTAGTAATGGACTGAGGAATTAGGATAATGTAGAAGGTAAATAATAAAGCTGATAATGTAGAAGGTAAATAATAAAGCCGATAATGTAGAAGGTAAATAATAAAGCCGAGAAAGATACTGTCAAAGCTGGGCTAGGCCAAAAAATTTTATGATATAATCATAAAATTTTTTGGCCTAACCCAGCTTTGACAGTATCTTTTTCTCATTACTGTTTACTTTTTTTAATATATCATTCTAAAAAAAATTACAAACATTGCAAACTTCTGGATGAACAGTCAACTGTAACAGACCATTATAGTAATTCAAAATATGCGATATCTATCCCCCAGTATGGCAGTTAATGCTGGACAATTTACTCAAAGATGAAGAAGAGACTTGAAGCAAGAGAAATGTGGTTCTACAGAAGGATGCTGAGAATACTATGGACTGAGCATGTGATCAACAAAAAAGTTTTAGAGAAAATGAAAACAAAAAGAACACTTATACTTGACATCAGAAAGAGATAGTTGAAATTTCTAAGGCATGTAACAAGGAAAGAGGGCTTGGAAAATCTGATACTCACAAGGCCGATTGAAGGCAAAAGGGACAGAGGAAAGCAATGCATAACTTACCTGGCGAGCTTGAGTAAATGGTTGGTGGAACAAGGTTTAGCAGAGATAGTAAAAAGACAAAATTTATTAAGAAACACAAAGGACAAGAAATTCTGAAGAGACATGATTGTCAAAGTTTTGAAGCAACATTGACACAGAGAAGAAGAAGAAGAAGAAGAAGCTGCAGCAGCAGCTGCTGCTGCCCAGATATGCTTGTTGGTGGTGGTGGTGGTTTAATATTTATTGGGCCTACTTTGGGAATACAGAACCAAGGAGGATTAAAAAGGGTTTCTCTACTCATGTAATGAAATGCAGTAGAGAAAAATAACTACTTAAAAACGTTAATTAGGTTAATTAGATGTAGCTGAACATAAATCTAACCTGAGGAAAACTAGTAAGATTGAATATAACTGGCAAACTCCTGCACTTTCCTGCTACTCACTTCCCAGGATAGATATGTTTCAACAGGTGATTGATTCTAAGGAAAAAGTCTCTTGGGTTAAAAGTTGTTTACTTAAAATATTAGCTACCTGAAATTAGAAGAATTATAAAGAAATCTGTTTTTCAAAAAAAAGATTTTGAGGAGTTAATTTTCATATACAGATTCTAGAATAGAGGGAGCATCTGTTTTTGAGAGGCACATGTGAACAAATAAAGCCTTGCAAAATTGAAATTAATTAATTTGATTTCATTGATCTATCATTTTCTTAAGTGTGGTAGGAAAATTCATAAAAAGGAATCAGTTTGAGTTGCAAAGTAGTTAGTGATCTGATTTGGAGAGGAAAAAACCCTAGTTGGTGTTTCAAGCTGGTAGTGAGAGATATCAATTGGGATTCCTCAGTCATGACACCAAATGTGTATGAACATACAAACACTTTCTTCCATAGTGCCAGTGACCAAACTTTTAGAAATCAGATCAACCAAATAGTGAAAAGCAAAAATATATTTACATTTGTACTTTGTAGAAGAGATGAATCAAAGTAGGAGTTGTTTTTTGCAAGTTCTGTCATTTTCTGTTCCATTCCAACCCAGAAAAACAATCCTTATTCTAGTTATGCAATATTACTCTAGCTAGGGTCTGCCAACATTTCAATCCCACAGTGGAAGACCACTTCAGGATGAAGTTACCACAATATGGGCTAAGGATGGCTTCTAACTAGGAATAATGCCCCTTGGAGTAACCAGTGTCTAGTGTAATGACCATTGAAGTCCATTGAACCATCCTTCAAGCTGAGGACCTGTGCAGGAATAGTATCCCATTTGTCACTATTTGCACCAGGATATTTGACAATGTAGCATCATGTGATTAGTATTATTTTACTTTAAAAAAACAAGATAATGAAATGGTTGTCATGGACTTAAATCATACAATGATCACAGAGAAAAATGGGTTCATTGGTATACAAGTAATAACCATCACTTACCTTGAAGAACACCCAAGACACTTTTGAACAAGAAAAATCCCAGAGGGAAATGCAAAAAAAAAAAAACAACTTTATAATTCAAAACTGCTTGTTGATTGTTAACAAACAATTTAGAAATGCAGTTTTGCACTTTAAAACTCAGCCAAGTGTTGACTACAGAAATAATCACCTCCTAGTATTAAAGCAAACTAAATGTAATACGATAAACATTTAAAGAAACCCAAAGCACTGTATAAAACAGCAAAATGACAACCTTCAAAATAATTCTAGTTGCAAACAAATAAATGTGGCCATAAGAATAAATATGAAACACTAGAGCAGGTCAGAAACTTATGAGAACCACTTGTGACAAAAGAGCAAAATAAATTATTCCAAAATAAGAAAGAAAATAAAAGTGTTGAATGGCAGATTAAATTCTCAATCAAATGAAAGAAAGACAGCAGATAATACCAAAGAATGGTGCAGAATATATGGCATTAACCAAAAACAGTGCAAGCAAGCTAAAGTGGAATGACTAAAAATGCATAAAGATAAAAAAAAACTACAGAACACTGACATATGATTTGATTTATTCAAAGTGTTGTCAAAGTATTTTTTATTTTTATAGAAGCTATTATAGACATTTTTCAGTACCCTCTGGCTATCTTCAGGTTTTCATTATTTTGCTATTATAGAAACACTTTGTCGATAATATTTATATAACAAAGATGAGAACAGTAGTTTGAATAAATCAAATTGACAATTTCTCATCTCAGAAACAAAAACAAAACAGAGATAGCATGTATATACCAAAAGATAAAAGAAATAACATGGCAGAAAATATGTTCTTTGGCAGGATATGTAAAATGTAAAGTGGGAACAATCATAACAGAAAAAGAATGGGTATTGTAACAATTGTACAAGTATAGAGGAAAATTCTTTCATGACAACAGAGGA
Organism: Acanthosepion esculentum; assembly: GCA_964036315.1. NCBI lineage: Eukaryota > Metazoa > Mollusca > Cephalopoda > Sepiida > Sepiidae > Acanthosepion > Acanthosepion esculentum. The sequence continues at coordinate 75,647,738 of OZ038475.1, forward strand.
GAAAAATCTACAGTGCATAAAAGCATGGAAGAACCCATTATACTACAATCTGAGGTCAAGTCAGCACTGGCCAAAATGAAGAACAACTTTGCAGTACCAGATGAGATCGTAATAGAGACACTGAAAGCCTGAGATGATATATGACTTTGGTAAAATAGTTGAGGACCACTGTAGACCAAAGAAATCAGTTCCAAATTAATGCAATCTCCATTTAAAAATAAGATTGATGAGCTACATAACAAAAGTAATAATTAGGATTCTAAAGAATAGAACTGAGAGCTGAATTAGATTGGAAAATAGGCAAGAATAATTTAGCTTTGTTCAAGTCACTAGAATGAGAAATGCAGTTTTCATGTTGGAAATGCTATCAGAGTGAGCAACAGAAATACAGAAATATCTCTACCAATGCTTTACAGATTCTTCAAAAGCCTTCAATAATGTATAAAGCAAAGAATTCCTTGCAATATTAAGATAATTTGGTCTACACAGAAAAGATAGTCAAATAATCCATAACTTGTGACGGGAACAAAAAGCTTACATGCAGATAGAGAATAAGTTAATTGAATACACAAAAATAGAAAGAGGCATCTGACAAAGATGTGTTTTCTCATTGGATTTATTTAACTTGTGCAGTGAGATAATTCTAAGAGAACCAAAAGAGTTAAAAGGATTTATTATCAGTGGATGTAACCATAATAACATATGCTATGTGGACAACACTATGTTGGTAGTAAATCCAAAATGAAAACTAAAAGAACTGTTAAACAAGATTGTTAAAAAGTATGACAGAATGCATAAGTGTCGTTTGTAAGTTACATACCAGAGATGTAAATATCAAGCAGGTCCAGAAATTTAACTATTTGGATATTGTAGAAACAAAAAATGGAAAATCTGATGCAATAATCTAGAAGCTGAAGAAATAATAGAGAATACTTTTCAGAGACTGGGGAAGGTATTAAGATATACGAAAATGTCTAGAAACAAAAATGAGTGTTGAATGGCAGTGAGTGCTGAACAGTTTCATCATAGATGAAGAAATAGACTTAAAAATAGTGATGTGCTTCTACAAACAAATTGTTATGAACACACATATGGTAGAACAGAGGAACAAATGAAACAGCAGTGAAGCGAAAGAAAAAAAGACAAAAATTGTAAATATAACACTCTTTTGTATTGTCAAAACAGCAGATTCAAGCAAGATGTTGATGTGGGCATTATGTGGGTGTTTGGAGAAGAATAGGTCACAAGTGAATATGTGTCAGGTCGGTTGACCAAAGTCATGGTAGTGATATTGAGGGCCTGCCAGGCATCAACAGTTGGCTTGTTCTCCTTGCTTCTGTTCCAGTCATCTATGAGCAGCTTTCTTAAAGGCAAATCTGGAGGCTTTTTTTCTTTGGCGGAAACGTTCATGATTAGCTTCTTTTATGTTGTATTTTAGATTTTTCAGATGATTTGTTTTGTGGGCCAGATGTGATGGTTGGAGCCACTGTGCAGAGGACAACTTTTTTTAGATTTGCTTTCTTAGTATTGACACCCAGATGACATGTAAAGTGAATCAGAAAGAGATCTAATTTGAAGTATAGTATAGCAAAATTTTGAGAATAACATGGACAGAATATATGAGAAATCAGAAAGTTCTACAGAAAACAAGAAATATAAAGAAGATGCTATTAACAATAAAAAAAAAGATAGCTGAAATTTTGGGAACCCACAATAAGGCAAGAAGATATGGAAAATTTAATACTCATAGAGCACAGTGAATACAAGAGAAGCAGAATAACCAACTTGAGGAGTTTGATTAAATGGGATGTGGTGCAAGTACCATAAAGACAAATGTGATCATAAAGTAGCATAATGTACTGAAAGCAGCAAAAAACAGGAAGTTTTGGAGAGCCATGATTTTCTACATCCTCAAGAGACATAGCATATAAAGAGAGAGAAACCAGTTATAAGCTAACTCATTAAATAATTCCAAGATTAGACTTTTTATAATTTTCATTGTGACTTATTTTATCAGTCAACATACTTTATGATAAATCCTTTACATACTTATTGGTTTTTCATTATGAGATATCTGAAATAAAATCCATTAGATAGTCAAGCAGCAAAAACATTAACATTCTGAGGCAAAGAGAACAAAAAAAATGTTGATTTTGAAAGAGTTTTGACATACAATCTCCATATTCCTTTCTACTTCACCTTCCTCTCTCATATATGTATGCATGCATATACATATGTAAATATATATATATATATATATATATATATATATATATATATATATATATATATGTACATCTGTAAATTCTAGATCTTCACAAAAGAAAGCTGACACGCCTTTAGATTATTCCAAAGTGAAACGTGACCTAATGAATACTGGGAGTAACCAAAAAGCCCTTTTACTTCAGGCCTTACGATGGGTGAGTACAAATCTTCATATTGAACTTTTTCAGTTTTTGTCTGAGTGAATTTGATAAGAGGATTGGTGACCACAATATCTAATTTTCATTAATAATCAGAGGTTATCATTAACTTCATAGTCAGTAAGTGTATTTCTAAGTCAAAATAAAGAAATAGACTCAAAGCATCGTGATGTGCTTCGACCAACAAACTGTTATGAACACACATATGGTAGCACAGAAGAACAAATGAAATAGCAGTGAGGCAAAAGAAAAAAAGACAAAAATTGTAAATATAACACTCTTTTGTATTGCCAATACAGCAGATTTGAGCAAGATGTTGATGTGGGCATTATGTGGATGTTTGGAGGAGAGTGGCTCTTAAGTGAATATGTGTGTCAAGTTGGTTCACCAAAGTCACAGTGGTGATGTTGAGGGCCTGCCAGGCATCAACAGTTGGCTTGTTCTCCTTGCTTCTGTTCCAATCAATTATGAGCAGCTTTCTTAAAGGCAAATCTGGAGGCTTTTTTTCTTTGGCGGAAACGTTTATGATTAGAAAAACATTAGGACTATGTTGAAATCACATGCTGCTATCTATTTCCTTAGCGACAATATATTCCAGTTGCCTTTCTTGAATATTTGCTGACAACTGTCAATTTCACAAACAAAAATTATGTTGCTATTTTCAGAAGTAAACATGGTTTAAAAAAGGACAAGAATTTGGTGAAAGTAAATAATGTCTGAGAAAATATTGTATGTCTGTGATAGTCTGGTGCACGTAGAAATGTTTGTATAAATTGCTTGTGAAAGTGAACTGAGCCAGACTTACTTCACATGTCCACTCTATGCTCCTTCTTTATGTAAGGTCATGTTCATAAAATTTATCTCTATAAATATCGGGTGTTGTGTACACTGCTAAATTTGGGCAGTCCAACTCCCACAAAGCCATGAGTGAAAAAGAAAGATTTTTCTCATAGTTCCCTAGAACTCAAATTTGGCACCATTGATTTTCATTGGTCAAATAGTATCATGTGATTGTTTGCTACAAACTATGCATGCTTGGAGTAAGCTTGTCTAATGCTTTTTTTATTAGGTCAGATCAGTCTGCTATCAGCCAGTCTGTTTTTTTTCATACATGTGGTGCATTTATTAATCAGAAGCATGACATGTTTGTATGTTTCTATTGTATAGGTATATTTACATTTACATATATGCATTTATATATGGTCGACAATTATTTGTACATCCATCAATTTTGAATACTTTTATCAATTTCTTAGAATCTAATGCCCGTATGATGCCATGTTTTTTATAAGTTAATAAACACAAAAAAATAATATAAAACTCAATTTTCAGAACAATAGGTTAAATGCAACAAATTTGACAGGTGAATTATGCAAAATAGGAAAAGATAAAATTATTCATACAGTAGAAAATATTGTTTTAAATTGATTGATTCATGTAAGTATAAGTAATTTACATAATTATTTTATCGGTGAAGCCTTCTAGACTATTCAGTAGAATATTTGTGATAATTCCAGCAAAGAACATCACATGGTGCATAGTGTGTCACCATTGTTATTCTTACATTAAAAACATGATGGGGAAGACAAAGGATCTTAGTGTTGACTTGAGACAGAGAATTATAAACTTCCACAAGTCAGGGCATAGTTACAGCACTATTCCAAACTAGTTAACTATCCCTAGATCTACAGTACAGTCTGTTATAAAGAAGTTTAAGCAGTTTGGCATGACAGAGAATTTGCCTGGGCATCGAAGGAAACCCTAATTCTTACTGAGAACTGTATGAAAACTGTGTCACAAGGTTAATATAAACCCAAGAGTTGTTTTGAAAGACATTACCAAAAGTTTGGATATGATGGGTATCAGTGTAAGTACTCACACAGTGCAACATTGTTTAAATAAAAATGAGTTGTATGGAAACCAACCACAGCAAACCCCTCTTCACAAACCATGTCACATTGTTGCACGGTTTAATTTTGCCAAAACGTTTTTGGACGAAGAAAATTGCTTTTGTGAACAAGTACTATGGAGTGATGAAACAAATTGATCTAATTGGGCATAATGATGTACAAAAGATTTGGTGCAGGAAAGGTGAGGCTTCCTCCCAAAGAACACAGTGGCAGCATTAAAACATGGAGATGATGTGATGATGGTTTTGGATTGTTTTAGCTCAAGGGGACTGGACAATTAATTGCAATAAGAGGAATAATGAAATCTGCAGACTATATCAAAATTCTGGATGAAAATCTACAACTATCAGTGCAAAATCTTCATCTTGGTTGGCGACTTACTCTCCAGCAAGATAATGATCCCAAACATATGTCTAAATCAGTATGACTTCCAAAAAAGAAAATTACAGTTCTGCCATGACCTTCAATGAGTCCGGACTTGAATCCTATTGAAAATCTATGGCAAGAATTGAAAGTATGAATAAATTGTTGGTCAGCAAAAAACTTTCAGGAATTAGAACATGAAGAATGGAAGAAAATCCCAAAAAAGATTTGTCAAATCTCATCAAAAACTTTAGAAAATGATTGCAAGTTATAAAGATGAGAGGCCGTGCTATTAACGATTAATATTGTGAAAATTGTTCAGTTTTTTTCTATTTTTTATACTGTACAAATAATTTTGTTTTTTCCTGTTTTGTATAATCTTCCTATCAGATTTGTTGTATTTAACCTATTGTACTGAAAATTGAGTTTTATATTCTTTTTTTTTGTGCTTATAACATATAAAAAACCTGGCATCATACGAGCATTAGATTATGAGAAATGGATAAAAATATTCAAAATTGATGGTTGTACAAATAATTTTGTGGTTGTCTGTATGTCAAATGAAGAATTTTTACCAAGTTTTCATTCACTGAATCCTGTCAACTAATTCTTCAATTATCATCAGGGTAACTTTTAAGTGCTAGGTGGCTGGTATATTTTTAAAAAAATATTTTTAATAGCCCTGATTCCAGTTAGCTGCTAGCTGAATTATTTACATTGAAGAAGTCTTTTGTGTGTATGTGTTCTATGAAAAATTATAATTAATAACTTTATTAGTGAGAGATTTAATTTTTTCAGCGGTTGACTCAAACCTCCCCACAACAGAGGACATTGAATATTACTGCATATGTTCATAATGATTTATTAGGCTGTTCCTCAACCAGTTCATTTAAGGTAAATATATATTTGTATTTTCAAATAATCAGCATTCAGTATCTTTTTTGCATTTGCATGTGGGATTATGATAAAGTGATCTACTATTAACGATATTTTACATATAGACTTAAAATGTGCTTTCAAATCAAATTTTGTAACTTGCCTGATATTGAATAAAATACAAATGGAAAATAAGGACAATCATTCTCTCTAATATTTGTAATATTAAAACAGTCTAATGGTTTATTATAATGTTGATTTTGTAGAAAAGACGCTCAGCAGATCATAAATGTAAATCTGCTTAATAATGACAGTGCTGTTAGTGTTGTTTCCCATTCAACTAGACAGTCATTCAAGTTACAAAAATTGTAATATATGAATTAACACCTTTGTTTTACAACTGGTATTTTAGTTGGAAAGCATAATGTCTCCATTAACTTGTTGCACACACCATTACAATTATACACAATGTGGGTCCACTTCTAATAACGGGCCCCAACAAAAGAGACATGAAATTAAAATAACATATATCTCTAAAAATTAGAGATATTTATTTGAATGGTACATACATGTCCATTGACATGTTGTTGCTGGTCAGAAAGTAGCTTGGTACAATAAGGTAAGTTGTCAAAAGAAGGAGAGTTTCTAAACTGTCCACCAAAGTGGAAACTAGGCAGGGCTGACATTGGCTCATTTATTGACCAATCAGAGGACTCGCCACATGCTTGTTACAACAATACCATGAAAGAGATCTCTGGATTTGTTATTTCCTTTATTTTCTTAAGAGGATCTGTTGCCAATTCATATTTGCACCCTAGCCTGCCAAACTTTTCTCTCTTAAGCTTCATCACATTGTAAATATTCCAACCCCCCTAATGCATAGTTACTGCACATCAGTGGTGAATTAATTTGAATTCTTTGTTCTCTATCTTACATTAGTATATCTGCTATTAGAATATCCTCTCAACATTGTGTAACGCAAGAGCTTTCTACATATTATTATTTATATAAGAATTTTATTCACGACACCCTCTAGCTTCATAACCAAAAGAGCAGTAAGGGCAACAGTTTACATTTACTTCTTTCAGTTGTTGTTTCCTATCTAAGTATTTGGATTTTTCACAAATAATCTGTATTACTGCAAAAATAAACTTTTTCTAATGCTTGATTATATTTTCTATTTTTTCTCTTGTGCTATTTTTTCTCTTGCATATTACTCTTAATTTTTTTTTCATCATTTCACCCCATGCAAGGCAGCAAAGCCACTAAGATGCATGAGATTACTGAGTGTGAAAGATTATAAGAAATTGGAAACATTATTAAGAATCGAGAACAATAAAAGAACAGAAATTAAGAAGACAGAAGATAACAATTGACATTGCATTTACATTTTTGAAGATCAATCTTGGAAAGCAAGAAACTGAAAGAGGGTTCCACAAGTGAAAAGTATGAGAAAAAAAATGTTAGCATAGAACTTATGATTACATCTAGCCATTTCAACTGTAAAATGATGAGACATTGCTGCCAATCTAGTACAGCACTTAAATTCATAGAGTCTAGGTATCATAGAGGAAAGTTCATCAGAACAATTTCCATGAAAATATTTATAGAAAAGGTATAAGGAAGCTACATTATATTTGTGGAAAAGTGACTGAAGCCAAGATGCCAGGACCAGTGACACTGCAGATTCCTCTTTGGATTTTATGAAGGATCTATAAATATATAGCAGGAGCACCAGACCATATATGACAGCAATATTCAAAGAATGAAAAAAACATTAAGATAGATTCAGGTGAGAAAAATTGCTTAGCACAACACAGTGAACCAACTTTCCTAGCAGTATACCTAGCGACTTGCATATTACCTTTTCTTAATATTTTTTCTCTTGCATATTATCCTTACTTGCTTGTTTATGTATACTTGTAAAAGAATAACTGAAATCAAAGGTAACATAACAAACGTTTTAATGAACAAAGTGACCCATGATGGGTTTAACATCAAATGCTAGAAAAACCATAGAGTCAACCAATATAGTTACAAAAAGGTTCCAGTTAGGGGAGGTAATGCATTCAGAAATAGTTCCAGTCAATGAAAGTAATTAAAATATATATGGTAATATTATATTCATTAAGTTTAATAAATGTTAGTGAATTTATTGTGTTGTCTTTTTCAAATACTTAATCTTTTACTTGTAGTCATTATACTCAGAACACAATAAATTTAATTCTTGAAGTGTTAAAAAATGTTTGGTCTTCTGATATTGGGGCACCAGTTTTTTTTAATTCCCCACCCCCTTTTTTTTAAATTTTTCAGTACTCCATTCAGCATTACTGCCAAAACTCACTTTTCTTCATTTAAATTTTTAATTTGGTTTGCAATGACTTTGGTTACTAGGCATTTATGTATTGCTTTTTTTAATATTAGGTCCATGAAGTGTTAATTCCCAAGAGTCTTTGTTTAAGATATCACATACAATTCTGTCTCTGACTAAGTCATCCTAGAGCTCTTCAAATTTCACAGACTTTAGACTTCAGTCAGAAATGAGTTAAATTTTTATGAAGGTAATTGGTTCCTACTGAAAAATAAATATCTGATGTATAATGTACACTATATTTTTTCTCAGTCAATAGTATTCCCAGAATTTATTTTTCACATATTGTATTTTGATCTTATCATGTTCAAAGGAGTTGAAAATTTTGGGGGTTTGTAGTTCGGCCACATGTAGGAATGTGGTAGCCTGTCTTTGCTCATCTTTTTTTGTTACTCCAACAGCAAGTGAATAATAAAAATCATATTGTTATTCTTAAACTTTGTAATTTTTGTCCATGTTTACTTTGAAGTTGACAATCTTTTGTGGTTTCAAACTCATATACTTTTCTTTTAATTTTTAATTCCAATTTACTCTTCCGAAGTTTTTTCAGGGCATCCACATGCGTATCCATTGTTTTTTTTTTGTTTTTTTTTAAGCATCTCACCCCAAGCAAGGCGGGAAGCCACTAGCACACAAGGGATTACAGAAGATTTGGAGCGAGAGCAGATAGGAGTGATAGAGGAAAGGAAGTGGAGAAGGATAGTGGATAGATCAAAGCAACCGGAGATGTTGATTGACATTACATTTGAATAGTTGGAGATTATAGTTGTCAGAGAAACAGGAATAAGGAAGGGAGTTCCACAGGCGAGAGGTGCGAGATATGAAGCTATTGGAGTAGAAGAGACAGCTACATTTAACAGTTTCAACAGTGAAAGAGTGGGAGTGGGATGCCAGCCTCGTTGGACGCTTGAATTCATGAAGTCTGGGAACCAGCAAGAGCAGCTCATCAGAGCAATTACCATGAAAGTATTTGTAAAAAAGACAGAGAGAGGCAACAGAGAATCTGTGAGAGAGTGACTGCAGACGAGAAGCCAGATCAGGGCCAACCACATTGTAAATCCATCTCTGGATCTTTTCAAGAACCCCGAGGCAAACAGAAGGGGCTCCAGACCATATATGGCAGCAATACTCCATGCAAGAGCGAATGGTTGATTTGTAGATTTGAAGGATCGACTCCAGGGAGAAAAATTTCCTGGCCCGGCACAGGGAGCCAACTTACCTTGCAGTGGATGAAGCAATTGACTCAATGTATTTGTTCCATCTCAGGTCAGCAGTCAGTGTGAGACTGAGCAGCTGCAGAGAGGAGCTCTTGAGAAGTTGAGCTTCAGACATTCTAATGGGATGCAGGGAAGGATCCCTGTGGTGATTAATAGAGAGCAGTTTTTAGTTTTTGAGGCATTAAAGTTAACCAGCCAATTCTTGCCCTAGTTCACAACTGATTGGAGGTCCTTTTCGAGATGAATGGCCAGGTTAATTTTGTCATTGACACTAGATTTGTTTTTGAGGCAGGAGTAAATTGTGGTGTCATCCACGTAGATGCCACCTTGGGAATCTATGGTGTCAGGAAGATCATTTATGAAGATAAGGAACAGAGTAGGGCCTAGGATGGAGCCTTGAGGAACACCTGCATTCGTGGTATAGGAGCTGGAGGAGAATCCGTTGAGAACGACCTTCAGTTCACGGTTTGACAGGAATGATTGTATTAGGTCAAATAGTCAACCTGTAATACCATAACCCTGAAGCTTGCAAAGAAGGCTGGCGTGCCAAAACCTATCAAGCCCAACACTTTGGAGATGTCTAGGGCCACGGCACGAGCTTCTCCGTTATTATGAAGAGCTTGGTAGACAAATTCGGTGATGGCCGTCAGCACATCAACTGTAGATTGGGCAAAGCAGAAACCATATTGCTTGTCTGAGAGCAGATCATGGGATGTAAGGTGGTTAACCACTTCAGCATTGATTAGGGCTTCGAAGACTTTGCCAAAGAGGGGTAGGAGACTGATAGGATGGTAATTAGAAGGGTCAGAGGGGTCGCCAGAATTCTTAAAGACAGAAACAATGGATGAGAACAGCAGTCAGGAAAACAAGATTCCTTGAGGCAGTAGTTATATAATTTAGAGAGGGCAGGCGCCAATTCAGGTGCGCATTTCTTCAAGACAATGACTGGTATCCCATCTCCACCACTAGCCTTGTGGGGGTCTAAATTAGAGATAATGCCCAATACTGATGAGGGGGATATGTGTAACCCGCTCAATAGGGCCTCAGTTCTGAGAGGAAAATCGAGTATGGGTACACCAAACGAGTCAAGCGTTGAATTGATAGAAAATTTCCGAGCAAAGCATTCAGCTTTGTCAGCAGAGGAGGTCAGGACCTCAAACTGGTTGAACAAAGGAGGTATAGAGGGTTTGCTATTGTTTGGCCTGCATCATAATGTGGCCTCGGGGTTGCCCACCAGAGGTGACTGCAGGGACACCTATCCATGTGCGACATGTCACTACAGACATCCCGATATTATACAACTGTTGATCAGAGTGGCCACTCAAGACGCTACATAAGAGTTAGGGCTCCTAACTACCAGTCGGAAACAGCAACCAGGGAACTGTCAACCATGTACCCTCAGAATGAAGAGGTAATGCCACATACTGCACACATCACGGGAGAAACACAGCAGCACTAGTACAGAGGCCAGAGAGAGAGAGAGAATTCCGGGAACCCCTTCCTAAACAAGAAACAAGGTGTGAGCCTCTACTCATGTCCAAGAGAAGGGGGAGGAGTGTTGACCAGGCAGTATGAAAGCCTACCTACTCCTATTACATATAACACATACAATGATAACAAGAACAACAAAAGCATTAGAGGGGGAGGTAGTTGGCATAGTCTACAGGCTGACACTAGATGTGTTTACTGGGGGATAGGAATGGCATATTATTTGTATTTTGCCCATTCACAGCACTAAGTTTTGACTTAGTATAAGTCCCATTGTCCTATACTAAAAAAGGAAATTAAAAAAATATATGGTTAGCCAGCTTTGTGGATACGGCATAAACACCAACAGACTCATGGCAGCAAGTGTTCGTGGTCGTCCACTTTAATTCTCATAGTCACTAGTGATTGTTCAGCTTACCTTTATCGCCAAGCTTCAAGTTTCAATGAACGCAGAGCTGGGGGGAGGTGGGGGTTGTCAAATGGGCATTCCTCTCCCCCACCACCACCAACAGTGGGATTGGGGTACTTGCATTCAATAAAAAATTAAAATCAACAGGGAGAAAGAAACGGCCAAACAATTCCACGTTGAAACATTTTATCTAGCAAGATGATAAACGACCAACTAGAACATGAAAAGTAGTGACGACACACTAACTTATTCTCAAAGACTTTCTTTCCTCTTCTTTAGGTTCAAAGAGTAATTTCTAACTAAACGAACATACAGGTTTACAAGTTAGGTTAGAATAATTAGGACTAAAATAAATAAGTTAGAATATCCAAACAGAACGAGGGTAAAAAAAAAACAAGCAGAGTGGATACGTTGGCAAATACAGAGAGAGAAAGAGAAAGAGAGCGAGAGAGAGAGAAAGTGCCCTTTGGATGATTTCTTAATGGTGGCACAAACTTCAAACTAGGGATTGCTTCATTTTTTTTGTATCCAGGTCAAGCTGTTTAACCAATTTTTTTCTTTCTTGTATGGCTTGTGGGCAGGTTATGTTATTCTGACACCATGTTATGTATCATGTTAATGTTGTGCCATGCTGGATATCTGTGAGTAATAGTGAATGTATTGAATACTTATTTCTAATGACCCATGGCATGACTAACTCTAATTACTAGTAGCTGTGGCACAAACAGGCTTTATTGAAATGTGATTGGTCTTTATAAATAGTTACAAGGAAACTAACTCTGTACTTACAAATACATCACAAAGTCACATTTTACTAATTTTCAAGTAATAAGCTAAAAATATGATTTATGCTATATGCTCTGCATGTATCTATTATTCAATTTTTTGTTTATAAACCATTAAATGGGACAAATATTTTTTCACCTGTTATTTCAATAATTAAAATCATTTAACAGAATAAATCTGGGCCTAATTAATCCTTTTCTTTCCAAACAGGAAATAATACCAGAGATTTTAAATTGTGATGAAGAAGACCTGAAGGGATCAATGGCTCGTCTTTTAAATACAGTTGCCTCCATTAGTGTTGGTAAGTATGACTCTTCTTAATGATCTGACCCCAAAGTAAACATCATTATTAAATTATGTCAGATCTATCTTGAATTCATTTCCTTTCTCTGCAGACAACTCTCTAACCAGAGGGAGATGATCCTTGACGTAGACACCAAGGCCATGCATGTGGGTTAGAAAGTCTTTTCTGAGGAGAGGAAGGTAGATCAGAGGAGGGGATAGATGAGTCGAGATTGGTCTCACACAGAGCCAGTATATCCGGGCAGTTTGCAGTTAGGAAAGATTCCACACTGCATAAATTGGTTCTAATGCCACGGATGTTGGAGAACAAAATGTTGAGGGGTTTAGGTGATTTTTGGAGGGCTGGTTTAGGTTTACTTTTTCAATCTTTGTAAGTCATCATGTGGAATTATGGTTGGAAGATGAGAAGGCCTGAAGTAAAAGAAGCAGACGGTTATCGACCGTGACGTGGGCAGAAAAATGGAATTTTTTGATCATACAAACAATGTCATTTACTTTTCTCAGTTATCTGGTTGTTTACTCACTTAAACCTTTCCAATCTTGAAATGATCAAGATTATATAGCCAACCTAATTTTGCATTTTTGTCAATATGCATCCTTGTGTATTAATAAAACAAGCTAATGAAGGTAAGATTGGCATAAACAGGTGGTTGAAAACATTAATATTTTCAGGTGTCTGTTGTTGTTTATAGCTTCAACTGAAGTTTTAACATTGTTTTTCACACTGACTGTATCACTGCAAATAAACTCGTTGGTAGCCGCAGATGAAAATGTATAAGAAAATACCAAGCAAGAGATAACTCATAGTCAGCACAAGATAACTCATAATCAGTGTCATAATAAAAACTGCCAACCACTACTTAACTTGTGGTTGGCAGTCAATGTGTTAACTTAATTAAAATTCTAACTTGGTACAGTTGTTTTTTGAATTGATTTTGCCCCAAGCAATGCAATAAGAGACACAAGTGGTTACTAAGTGTGAAAGAGTTAGAAACAGAAAATTACTAAGAAGCAAGAACAAAAGAAGTGTAATCAGGAGGACAGCCGATAGCAGTTCTTTAAAAATGGAATTGACAAGCAAAAGCAAGAAATGAAATTGACAAGCAAAGTTTAAATTTAGTCTGTGAACTCAAATGACACTTTAATTTAAATGATCTTGGGAAGAATATGAACGTAAGCATTTCTGCACTTGGTCCAATTTGTTGACATCATGGCAAGAGTTTTATTGATGACACCTTAGAAAGAAGTCAAGTCACTAGGAATAAAAAGTGTAATAGTTGTGTCAGAAAAAGATGCTTTGCAACACTCTCTCTAATCCAGCCAGTATGTAAACTATAAATCGAGATTCCCAGAAAGAGAATTTATATTATAACTGGAAATAATTGTGTATAATAATGATATATCATTTTTTGGTGTAGCCACTTGAACTTTGAATATTGATCTGTATCCTATTTTCATGTCCTAACAGTGCTGAGTAATGAATTAAGGAAAAGACTCTGAGATTGAGGAGATTCCCAGTAAATATTAAATAAGATGGTGAATCTGCCACAAAATTGAATAATAGTTATTGACTAAGCTAAGGTCACTGAGGAAAAATAAAGGAAAAGAAATGAATTATATCATCAAATATTGGATTAATTGGGGGTTGCTTCAGTGCAATGATTTTTCAAGTATTTTGCAATTTTTGATTTAAAATTTGCTATTGTTTATTGAAAAATATATTTCTAATGTGATTTTCTGAATTGAGAGAAAGGTCAAGTTGACATCTGAGTTAGTTCATAGTGTGTTTACTGATGCATTTTTCCCTCTATAATATTTATTTTCTATTATGATTTTCTTAAAACATAACATTGTTATCTTTAAAGTATTTTTTTTACTTAAACATAAAAAAAAACAAATATAAAAAGATGTTAATAGCAGAAAATTGTTTTTTTTTACTCTCCTCTATAATTCTTTTGCTTGAGGAAACAATACTTACGCATGGGTGAGAAAATTGTTTTGATTAAACAACAAGTTGTGAGCACTTTTGCATGGTTTTCAGCTTCCTTTTTTGAGATTCCTTTTGCTGTTACATTTGAAAAATCATTCTTGATTTGATGAAGTATGAAAAATCAAATTTAAAATGTTGACAGAGAATTCTTTATATGATTTATAGAGAGACACAAGCTGAAATCCCTCATGTAAATGCTTTACAGTCAGAAAGCCAGAGGGGAAGCATATATAATAGTTTTTCCCCAGTAAATAATGTAGTATATTCGTAATCCATTATAAGTCAACCATGGATAACTCAGTGTTATTTTTGAAGGTGAATACAGTGGAATCTTTTGAAAGCTACAAAATATGACAATTTATCTTTTTATTTTTTGATCATGTTATGATTTTAGACCAAAATATTTATATTTATTAAGATATGAAGATATATTTTTACAACATTAAAAAAGGAACATTTTTATAGAATTTATAAAATTTTAAAGAAATTTTTACAATAACTTTTCAAGAATAATTACTAATTACATATTCCAACATACTGAGGAGGATTTTAGCAGCAAGAAAAAATTGAGCTATACATCCCCAGTAGCACTGATAACACTCAGTTACTGCTACAACTCAATAGTTTGTATGTTGTTATACAAAGACTTTCTGTGGCAAGATAAACATATCTTAAATTCAAGAGGAGTTACATGCATTCAACTGTTCCATAAGATTAATGGTGAAAATAAGCTTTGAGCAAGTAAAACCTGACATTCTTGGCATATCTTTTTATATTGTGAATTGGCGCTAAAGAATCACAAGCAAAGAACTGTACCAAATAACAGAAATCACATCACTTGAGGACTACCAACAGCAGCAACAGTTAAAATGGATAGCAAATGTAGCTTGAAGAGAAAATAATGACATAATGAAGATGTTGACATTTCACACCACTTCAAATAGGTTTGGAAGGAAACCCCATCAGTACTACTGGACCTTAGAAACCGGTTTTGCTAAAAAAGTGTTTTCAGAGAAGCATTTTATAAATTTCAACCAAAAGCAGTGCTCGCTGCTTTATCAATGAATGACAAATGTTTCTTTATAAGGAAACGGCTAATATTACCATTTCCATTCAAAGAAAATTTTAATAAGTAACATTTTTAGGATAGTCTCAGTTTTTTAATCAATTCACCCAGGCAAGTTGATAATGTCACTAAGACACAAGAGAATACTAAGAGTGAAAGAGATTGAAAAGACTTTTTATATTCAGTCTCTGTTGAAACAATTCTTTTCTGAAGGATCTGATATTTGATAATGAGAAGACTGGTTGCTATAAGTGTAGCTAAGTTGATTTCAAGATAGTATTTGGGATTTTTTGTTAATAAATATATTTTTTCCATTCTTCCAATTATTGGAAATTAAAAAATAACTATTCCCTATACTATGTAGATTGGGTCAGGAATTAGCTGGTTAACTTTAATGCCTCTAAAACAAAACTGCTCTCTATTACTCACCACAAGGAACCATGCCTGCCACCCATTAGAATGTCTGATGCTCAACTCCACGAGAGCACCTCTTTGCGACTGCTTGGTCTCATACTGTCCGCTAACCTGAAATGGAGCAATTACATTGAATCGATTGCTTCATCCACTGCAAGGAAAGTTGGTTCCCTGTGTAACATCAGAAAGTTTTTCTTGCCCGAGTCCATCCTTCAAATCTATAAATCACCCATTCACCCTTGCATGGAATACTGCTGCCATATATGGTCTGGTGCCCCCACTGTTCGCCTTAAGGTCCTTGACAAAATCCAGAGACAGATGGATATGCAATGTGATTGGTCCTGATCTAGCATCTTGTCTACAGTCGCTCTCTCACAGATATGTCGTCGCCTCTCTCTGTCTTTTCTACAAATACTTTCACAGTAACTGCTCCAATGAACTACTTTCACTAGTTCCCAGACTTTATGAATTTAAGTGTGCTACTAGGCTGGCATCACAGTCCTACCCTTTCACTGTCGAAACGGTTAAATGTAGCCGTCTCTTCTACTCCAATAGCTTCATGTCTCGCACCTCCCGTCTGTGGAATTCCCTTCCTATTACTTGTTTCCCTGATAGCTATAATCTCCAACTATTCAAATGTAATGTCAATCGACATCTCCAGATGCCCTGATCTATTCCCTGTCCTTCTCTTCATCCTTTCCTCCATCACACCTCTTTACTCTCGCTCACACTCTCTGTAACACCTTGCGTGCTAGTGGCATCCCGCCTTGCTTGGGGTGGAATGCTTAAAAAAAAAACAAAAAAAAAAACTATGTTTTAGAAATAATACTGAGTTGAAATGAAATTCCAACTTATTGCTTAGCATTTTCTTGAGACTGATAATTACATCAGTGAAAAAACTGAATTTGCTTGGGAAATGAAAATTTTGTCTGCAACATTTTCTTTTGATCCAAAACATTCAGTCATTAGTCTTTGTGAAAGCATGCTTTTGATGATCTATACTTGCAAAATTGTACTTTTTGTATGAGATTCGTCTGTGCTGTAAAATGAGGCAGATATCTAAAGTAAATATCAGCACTTTGCATAACTCACTCGCTCACTCACAAAGTAGAACATTTATTCAACTTTTTCATGTTATGTTTTCTGTAATTCTGCAGCTTCAATTTAAAATTCACTTCAACATAATGTCTCTAGGATGTGATGATTTGCCTGATTTTATGAAATAAAAAAACAAAGATTCCTCCTGCATCTCTGCACACACATGTGATATATTGACCTGTCTAGCATGGTAAGGAAGTACAGGTGTCTGACCTAGAAATGACTTTAGTATAGATCATGGTACTACCTGGAAATGACCTGGATGCCATTCAAAAACACCTTGGTTGGAAGTTGCAGCATAGTCATTGTATCTCAGATGCAGACCAATAAATAGTGAGTCCCTGATAGGCTTCTGGACACACAGGCACAGAGTGCAGATAGAAGACAGCAGACAGAGATTCAGATGCCATGGTTGGGTTTGTGTATATGTGGCTGCAGACCACACAGAGCATACACAATGAAAAGAAATTTTAGTTTGGAATCTCAAGTTAACTGAGATTTTCTCTCATTCATCCAAATTCTATAAAAGACATGACTATTTTCACATATATCAAGTGAAAACTAAAAAGTAATGAACAATTGCTAAAGAAGGTTTTTGTATTGCTGTTCCGTTCCTCTAACGCCTGCACCTCCCCACCACCTCCACCCTCAGCATACAGTGCAGGGATAGAAAACACAGGATATCAAGGGAGACTAAGGAACTTAAAAGCAAGCAACTGCTATTAGATTACAGGCTGTGTCTCTACCAAGATCATTATCCAAACCTGAAAGACAATGCATGATCTAATGTCTACCAGCATTCTCTTAAAAATCTATGGACATTTTCCCCATAAGCAACAGGCAAGAATAATAACAAAGATTAAATGCAAATAGTAAACAGGAAATGTGTGGTCTTGCTCGTTTATGAAGGAAAACATAGCAGTGTAACTAGATTTAGCTGATAGCTTTTAGTACACTTTATTCCAAGCAAGGCAACAATTCTACTAAGATGCAAATGGCTACTGGGAATGAAAGAGAATAAAATCATTTTAAAAGGAAACAGAAACCAAATCCTAAACAGGAAATAAGAGATAAACTTCTACTCCTGTTCAAAAGACCATGGAGAAATTTGAACCAGACTATAGGTGAACATATCTACTCTTACTCAAGTCTAAGTTATGAATATTATTTGTTAAAATGATCAGTTAGTTTTTAAGAACAAAGAAGTTAAATAGTACTATAATGTTAATCATCGGTTTTCATCCAAACATTAAAAGTATTCAATTTTATAGCCAGTAAAGTCCAGCATACACTTTTCTTAAAATCCTTATGTATTAAAGTTAATAAAAAGGAACAATTAATTCTATTTATTCAATAATTTGTGACAAGAGTTGTTTGAAAACTATTTCATTATTCCTTTTTATTCAATCCTTGTAATAATACTTCACGTCGTCTGAGCCAAGTAATTTTCTTTTATTCCGTTTCACTACGCAATCAGTTCTTTGCTTGTGAGACTTACAGATAGTGTAAGATAGTATTAGAAAAATTGATGAAAAAATGATTTTTGACAACTTCACTATTTAGAAGTTTGATAATAGAGAATGAATAAAGAAGACAGCTAAAGAAGGCTTCTTAGTGATGCAATGTGAGATCTTAATGTGAGAAGATAACAAATAATAAACAAGTAGAATGCAGCTGGATTATACCATGAGTTCAGCAGGAAACAACTAAGGATGAATCTGAAAAGAGGAGAACAATTACAATTGGATTAGGAAGTTCTATAATTTCCCTGCAAACTCTCATATCTATCTATCTATCTATCTATCTATCTATCTATATATATATATATATATATATATATATATATATATATATATATATATATATACACACTTCTGGATAATTTCACATTAATTTTGGGGTTCCCTAGATCTCTATTCTTGGAACTATGTTGTTTCCTTTCATTGACAACCTTCCCAATGTCATCGGTTCCCAACTAGGTATTTTTGCCACTAATACAACTATTTACTCCTGTCTTAATAGTATGTGCGATAGGTCAGACAAAGTAAAAATGCAAGCTGCTCTCGAAAATGACCTCCAATCAGTTGTTAACCAGGGCAAGAAATGGCTTGTAAATTTTAATGCCTCCAAAACAAAACTGTTATTCTTTAATCATCATAAAGAACTATTTTTACTTTCTATCAGCATGGCTGATGCTAACCTCCGGGAGAGCAACTCTTGCATCTTCTTGGTCTCACATTTTCTACTGCCATGAAGTGGAGCGATTATAATGTATCAACTGCTAGGTGTGCTGTTAAGAAGGTTGATTCACTGTGTTGTGGCAGACAATCTTTTTCTTGTCAGAATCGATCTTGCACATTTATGAATCTTACTTGTCCATGCATTGAATATTGCTGCTGTATCTGGTCGGATTATATATCTCAAGATTCTGAACAAAATCCAAAGAAGTTTCTGTAATATTATCAGTCTTGACCTGGCATCTCACTTTCCCACAACCATGATATTACTTCCCTCTGTCTTTTCTTTAAATATTTTCAAGACCGTTGTTCTCATAAGCTCTCCTCCTTAGTATCTCAACCACATGAATTTAAGAATACTTCTAGATTAGCAACTAGGTCTCATCATTTTATTGTTGAAATAGCTAGATGTAATCTTTCTATTCTGCACTCTTCAAAAATTTAAATGCAATGTAAATCACCATTTTCTGTCCTCGTGAAACGTGTTCTTTTACTGTCCTTTCTTCTCACTAAAGTCTTCTCATTTTCTTTCACTCCTGGTAACCCCTTGCATCTTTGGAATATTATTGCTTTGCTTGCAGTTTAAAAAAATATTATTGCTTTGCTTGCAGTTTAAAAAAAAAATAGATGTTAAACATGGCATCACACTAGACCATTTCAAGTGTCCAGCTTCCAAAAGAATACCAGGATACATTCAAAGAAATTATAATTACCACACAGACACTGTAAAAGCCAAAAGTACTTGAGCAGAAATAACAAAATATGAACTTCAAGCATAATACTCCACACCTTATCAAAAAATTGGAAAAATACAATAAAAAAAAACCCAGACAGACCTTGTCAGTTCTTTTTAATCAAACTTGTTTGGATGAATGCTTTCTGCCTAAATATAACTTACTCATATATATATATATATATATATATATATATATATATATATATGGTGTCACTTAGCATCCTTCATAATTTACCCAGAATTTCAGTTTATCTGATAAATATTTATGAGTGTCTCTTAAACTTAAACATTTTGAAAAACTAACAATATTTTTACTTTTGTTTATAAATATTTGTTGCAAAATAAGATCCTCACATTTGCTCTGATAAAGTCAGTCAGAGGATGAAACACATCAGTTAAGGTAATTTTTCCTTTTGTCTTTATTCACATATATATATATATATATATATATATATATATATATATATATATATATATATATATATATGATTAATGCAAATATAAAATTTGTCACTTAACTGATTGATGTTTTCTTTTAAATATTAGCTTAATTTATTTGTTTAATTAATTTTTAACATTGTATATAAATTGTATATAAGAGAATGGTAAAAGACAAATTTGTTCACCAAAGAACAATCTGTAATGTTACTTATCTCGATTTGGCATTTTGGCTTCAGTCAATTTACCCTTGCCATAATGTAGCATCCCTGTGCTTTTTTTATAAATATTTTCATGGTAACTGTTCTGCTGAGCTTTCCTATTTGATACCACAACTTTACAAATTTGAGCACAGTATCAGATTGGCAGCAAGGTCTCATTATTTTCAAGTTAAAATATCTAGATGTAACTGTAAGTTCTATACTAACAGTTTCTTCTCTTACACTTCTTTCTTGTGGAACTCATTTCTGGACTCTTTTTTGTCTAGTTAACTTTGATCTTGAAATATTTAAATGCAAAGTCAATCATCATCTTTTGTCTTCTTACATCCTGTTCTTTTTTTGTTCTGTCTCCTTAATAATGTTTTTCTTTTTCTCATATTCTTTCACACTCAGTAAGCCATTGTCTTAGTGGTTTTATTGCCTTGCTTTGCATGAAATGATTAAAAAAAATAGAGAGGACAATATGACAAAAGTTTTTTGTTTCTAATATTAACTCATCAGTTACAAATGTTTATCAATCATTTTCAACAAATAAAACCTCGAAACAGTGCCCAGTACTTGTTTTTGAACAAATTAAAATATAGTGCTTCTATCATTTAAACATAAAGTCTGTTACCAAGACAACATTCTAGATCTGAGAATGTTTGTTGTTTTTGCCTGCAAAATGTTCATTGTAGTGCTTGTATTTCTTTTACTACTCAAAACCATTTATTCAGAGTGAATTCACTTTCCTGAAGAAGAAATTGATATTTAGAATGGTATAATCAATTTTCATTTGAAATCATTCTATAAGAGTAGCTGAGTATAAAAGTATGGAATTTGCTTTGGTATGCTATAATGATATTATCTGATATTTAACTTCATCTTTTATGTTGGACAAGGTCTGATGGATAAAGATATTACAAGATCAGTACTTTATCAATAGTAAGTGTTATTTAAAGTAGGAACATTATGTAATATTCTACAAGAAATATCTTGTTGCATGATTTAGAACAGGAGATAATTTTGACAAAATATTGTGCAATATGAAGTACTTACAGTTTTTAAATTTACTGACCATACGCATTGCACGAAATTATAATGAAGCTTTTATTAAATCTGAATGAAAATTTTGAAAATTTATCCTTAAATTTAATAAGGAAATTGAAACTGTTCATTAGATTGTTCAATTTTTTGTTTATTAATTTTTAAATAATTTAATTAATTTTGCCATATTAAAATGTATTAAAGAGCATCATGTCCTGGGGTAATGTTTGAATTTATATTTTAAGTCCACATTTGCAGCCATAATTTTGTTCTTTTGCATTCTGATTCTAATCCAGAACAGAATTAAATAAAATTTATATTTCTGTTTATTGAAACAAATGGCTATAAATAAGAATTTACTGTTTTGTCAGACATTTATATTTTTGTTTTTAACAATAAGGCTTTCAAATAACATATAATCAAAAATGCATTTTCCATATCTGAATTTTTAAAACATAAGAATTTTATATTGTCATTAACCTGACACTTTTCAAGGTATAAAATAATATATCCAAATGCTTCAATGGGATGACATTTGTTTGTACAATCCAAATACAAATACCTCAAGATTCAGATCATCACTGGCCCTGCCATATTTCCAATGCAAAAGTTCCTCCAAGAGGAATTTCATTTTTAATGGGTGGTTCTTAGAATATCACTCCTAAGACCCCATAAAATTTCAGTAGCATTCTCTGGGATGGACACCAAGCATATACTCCACAATACTCAATTGTATTCTTTCAGACATAATCTTTGTGATCCCTATTACCAGCTTCTCCGAGTTCAACATCAAGATCTTCCTAAATCATTAGAGCAAACTACTGAAGCTTCTTCTCCATTAGAGTCATCAATGAACCTATTCTTGACATATTAATCAAGCATTTTCCACCTATGACTTTGTGAGAAGTACAGTAACTCTTCTGTCTCTTTTCTACACACCACTACAAAAACACTGTCCTCCACCTTTCCATCATAATGGTTATTAACCAGACCCTTCCATCAATGTTGTTGTGTCAGTAATTGTACTCTTATTGGTTGATAAATATAAAATACTGTATGCTGTACAGTGTGTTGACTAGTGGGTTGAGTGGCACCAGCATTGACTTGGAATAAGATTTGATATAGAGTTCCCCTTTGTTGGGTAGTTACCATCTTTATCAGTCACCAGTGACCTCATCTCTCCTTCGTTACTAATGGTTGTCTGATAGAGTGTCCCTTTTTCTGGCACCAACAATCATTTTGAAGCCAATGTTAAATCCTGTCCATATGCCATGGCTGCCACTACTTTAATTCCTCTTTATATATACATCATGTGGCTACAAGTTAAAGACAAAATAAGTGTATTGCTATTTATAACTTCTTGAGCTTTCAGTTTGGGATAGACCTAGAAAACAAAATCTGATTATGTTTATTAATATTATGATTTTCTTCATGTCAGCAGTTCTCAAAATCGGTATCAATGCTGATGACACATCTATTTACTGCTGTCTTAATAGTAAGTCTGATCAGTTTGATAGGGTCAAATTGGCAACTGAACTCAAAAATGACCTACAATCAGTTGTTAAATGGGGCAAGGAGTGGCTTGTTAATTTTAATGCCTCAAAACAAAACTGCTGTTTTTTAATTATCTGAACCCTTTTTAATTTCCATCAGCATGGCTGATGCTAACCTCCAGGAAATAACACACTGCACCTTCTCAAACTAACGTTTTCTGCTGAGATGAAGTGGAAAGAGTATATTGAATCAATTGCTAAGTCTGCAGCTAAGAAAATTTGTTCACTATGTCGTGCTAGACAATTTTTCTTGATAGAATCTATCTTACATATTTATAAGTCTACCATTCCTCCTTGCTTTGAATATTGCTGCCACATTTAATACTGTTGCCATATATGGTCTGCTGACCCTACTGTTCATCTCAACATTCTTGACAAAATCCAAAAACGGATATGCAATGTGATAGGTCCTGACCTGGCATCTCAACTACGTTCACTTTCTCACAGATGTGATGTGGCTTCCTTCTGTTTTTTTTACAAGTATTTTCATGGTAACTACTCTGACGAGCAACTTTCATTGGTACCCCAACTGCATGAATTTAAGCATGCTACTAGGTTGGCATCTTGATCCTACCCTTTCACTGTCAAAACAGTTAAATGTAATCACCTTTTCTACTCCAACAGCTTCTTCTCTCACACTTCCTAACAATGGAACTCCCTTCCACTTACTTGCTTCCCTGATAGCTATAATCTTCAAATATTCAAATGTAATGTCAATCGACATCTTCTGATGCCTTGATCTTGATCCCCATGCTTCTCTTTATCCTTTCCCCAAACACCCCTCTTTACTCAAACTCTCTGTAACCTCTTGCATGCTAGTGGCACTCCCACCTTGCTTGGGTGAAATGCTTAAAAAAAAAGCATCTGGTCTGGTGCTCCTGTTATATATTTAGAGATTTTTGATGAAATCCAAAGAAGAATTTGCAATCTTATTGGTTCTGACCTGGCATCTTAACTTCAGTCCCTTTCCCATCACCGTAACATAGCTGTCCTGTGCTTTTTCTATAAATACTTTCATGTTAATTGTTCTGATGAACTTTATGCTATGGCACCTACATTTTATGAATTTAAGTACTAGATTGGTAGTAAGGTCTTTATGAATGACTACACTGAATTCAACATCACAGAAAAGTCTGCAAGAAACCATTCCACTATTTTTTATAAGAAGTTAGTGATTCATAGATAAAGAAAAGGAATCTGTAGAAAGTCATGATTGCTTGCATCCTGAAGAGATGTGTCATTTAAAAGAAATACTACTTAGGGCTTGGCTGCATAAATTCCAGACAATAGATGATCATTCACAAATGTTTGCGAAAAAGGAATTATCAATATATCACATTGCAAAGTTGTTGCAAAGTGTAATTATCTATATTATTCAAACTGTAATTCTTTGTGTATCTGTGACATTATTCCTTGTCATTTAAATATCATAAAAGATATAATTTCATCTTTCCTATTCATGTGGGGTAAATTTTATATTTTTAGAATAACTATCTAGTTATCTTTATATTTCCCTGTGAAGAGTGCACAGTACATAATATGTGACTGTGTCTCCACACACACATATATACTATCATTCTACTTGTTTGCTATACAATCACTATACTTTTCTACTTGACAATGTATTATCTGCCTGGTCTCCAGCACTGCAGATGCTTTCTGACTAACCTATGTAATAATATTAAGCAGGAAGGAATTGGCAGGCGAGAGAGAAGAGGAGGGGGAGGAGGAGGAAAACAGGTTGAGAAGGATTGAAGGATTGGAGATAAAGAAGCTGAAGAAAAATGGAAAGAAAACCTGGTGAAATTAAAATATACATACATACATACATACATACATATATATATATATATATGTATATGTATATATATATGAATATGTACATATATATATATATATGTACATATATATATATGTACATATATATATATATATGTACATATATATATATATATATGTACATATATATATATATATGTACATATATATATATATATATGTACATATATATATATGTACATATATATATATATATGTACATATATATATATATATATGTACATATATATATATATATGTACATATATATATATATGTACATATATATATATATGTACATACATATATATATATATATATATATATATATATATATATGTACATAGATATATATATATATATATATATATATGTACATAGATATATATATATATGTATATATATATATATGTACACAGATATATATATATATGTATATATATATGTACATATATATATATGTACATATATATATATGTACATATATATATATGTACATATATATATATATGTACATATATATATATGTACATATATATATATGTACATATATATATATATGTACATATATATAAGTACATATATATATATGTACATATATATATATGTACATATATATATATATGTACATATATATAAGTACATATATATATATGTACATATATGTATATATGTACATATATATATATGTACATATATATATATATATATATGTACATATATATATATATGTGTGTGTACATATATATATATATATATGTACATATATATACATATATATATATATATATATATGTACATATATATATATATATATATGTGTATATATATATATGTGTATATATATATATATGTACATATATATATGTACATATATATATATATATATATATATATATATATATATATATATGTACATATATATATATATATATAGAGAGAGAGAGAGAGAGAAATAATAGGAAGTGATGGATGTGAAAGAAAGGCAGAGAGAAGTTTGCTGTTTGGATATCAAGTAACAAAGAGCATAAGATTGAAAGACAGGTATGAAAAGGCATCAAAACTGCAATGTATTAAAATTCTTTATGGAGAAAGAAAGCAAAAGATAAAAAAAATAAAGCAGAAAACACTTATATATTCCTAATTCCTGTACAAAACTAATCCATGTTTCTATAGCATTTAGATAAAAACATGAACAGACAACAAATATCAGAAACAATAAGAGAGAGAATAAGAAAATACTGGCTGCAAAGGGTGAGAGAAAAAACAAAAGTATGTGATAAAGGATAATCGTAGTTATCAACATACATGGAATTTCCATTAATCCATCTTGTATATAAGAATAGGTGTTTGTATAGACATGTATCTAGTGTTTAATTCATGGTAATTACAGCAAATAAATGGTTCCATAAAACATGACTTCTACTAAATGGGTAACCTTTTTTGATTGTAGGATATTTTTATTTATATTTTTTATGTATATACATATATACAGGGCCAGCATATACTACCCCCAAATACCCTCTGATTGGTTGAGAGGCAAGCCAGTGATTTGTGACCTACGCTATCTTATAAACATTTGTTTTTTTTTCTACCTACATTTATGTTATAAATTAAACTAAGCCCAACTGACTATTAAAGGATGAAACATTTTTGCAGATTTTGATGTCATTCTGGGGTCTTTTTTTTGTTGCCATGTTAAGTCTCAAAAAACAAAAAAATTCATTATTTTTTATCTATATCTTAAAATTATTCAAATTTTTAACAAGAAAAATTTCAAGTTGACGTTAAAAATTGCTGCAAAACATTGTTGATTTATTTAAAATGAAATGATCTATTATGACATGAATCTCATTTGTATATAGATACATTGTATTTATTTTCAATTTTTCTAATTGTATTGTTCACCTGTATTGCATGTGATCCAATATTGTACATAATTAGGTTACAATAAAATGTATACTTTATATGAATACTACCTTATGATAATTGAGATGTAGTGGAGTGGAGAGGTGTATCATAGATTCAGGGTAAAGGACATGTGACACTTGCACCAGCCCTGCATGCATATATCTTGGTTTATTATTTCTACATATATGGACAAAAATATATATATGTTCATATATGTCTGTATGCATAATCTTAAAACATTATGACACTAAATTGCTTTTCTCTATACCGTCTATAAAGGCTACTGTCTATTCATTACTGATATCTAATCCTATTTATAATTGCCAAAATAGCTTAAAATCATATTTTAATGTTAGTGTGTCAGGCATTTATTTGTATTAATAAAAGTACAAAGACATTTAAAGAAATCAAAATATCCATCAAAGTTGATATCAAACAAATCAAATTTTTATTAAGACATTCTCTAGATTTAAAACATTTTCTGCAATAACCACCATTCTTATCCAATACAGACTAAATAACATCAGTGGGTTATAAATATTAACAAATATTTCCACAGACAAATTTTCCTTTTGCATTTATAAAAGCTGAATTGTTTCTTTTTTTTGTCAATTTATTTTCTATGGTTTATCAAGGTTATTTAAAGCCAGAAAATATTTTTAGATTGTAAAAATTTTTTTTTTTTTTTGAGATAATGGTTTAGCAATACAAATCTTACTAATAAACTGATGCCTGGGGGGAGAAACAGTGGATTCATACCTTTGCTAAGGTTATTTGCACGTAAGTGAAACCCAATGGATATTGGAACTCAGTTTGCTGTTTAAAATTCCAAGCCATTATCCTTTACACCACCTACACATCCAAGCTTACAGTACCTGGCATTCGCAAGTAGTGACCTATATAGTTATTGACAAGGCTTGACATTGCTTAACTTCTGTGATCATGCAAGAACCATTGTTTCATTGTGATATGGCGGTAAGCCACATGAACTGTTTTGTAATACTTAATCTTCTATATGGCAGTGAATGCCGGACAATCTTATCACAGTTGAAGAAGAGACTTGAAATGGTAGAGATATGGTTCTCTGCTAAGAATACCATTGTAAGAACATACAATGAGGAAGTCTTAATGAAAACAGGAGCTACAAGGAAAGTTCTGGAGCCCCTGCTGTTTGCCTCAGGGTTCTTGATAAGATCCAGAGATGGATATGCAACGTAATTGGCCCTGATCTGTCATCTCGTCTGCAGTTGCTCTCTCACAGACGCGATGTTGCCTCGCTCTGTCTTTTTTACAAATACTTTCACGGTAATTGCTCCGAGGAGCTGCTTTCGCTGGTTCCTAGGCCTCATGAATTTAAACGTCCTACGAGGCTGGCATCCCGTTCCCACCCCTTCACCGTTGAAACTGTTAGATGTAGACGTCTCTTCTACTCCAGTAACTTCATGTCTCGCACATCTCGCCTGTGGAACTCCCTTCCTTATTCCTGTTTCCCTGACAAATACAATCTCCAACTATTTAAGTGTAATGTCAATCGACATCTCCAGTTGCCTTGATCTATCCACTTCCCTTCTCCACATCCTTTCACCTTTCATTCCTATCTGCTCTCGCTCCAAATCTTCTGTAACCCCCTTGCCTTGATCGATCCACTATCTTTCTCCACATCCTCTCCTTTACCACTCCTATCTGCTCTTCCTCCAAACCTTCTGTAACCCCTTGCGTGCTAGTGGCCTCCAGCCTTGCTTGGGGTGATAAGCTTAAAAAAACAAAAAAAAAAACAAAGAAATTTCTAGAACCCATTAACAAGTTTGTGTGAATGGATGGTAAAACAAGGTCAAAGAAGGATTGGAATGAGTTAAAAAGTTTCTTAAAGTTGTGGAGAGCCATATCATTCATGTTCTGAAGGGACTATAGCCAGTAATAAAGTCACAGGAAAAATATTACAGAAAAAAGTCACAATTTGGTTTTGCTAGTGACATGTTTGTTATACATGAAGCCATTGTAGCAGATTTTTGAACCGTACTTATTACTGCCATTAATTTCCATGGGAGGAGGCTTAGTGGAGATCCAAGATTTCCACTGTTCATGCAATCTTCAAGGTTAAGGTTATGGTTCTGCATATTCCTTTACTGAAACTGATTGTTATTATTAACCTTAAAAAAGTGAGAATTCAATAATTAACCTTTCTAATAAAGAAAGATTCAGAAACAATGCTGACATTTTCCGGTTTCCTTTCTTCTGTGAATTTTTACCTGTATTTGAAGGGACATGACAGATAAAAGAAGAACCATTGATATCTTTCTAATGTTTGTCGATACTAGATGGAATAATGCTTGCTCTCACTCATAGAAACATTACTGTATTGACTTCAGGTTTGTTTTCTGGCATTCATTTGATTTATTGCTGATGATTTATGCTTTGCTTGATTACAATGTATACCTTAATCTTGCCTTGTCATTATTAAATTTGATACAGATTTATGGACCAATCATATTAAGCAACTTGACAGCAGATTTATCTGGTACTTTTCTTACCTTTCTTATCAACAATAATTCATGTTGCACTTATTTTATTTATTTTGTAGGTCGGTCATATTTATCAGGTAATCCCGCATTGATGAATGTTCTTATTAAATGCATGAAAGCTGAAGACTGTGATACATTAACAAGAGGAATGATCCTTGGAACACTTCAGAAACTCAGTCTTAGGTAAGCATCTTGTGATTTTGTAATCTACTGTAGCCAAAGTACAAATTGTAGCTCTTACTCAACACAAAATGATATCAGACAAACTTCATTGTTAAAAAATACACAATGTCAGATTTTATTATGTAGGTCATCATTTTCAAAATAAAATTTGGATTAGGCAACTGATGTTGTTAATACATTTCTATTTATATGAGCAATGTATTATGTGGATTTTAGCATATTATATCTCGACTTACTAAAAATATTTATAATAAATTGTTTTGGTGGTTTCAAGTTTTTATGTAAACAAATAGGCCATAGAAACATATTTGGTTAATATGATATAGGAAAATGATATATAAATTTTGATATATCAAGAACAATTTTAGGAAAATCTATGACAAAGTGGAATTTTTTTGTGTAACATGCTTTGTTCTTTAGGACTTCATCATGTGCATGGGTAGTCACATCAATGTAAACATTACTTTAGTCTGATTGCGTCCTAAAGGGCAAAACATGTCATGCACAAAATTCATTCATGTACATGTGTAGTTGATCAACGTAAACATCACTTTAGTCTGATTAAGTCCTAAAGGATGAAGCACATCACATGAAAAAGTTTTCTACTTTGTCATAGATTTTTCTTAATATGAAGGACACAGGCATCAGTCCCATCCAATATAGCTCTGGAAAAAAAAAACTCCTGAGTAATCAGTTCACAAACAGACACCTTTCTCTTTGAGATGTCTACTTAAAGGTGACAGCTTGATTGCTTTCTTATGTTTAACTGATAGTTTTAATATTCTAGATCTTTTCTCTTTATATTTGCAATACCAAATTCTTCAAATATCTTCTTCTTGCTGCTCAATACACTTTTCTTGCTTATTACCATTTTCTTTTTTCTTAAAGCTGTTTTTTGTGACATTCTTAAAGCTGGGTTTTTTTGCCAATGTTTACAATTTCTTTATTTCTTCTATGATCTCTGTCAATTTTTTACATTTTGCAAAATTCTGTTCTCATTACTCACTAACTTTTCAATATCTTGCTTCTCATTATATCATTCTTATGACTCATGGAAATCTTTTTTTGTCTGAAATTTAAAAATATTTGTCAATAATTATATTATGTATTATTTATTATATAATGAACAACCCTCAAGTTGCATAATAATATCTTACACCACTAAATAAGTTATAAATATTTCTAATAAAAATAGATAAGCTTAAATTCACATGTCATATTTATACATCCTGAAAAGTTTCCTAAAATCAGTTGTTTAAAACCCATTTCATAATCATTGACTTGCATTATAAAAATGGACATTTGTAAAACACACTAATTTTATTAATTTATATTTAATAATAAAATGCTGTTAAGAATTTTATTAGTATAACATTATTTGAGTTTAATTTTTTCTTACACAGATTTTTTAAAAAATCGAAAAACATGTTCTGCAAGAATACGCTTCTGTTCTTGATTCAAAATGTAATATAAGATATACATTAAATTTCTTGAAATTGATAAAATAAATGAAAAGTTTTAATTTGGCAGTCAAATCTTTGATAATATATTTTGTTCTATACAGTAATTAGCTAACTCTTTATGCAACTGTTTGTTTTCAGATGATATATTAGTGAAATTTTATCCAAATAATACAATGAAAATATATTAGTGGGAAAACAAAAGTTCATAAATTTCTTAATATATTTATCTTCTTTCCAGAAAAATGATCCATACAGCTTTTATATTTCATTAATGTTATGTAAAATAAAAAATGTGTTTATATATACAAATTCTTTAACATAAACCATTCCTAAATTTAAGAAACATTGTTGACATAATCATTTAAGAAAATTACATAATCCAACTTTAGTACAAATTAAAATCTGTATTCAGAATTGATTTCTCAGAGTGAGAGTGCTTAAAAATTTGATTTGCAATAAAAAGTGTTGTAGGTTTGTTCAGTAGAGTATATAAATATTGATAAAGTTTCCATTTATTGAAAGATATGATAAGTTTCAATTTATTGAAAGATATGAATTAAACAGTTTCTGTAAATCCATGCTGTTTGTTCATTAATAAAAATAGAACCAACCACAACTTGCACTTAATCCTGTTTTATCCCTTTAGTCCCATTGACACCAGATATTTGACTCTCACTGAGAATGAATCATGAAAAAAATCACTTTAGCACTTAAGACCTATTCTCTAGACAGATTCCACTTTCCCTAATATCATGCCTTAAGGAAAATGTATCTCTTTTTATGTCTAGAGTTAATATTGGAGTATTATTAAAAAGAATACTGACAAATGGTGTTTTGGTGCTACTAATAAGTATTGCTGGTTTACTATCACAAATGTAAATTGGCTGGCAAATTGTCTTCTTCTCTTCCACTGCAGAGGTAGAACAACATTTATGCAATTTATTTTATATTTATGCAAGTCAAATAATTACTGAAAAACTAATAGAAAGATTTCAACAAAAAGTCAATATTTTTGTTTCAGACATATTTTTCACAGTTCCATTGTACACATGGCTACTTTATTTAAAGGTATTTTAACTCTGGCAAGGTACTATAAACTCGCTTGTAGTAAAACATTAAGCACATTCATTGTATAAGAGAATCTTCATACATCAGAAGACATATTTAGAATATCCTTGAAATAAACTCATTTTACTCAAGATCCTAAATAATGAACAATTAATGAAAAGCTGGACAAAGCTTAGCTGCTGTATTCTGTTAGCTCCTTATAATAACAATCTTATTTCTAACTAGCCTAGAAACCGCCCTTTGGGAAGACTTTAGGCTAGCTCCTGTGGAAGGCTTACATTGTATGTACATAAAAGTTATAAGAATTTAGAAATAATAAAATTATTTTATCTTTATCAACACCTTAATTTGGCATAATCTTTCTTCATATACGCAACCAATCTCCATAGTTTATTTACATTTATTTTGCTCGCAATTTTTATTTTCTTTTAAAATCACCATTCTTTATGAACCCTTCACATAAAGTCACTCTTAAAAAACATTAGGGAACCTGAACTATGTAAAATTTTGAATATGTCACCGTATGTGTGCTAGAAAAAGAAAAAAAACATGAGTAACATACTGTGCCCCACTTAAGTTTTAATTACAGTTTTAAAATTAGACATTATCAATTGCAATTGTGACAAAATGCAAAATTAAAGTTAAGAATTGTTTTTTAGACCTTTCACTCTGTTCAAAATTTAGGTTTAACTTTAAATAAATTATTTATTTAATTTTTAATTGCATGTAACTACAGTAGTTACTAACTGTTACTTCAGATCGTGTACAATTTACCAAGGTCAAAAAACAGACTGACACCGGACACATAGACTGCGCTTTATTTATATAGATTCATTTTAAATGGAGCATTTGTTGTCAGAACTTCCTGTTTCTTTTTAATTTACTTTTTTTTAAATTCTTTTGTTTTTTCAAAAAAATTATCTCTCTCAGTATTTGCATTATCAAAATGTTACATTTGGACTACTCAGTTCTACGTTACAGGATATGATTGGAGCAAAATAGAAAATCCTCCCACATAAATTTTACAAGCTGGCAATAATAACCACCAGGAATTAACTACAGAATAACAAACAATTAACTGAAGCAAAAACTCCCACATCCAAACTATCTAATCCTCAGGGAATATTGATGCCTACGCAACATCTATAATGTAAAAGAAACACTGGCCAATTTAAAGGAAATTGAAACAGGAAAAAGTCAGTGACAAACAGGGAATGAAAAACTGCCATTGGTGATTCATTTCTAAGTTAGATGAATGGTTTATGTCCATATAAGGTGATTTGTATGGCATTCTATGATAAGGAAATATTTGTCATCTGATAAAGAAAATAGGGAAGATAAAGATATCATCAAAGTAATAGATAAATAATAAGATTTTCTGACTCAGATCAGTCCAAAGAAAACAACAAGCTTTAGGTTCTTGAGTATATATATATATATATATATATATATATATAAACTAATGGATTGAAAGTTATGAGTTGGAAAAGAGAGAAGATTTACTACCTTTGTTTAGAACTCTAAGTTAGACAAGATTTCCTTGAGATGAATCAGTGTTCTTTCGAGCTATTGATTGCAGTCAGGATACTGTGTGAATTAAGATATAACTCAACCAAAGTCACACTAGGGCTCAATGAGAAGTAACTACACAAATATTTATACAGATTTTACTATAATCTATTCATACTTCTATATACCATGTACTTTCAGGACGTTGGTTATCATGGCTCTCCACAATTTGAAGTCCTTTGTAACTTTTTTTTCCCGATCTTTCCCACACCCTTCTCTGCCATCTATTCACTCAAGCTTGCCAGGCAGGCTGTGCTTTACTTTCCTCTGTCCTTCTTATCTTCAATATGTTCTGTGAATATCAAATTTTCCAAGCCCTCTTTCCTCATTATGTGCCCCAGAAATTTTAACTATCACTTCCTGATGTTAAATATAAGTTTCCTTTTTGTTGCCATTGTTTCCAGAACTTTGTCATTGCTCATATGTTCAGTCAATGGTGTTCTCAGCATCATTCTGTAGAACAACATTTCTGTGGCTTCAATTCTCTTTTTCATCTGTGAAGAGATTGTCCAGCATTCACTGGGAATATAGGAGGAGTGATACCACATCAAAGTTCAGTACTCTTTTGTTTGTTGCTAATGAAATTTTTCTGTTTCTTAATACTTTGCTCAGCTTTTGAAAGGCAACTTTCTCTATCCCAATGCACCTTTGAATTTCAGTGTCCCACTTTCTGCCCCTTGTTAATATGCTTCCCAGATATGAAAATTGTTTGATTTTTATATCTCCAATCTGTAATTTGTATGTTGAGCTTTTCATGGAACCTAAAATAAAGCCATTCATCAAAATAGGCAAGTCACATTCCATTAGCTTCATTTTTGCTACAACCCTGGCAATTTCTAATTGACAAAAATAAACAATATTAGTAAAACAAATATAAATTATTTCACCTTTCTGTGACTAGTCATCTGAAGTATCATGATTATTGGACAGTGGAAAACCTGTCAACGTTGTTTCAGTGAAAGTGGTGAAATGATGGTTAAGGGCTTGGCATGAAAAATTGGTGAACTTAATTCCAGTTGAGTTCATTTCATTCTCTTTCCTACTCGGAAAAGATGTGAAGTCCTCTCTTATTCCTATACCTACGGGTTAATTAGTAGGACATACTATGTTCTTTAGCCTTGCTTGCCAACCAGTGTAGAAGGAGAACTTGGAATACAAAACCAGTTTAGACATAAAAAAAAACTAATTGCTGTAAAATTGCTACAGCAGCAACAGCTAGTGTTTTGAGGCTGTACCCCCATACTCTACAGTTGAGTGAGTGAGTATGTAACACTTCACCTCAGTATAACAAAGAAGCCGCCTCTGATAAAGAATGGGGAAATAGAATCCAGAAAAAAATAAAAATGTCAAGTTAATACAACATGAACGTCTGGCCAACAAACAAACCAAGGGGGAAAGGGTTAAATGTCTCCTTGAGGAAAACTTAACTGATTCAAACAGGAGATGAGGATATTAGTCTGAAAAAAAAAATCATTGAATTTGTTGTTTCTTTTCGATGAACAATTTCAATAACTTTAATTCCTCAATCAATTCAAACCTGATTATGTCTGTGTATAAACAATAGCTTTATCCATTCAAATAACTCAAATAAAAAATAGAAATTTTCTACCTTGCTATTTTTATTTGATTTTTTTTTTGCTATAAATAGGATGAATATGAAACACTAATTCAACTTATTATATGTTTTACCCTTTAGCTCAGTTTATAAGTAGACATAAATACAGAAGATCAGTTGAAATATCCCATTTTTGTTGTGCTCTGCTGGTAAACTAAGAGATTTTATCAAATTTGCCTCTAATTCATCATCTTAACATCATTCAGGCAATACTGAATATACTAGGGTAAGTCAAAAATTGTCCACACTTTCACCATAATATATTTTAGGTTTGTCACACTGCCTTCTCACTCAAGAGTGTGGATAATTTTTGTCCATGTATGTACAAGTATGCCAAAATGGCTCTAATATATGTATGTGCCTGTGTGTGTGTGTATATATATATATATATATATATATATATATATATATATATATATATATACATATATATATATACGGCAGAATTGAGTCACTGTCAGTGACTGTGTGTTTATCTAAATCTAAAAATAAACACGCTAAAATTCACCTTCATCCCTGCCGTGCGCCGACGGCTTAGTGGTAGAAGTTTCGACTGACGCCAATTCAGTCAGGTTTCGAACCTAGCTAGAGGCAACCGGACGACTAGCCACACTGATGAGCAGTGAAACAGCGAAACAGTCTGTCTGTGGATGACAAAAATATTAGCTCCTGAAAAATTAATTTCGGTTGAGCTTTGTGGGTGTGAAGCGTGCATTTGTAAACAGTGACTATTAAAGCTAATATAGCATGACTCTTCGGCAGAATTGAGTCACTGTCAGTCACTGTATGTTTATCTAAATCTAAAAATAAACATGCTAAAATTCACCTTCATCACTGCCGTGCGCCAACAGCTTAGTGGTAGAAGTTCTGACTGACGCCAATTCAGTCGGGTTTCGATCCTACCTAGAGGCAACTGGACGTCTAGCCACACTGATGAGCTGTGAAACAGTCTGTCTGTGGATGACAAATATATATATATATATATATATATTAAAAAGAATAGAGAAGAGAGAAACCACAAAAGTTTTTGGTGATAATGTGGAATTTAAAAAAAAAATATATATATTATGCTTTATTTTCCATAATTTTGGAACATGGGTTTCAATGTTAAACATTATTGATGTTAAACATTCTCTTTTTTGTATAGTAATGAACTCTCTTGAACTGGCTGTGAGAAAGTTCTTCTGCTTGAAGGGTAATAAAATAATTAAGATTGGTCGGAGAAAGGGTGAGGAAAGATATCTGTATTCTTATCTTTTAATGACCCCCTGTGTGTTCTTAGATCTATTTCCATTTTTTGTATAGGGTGTGTTTTTGTTAGTAAGCATATGTATACATATATTCCCTCGCCATACATACATACATACTGTTGCACCATGAGAAATTAGAATACACATATATATATACATACATATATACAAACACACATATACATACATATATATATATGCATACATACATGTTTAACATCAAAAAACATAAGGAACATTAATTCATTTTAATAACATATGGAAATATCCAAGGTCGCAAGACCCGAAACCCGTGTTGCAAAATTATGGAAAATAAAGAATAATATATATTTATTAAAAAAATCCATATTGCAAACAAAAACGTTTATGGTTTCTTTCTTCTTTTTAATATATACACTTTTCTCTTATTGGAAATACTATAACCTCTTCACCATATATATATATGTATATATATATATATATATATATATATATATATATATATAAAAACAAAAAATCTCTGATTTAAAATTCTACAATACCAAATGGCTCTAATACAGATATAGATAAAACAAACAAGAACACAGGGAGACAGACACTCTCTGTGATAAGCTAAGGTAATTAATTTGATTTATGATTCCCACTTATACTCAAAGAACACACAGTTTCCTCTTTCTTTCATTTTAACATGAGGAAACCAAGCAAAATGTGTTGTTAATAAATTTTCTTATATTGAATTTCTTGTCACAGTTTGAGTTTGTCATACTGTTATAGTCATGAATTCTGCTGTTGATGGTGTTTTATTTCACCATTATTTTGGTAGTAGATCTATTATTCAATAGTAAGTGAAAAATAAGTGATATCTGAGAAATAATTATTTTGCTACTATTTGATTATTATAAAAATAGATATTTATTAAGGTGAAATTAGACATATAAAGTAGAAAATATTTAATTCTGTCTTGTTTTAAATCACTTTCATAAAAAACAATAAAAGTATATTGTAAGATTTATAAAAATTCTACTTATATTATTGCAAGTAAGAATTTGAACATAAAGGAACTGTATTATTGTTCTTTACCTGATTAGAATTTGAACGTAAAGGAACTGTGTTATTGTTCTTTACCTGATTAGAATTTGAACGTAAAGGAACTGTGTTATTGTTCTTTACTTGATTACCTTAACTCTGAAAATCTGCAATACTCTGGCTGTTAACACTGTCAATGGTTATTATGGTAATCTTATTTATTATTTGTTATGCATTCTTCTATATTATAATAACATTTCTAGTTATTCAGCACAAGAATACTAACATTGTGATTGATAAGACTGTTTACTTTGTCATGTCAGTTTGTTAGTAGTCTTTGTTTTTTATCTGCTACATTATAGAATGTTCTGCAAGCTAACTGCTACTCTGTTGAATTGTGTTTCTTGAACATGAGTAATAATCATAGATATAAAGAAACGCCTTGACCTTCTATCCTATTTAATGAAGTTTTGACCTTCCATCTTTCTATTCAATGGCATTTCAGTTACATGCATATAAATTCCTTTTTTGCTAAAGCTATATTTGAGTATTCTTTTTTTTTAAAACATCATTTCACATGAAGGAAAGCAATAAAGCCACTTAAATGCAAAGGAATACAGAGTGTGAAAGAATATAAGGAAAGGAGAAACATTATTAAGGAACAAGAACAATAAAAAAAACAGGAATCAATTAGACAAGATAACGATTAACATTGCATGTAAATTTTTGAAGATCAAAGTTGGCTGGAAAGCAAGAAGCCGGAAGGGAGTTTCACAAGTGAGATATGTTAGAGAAGAAACTGTCTGTATAGAACTTACAGTTACATCTAGCCAAGTTGACTGTAAATTGATATCTTGTGGCCAATCTAGTATGGCACTGAATTAATGAAGTCTAGGTACCAGAAAGGAAAGTTCATCAGAACAATTATCATGAAAATATTTATAGAAAAGGCACAGGGAAGTTATATTAAGATGCTAGGAAAGTGAGTGAAGCTGAGATGCCAGGTCAGGACCAACAACATTGCAGATTCTTCATTACAAATTTTTTAGATATTTTTTAATTATTTATATTTCAAATCATATTCCCTATTTTATGAGGTCTAATTGATATAATGTGACAAAAAATTGCTATATTGCATTGACACTATTAACAAAATTATTAAAAACAGAAGTATGTAATAATTAAGCAGATATTTTGTTTGTAATTTTAAGAAGAGGCATTATCATTCAGATGAATTCATTCTTTATATAAGTTATGCTCTGATAAGATCTCTTTTTCTGTTATTGCAAAGCAGTAAATAGTAACAGACAAACTGAAAATATGAAATATTCACAAGAATATTTGTAATGTAAAAAGGGGGATTGAAAATCTGAGAAGTCTTTCCCAAAAATCTTTTGCTTGGTCATTTGGTCACAATTTTGAAAGTGAAACCAAAAAGTGTGTAAAAAATATAGTCTGTAATTTAGCAGTTGGAATTTTCTCTGTTTTTTGTTTTGTTAAAAAAGAGAATTCCATTCATTGTCCTTGTTGAACAACAAATTAACTAACCTTCCCATGTTATTTTGGAGACAGGAAGTCAACCCTCAATCAACACCAACTATATGGCTACTACACTTTATGTAAAAGGATGAAGCCAAATATTTCTACACAGTTTATGGACAATCTAAAATCAATGTGATATCCACTTACATAATTACTACTCTTCATAACCACCTTACTAGAGTTGGTTCCTGATGAGAGAAGAGTGTGACAATAAATGACACAACATTCTATGCAAGAATGAAAATAAAATAAAGAAGGTTTCTATCATCTTAATACAAGACTCAAAGAACATAGAAAGGTTATGATAAAAAAAAAGTAGAAAAAACATGTATTACAGATTATGACTGGAAAAAGGTATATGTTACCTTCTATGAGATTAAATTCAAATGATATAAAACACCATGAGAAAATAAGAAATGTGAAAGAATCAGTATACATCATCTTGTTGGCTAGATCACTTAGACCAATTTGTGATTTGCATTGTTCAGTAGTGGGGTATGGTATAGAATTTTTTACTTAATCAAGAAAAGAAAAAACATATATATCAATTATGACAGAAGCTATATTATACCCGTTTTTAAAATGAAATAATATTGCAAGTGTTGTTGGGAATATTTAGAATTTTCAGCTACCAGAAAAAGAGACTCTTTCTACCTAAATAATACACCTGAAAAAGGCTGAAGAAAGGATCAAACAAAACATTATGGCAACAACATGACAAAGAATAAGTTCAATCACTCAAAGAATTTTTAAAATAAAAAGGTGCTTTTTTATTATTCGGTAATTTATCAAAGTATAGCTAATCTAGTATAGATTCCCTTGCCTTTTCTATAAATACTTTCATGGTAATTGTCCTGATGAAGTTTCCTCTATGGTACCTAGACTTTGTTAATTTAAGTGCAGTACTAGATTGGCAACAAGATCTCATCGATTTACAGTTGACTTGGCTAGAGGTAATGGTATGCTAACAGTTTCTTCTCTTGTCTATCTCACTTATGGAACTCTCTTCTGGCCTCTTGCTTACCAGCCAACGTTAATCTTAAAAAATTTAAATGCAATGTCAATTGTTATCTACTGTCTTCTTGATTCCTCTTTTATTGTTCTGGCTCCTTGGGGTGAAATGATTAAAAAAGAAAATTAAATGAAAAGTAATAAAGTATGTCTAGTTTATATGCATTTTAGAGTGTATTAGTTTTTCATTATTTTCATTAATATTTTCAAGAGGGTATGTGCTTCCCTCATGGCAACAATAGTTGAGATAGTATTAAAATTGCAAAGGAAATCAACTACAATTACAATGAAGAAAATTCTAATCAAAAATTAATAATGGTATTATCTTTAGGGTTTTTAAACCAATACCTAAAACACTATAATCATTGATTTCCTTAAATGTAATTTCTTTTGTTACAGACGCAACTTGCAAAGCTTGATGATTAAAGAAAATGTTGTGGAATGGTTACTAAGCCTCTTAGAAGAATATGACTCACAGTCAGATTATTTTCTTGAATATGCCGTTGCTCTCCTCATGAACCTATGTTTCCGAACTGAAGGTTAGTATCTATTATGTCATATTTTATTTGAGGCTTTTGTACGTTTTTACTTGTTTAACTACAGCTAGATTACATACACAACATGCAAAAAAATTCACAGCCAACCCATTTCGTAATATCAGTATTTCAATGGCCAAACATCAGAATACTGCTTTTGGGAAAAGGAGTTGTCTGATAACTTTTCAGCATGAGTTCATAATATATATATATATATATATATATATATATATATATATATATATATATATATATATATATATATATATGTTAATAAAGACAAAAGGAAAACTTATGTTAGCCAACACATTTCAGCCTCTGTCAGACTTTATCAAGGAACTTGCTTTGTCCTTTTTTTCAGTCCCAGCTTGAAGCAATTGGATGTCTAGCACACTGATGAGCTGTGATACAGTGAAACTATATATATATATATATATATATATATATATATATATATATATATATATATGAATTAATGCTTTTGTGCCTTTCATAAGTGTCAGTTGTATCCATTGCTTAGAAGTCACTGGTTGATTTTTTTTAATAATTTCAAGCAAGGTGGGAGTGCCACTAGTATGCAGGGGGTTACAGAGATTGTAGATTAGTAAATGTGCAAAATGGACTTTGATGAGAAAAAAATTGGGCACAACATAATGAACCAACTTTCCTTGCAGTAGATGCAGCTATTGATTCAATGTAATTGTTCCACTTCAAGTTAGTTGAGAATGTGAGTCCAAGAAAGTGCAGTGAAATGTTCTCCTGAAGTCAAGCATCAGCCATGCTGGTGGTAGGCAGGGAAGTTTCTCTATGTTTGTTAAATGGGAACAGTTTAGTTTTGGATGTATTAAAATTTACAAGCCATTTCCTGCCCCAGTTAACCACTGATTGAAGATTCTTTTCAAGAACAGTGGCCAGGTTATCTTTGTCAGCTCTGACAGATTTGCTATTGAGACAGGAATAAATGGTAGTGTCATCAGCATAATTACCTAATTGGGATCTGATGACATCAGGAAGACCATTGATGAAAATCAGAAACAATATAAGACCCAGGATAGAGCCTTGGGGGACACCTGTGTTCATGTGAAAGATCTGGTATCATGCCTACTTAGAACAACATTCATTTCACAATTTTGATAGGAGTCATTGGATTAAATCTAAGAAGCATCATGTAATACTATATCCCTGAAGCTTACATAGAAGGCCAGCATGCAAACCCTGTCAAACACCTTAGAGATATCTAGACACACAGCTCTAGATATCTCAAATGTATATCAAGAGCTTGATATACATAATCATTGATGTCTGTAAGCACATCAGCAGTAGACTGGGAAAAACAGAATCCATATTGTTTGTCAGAGAGTAGATCCTGAGAGGCAAGATGCTTAACCATTTCAGCATTGATTAAAGCCTCAAATACTTTGCCGAAAAGTGGAAGGAGACTAATAGAGCAATAGTTAGAGGGGTCAGAAGGTTTTCCAGAGTTCTTAAAAACAGGAACTACAGAGGAGGACTTCCAACAAGCTGGAAAGCAGGAAGCAGTGAGGCAATAGTTGTAGAATTTGGAGAGAATTGTAGCCAGCTCAGGAGCACATATCTTTAGGATGATGGCTGGGATCCAGTCACATCTACTTGCCTTATGGAAGTTTAATTTAGAAATGATGTCTGGGACCAGTGATGGGGATATGCACGTATCACTCAGTAGAGCCTAAGCTAAGTTCTACGTGGGAGAATCAGGTGTGGGTACTCCAAATGAGTTGAGTGTGGAGTTGGAAGAGAATTTCCGAGCAAAGCATTCAACCTTATCTGCTGTAGATGTCAGGACTTCAAATTGATTGAATAGAGGAGGGATTGTAGATTTGCTGTTGTTCAGCTCACTCTTGCAGAGCCATCAATAATCTGTAGAAGATGTTATATGTTGTTTCTTTCTATCAGCAGACAGTAACTTCACTTCATTGAGGACACGCTTGCACTCATTACACCTGTTGCAATCAGAGGGGTTGCTTTGGTATAGCTGGAAGGAATGATTCCTGTTGGCTATGGTGGTTGAGTATGCAGGTGAGAACCAAGGAGCTGAACATGGTTTAACATGATATATCCTTGCTGGAATGAAAGTGTTGATGCTGGATTTCACCCAGGAGGAAACCTCGGACATGCATTTTTGAACAGGATGGTTAAAAACTTCATTCCATAGGATGTCATGAAGAAAATCACAGAATGTGTCCTCGTCTGCTTTTTGATAACAAAAAGATATTCTGTTGGTAGGAGGTTCTTGACTGATGGGGAAATGGAAGATGTTTACAGACACTACCACATGATCAGAATTGTCAAGAGGGCAGAGCTGTGTAGTACAAGTCAGGGATAAAGGTAAAAAAGAGATTAAGAAGAGAAGGGTGTCAATTAGGGTTACTGGAGAAATGTATAGGGAAGTCAACCACTTGTGTGAGAGATTGAGTAGTTAAGGGTTTGGATGCCAGTGAGGTCAGTGACAGTGTGTTTAAGCTACTTGCATGGTGGGCATTAAAATCACCAACCACAAATATATTTGCAAATGGGTGTAGGGAGGATGGCTTTGTCTATATTATTGAAAATATTACCTAGCATGCAACAGTCATGAGAGGAAGGGGAACATTAGAGAAAGAAGAGATAGCTGACTGAGTTAAGTAGAGAGAAAGACACATGTGCGAGAGTGGTGTGGAGATTTAACAGAGAGTTTCCTGGCCAGTAGGAAATGTTCATGGACATAAATTCCCTGGACTTTAGAGTGCTTTCTAAGGAGAGGAAGGTAGCCAGGAATCAAGAAATTAGAGGAGGGGATTGAAGAGTTATCTTTTTCAGCTCTTCTACAACTCTTCTACAAGAACACAAGATGTTAAAGAATATTCAGAT
The DNA here is from genome assembly GCA_964036315.1 of Acanthosepion esculentum. NCBI lineage: Eukaryota > Metazoa > Mollusca > Cephalopoda > Sepiida > Sepiidae > Acanthosepion > Acanthosepion esculentum. The sequence goes on from OZ038475.1 coordinate 75,691,042, forward strand.
AAATAACACTTTTTAGTAACAATAAGATGATACTTCCTAATTCACAATGACAGATTTACTATGAAATTGCAAAAGTACTGAATTACTGTTTATTCCCATGACAGCAGCTCTTAATTATTCGATTGACACCTCTATTTTGGTGAAGCAGTCAATAATCTGTTGCGACATAGCCACCCAGGTTACACGCTTTATCTCTTTTCTGTCTAAAATACCTTTAATCACCGCCATATCCACTTGCAACCTTTTATTTCCTACTTTTAAAAGAAAATACAATGCCTGTATGATATTTTTATTGTCTGTAATACAGTTTATTTTTAACTCCAGACAACTTGATACTTCTTTTATTATACTGGTGATGTAAAAAGCAGCTTCAGCACAATCAAGCAATGCTATCATCTCTGCAGATAAGGTTGACTTTTATATATTGAATAATATATTAGAAAATGATTTTCTATGTCCCACAAAATGAAGCTATATCCCCTTCACATGCACACAGACATCGAGAGCTTCCATCAAGGAGGTTAGAACGTGCTGCATCAGAGAAGTACTGAAGGAGACAAGCTTTTTTTCACTTTCTGAAATTCACCTATCATGGGTCACTCCATTGATTAATTTGTTTAATTTTAAAAGTTAATCCACACTAATTCTGATATAGGACACATTTAAATTAGAGCTGTCAGGGTTGTGGTATTTGTAGCTAGCCAATTCAAAAGACATTTCAAGAACCTGTAACTGTTCTTCTCAATTATAAATTATTCACTAGATTTACAAACTTCTTGTTAACAACTGCTAGGAACAGATGATAATGATAATATTTACCATTTCCCCATAAGGAAACATTTGGCATTCATTGACCGAGCAGCCAATACTGGTTTTGGCTAAAATTTATAAAATCTTCTCTGAAAATAATGTTCTAGGAAGGTCTATTAGTTGTTATCATGCCTTCCAGTATTGATTGTGATTTTCCTACCTAACCTTTTATTTGAAGCGCTGTGGAATGTTAACATCTTGATTATGTCATTATTTTTCTTCAAGTTACATGTGTTATCCATTTAAGTTGTTGCTGTTGTTGGCAGCCCTCAAGTGATGTTGTTTCTATTATTTGGTACAGTTCTTGTTTATGACTCTGTTGCGTCAGCCCACAATGTTCATACAAGGATGACCTTTGCCAAGACCCTCAGGTTCTACTTGTTCAAAGTTTTTTTTTTTTTCACCATTGATCTGAGAAAGCAGTTGTATACAGATGTGACTGTTTAAATATTCATAACCAGATGTTTTGGTGTCATGTATGAAAGTTTTAATCTGATGAGGCTATTTAAGAGTTTGACTTGAGTTTTCAGGTTGATGTTTTTAGTTTTGCAGTGTTGGGCAAAGCTTGTTCTATGTCCAATTTCTTTTTCTCTTATACTTAATTTGCTATAGCTGATCCATACGCTGAAGTATTTGAAGGGATTAGTACAGGGTGCAATGGTTAAATTGTTGCCATTTTCTGTTTTTGATTTTGTCAGTACAGTAGGGTCAGGTGGGCACTGTCTGCGAGATAAAGAACACCATCATGCAATTTACTCCACCAGAAATTTGGAAACAGTATGCTGTGCTGCTTGATATTCACACCAGAAGCTCCAATACAAACATTTCAGAGTGTTTGGGTGTCAGTCTGAGCACAGTGCAAAGGATTCAGAAAGAGTTGGATGAGTCTAATGGTGATCATGAAGGTTCTTTGAAGTGAATCATTAGTGATCATTAGTGATGGCGATGTTATGCTTCCATTCATCTTCCCACAGGTCAACATGGAGGCCTACATCAAGTACCTTAAGGGGGTAGTGCTGCCCTTGGTAAAGAGGGGGACTATGGAAGACCCTATGTCTGGCAATAGCACTCTGCACCATGCCACACAAGCAGGAGAACCCAATCATTTTTGTCAGACAATTTCTGCGACCACTTACATCTGGCCACCTAACTCCCTAGAGTGCAACCCCTTGATTATTATGTGTGGGACACACTTGAAAGAGAGACCAACAAAAAACCTTGTAACATCAAAGATGAACTGAAGGCAAGGATTATGGTAGTATTCACTAAATTAAACAAGGAGGCTGTCTAAAAGAGTTACAGGAGATTCCAAAGTTGTCTGGAAGCCATGGTTGAAGCTAATGGCGATTTTATTGAATAAATTTACTCTTTAGTATTTCAAAATATCTTTGTATAATTTTTGGTAAATATATCTGTTAAAATGAGATGTCAGTGTTGTTTTCATTTTGGTGTAATTTAGACAACAATTAATCCATTTTTCCCTGTATTTGCTAATTTCACATCCTGTACTTTTCTGATGAATTCAGTGTTGGTACCATCACTGCTTTCATTCTAATTCCAGATCATAGTTCCTATTTTGGAAAGGTTTATCTTGAATCAAATTTCTTGGAACACTTCACAGAGGATGCTGATTTTCCATTCAAGATCATTCTTATCCTTACTATGAATATCTATGTCATCAACACATACCCCTCATCATCAGTACATTGTCCTCAGGAGGGTAACAGGATTGCTGTCTTTATTGGTAGACTCATTTGGTATGTAGTATGGAATGCTTAAATGGTCAGTGCCCATCTCCTCTCATCTGTATTTGTAAATGTACAGTGCATAGTCTAGGAAGAGATTAAATAAACTGGGGCTCTCATTTCCTCATTGTCTTACTCCTAATGAGATCTGAAATGGCTCTATATTGGGGCCCTCACCAGACATGTAAGATTCTGTAGATTGATACAGTTCTTCTATTTGATCGATGCATTCAGTGACTTCAGTGATCGGAAGGCAGATTCTAATGGATGAGAAAAAGAAGTTTCTATAGATGTGGTTATATGCTGCTGTGAGGTTGACAAAGCAGGTATACAGTTTTTTATTTGAGAAATAAGCAATTTCTTGGAGTTCTTTAATGCCATATATGCCATCATTGCATCCCTTAGCAGAACGAAAATGAAAAATGAAATGATACATGTGGAATTGTTAAGTCCGGCATATTTAAAATATGCTGAGGGAGAGCTTCTAATCAAGAACATATTTCTTAAATTGTCAATAAGATATTTTTCAAACACACTGGTACCAATTCAATGTTGTTGCAGAATGAAAATAAGGATTTACCAAAAGAGCACATTTTCACAGAAAGGAGCATTAATTCACCTCTGATTTTTATGTATAATGCTTGAGCTTCATCATATAATGTATACATTGCTTTATTTATTTTCCATTAAAACATTAAGGTTGGGATGAGAGATAAATATCCCATTAAGTCCTGTCACTCTGCATATATGCAGCCTTAACATCCACTGTATGACACATCCAACAGTTAGATGAATCAAAGTGCTATAGGAACTGCTTCTTTTGAACCTCTTGGTGAATCTTGCTTGTGTCTTCTTTAAATTCACAAGCTACCAATCTAGCTTTAATAATAACATTACCATTCCTTAGCACTTCATTAAATACCCATCCCACAGTCACAAGATTTTGACCTCAGTCTTCAATTTCATTGTACACATAATTATGCTTTCAGTTCTTTATTTCAATTTCCTTTGGTATCATAATTTCATTGCAATTAAACATCAAAAGCATCTCAAAATCATTGCACACAGCTGACCAGTCACAAAGTTTATTGAACTCAATCTAACCATTACTGGCATCATAATCCCATTTAACATTATAATAATGTTTATATTTGGAAACAGCTTTCCCAGTTCTGCAGATGTGTGGATAGTATAGTGGTTATTGATGCAGAAGGAAGGATTGGCATGCAGAATTCAAATTCCAGTTACGGTCATTTTGTTTGCTTTTGCACAGATACTCTTAGAAAGATATGAATCCATCTCTTACATCAGCTAGATGCTAATAGCAGGGCAGGCTGGACTCTCTAGCCTTGGTTGGTAACCAATCTAAGAAAAGGACAACTCTAAATTCAAAACCAGTTGGGCATAGGGCTGGCAACTCCATCCTATAAAAACCTATTTGCTACAGAAAATAGAATAGTGAGGTGAGGCTGTGACCCTACACATGACATGGGAGTCAATAAAACTTACATCATTACCATTTTCCAATCTTACCCAATATATTGCGAAAAATAGATTCTCCAATATTAGAATTTCATTTATTGTCCAGCTGTCACTTTATTTTCCTTGAATGCTTCTTCAGTACTTCCCATCAGCTTCATAAAATTGGACTGCTTTATCATCATCATTAGTAGGTAATGATGTTCTTCAGAATTTCGTTCATTACAAATTGTAAACCACTTGAGTTATGTTTAACATAGGAATTATTAACATCTGAATCTCAAAGCAAATGACAAGTGTGAATGGAGATGTATGAGAGTTGGCTGAAAAGTTCATAGGCTAACCAAATGAAGTGAGATTTATTTTTCAACATCGTCCCCCTTGTGATCCACACAATTCTCAGCCCACCTTCATATACAACTCCAGTGCAAACTATAATTAATTACTCATCATGTCCAATTATGAAACCAGGTTCATACCATTTCTTACAATCATTGTTTTTATAGTATATCTCCTCACCATTGGTCATAGTCTCAGCAGGAGTAAATCACGTCTTATTTATTAATGCACACTCTATTTTCAGTCTAGATTCATAATGAAAATGTCTCACAATTTGCATATTTAAATTATTAGGTTGGTGCAAAAATAATGTCATTTTCTCACATGAAGTTGAACGTCAAAAAACGACATTATTTTTGCACTAACCTAATATCACTAACCATGATTGATAAAGAATCTTGTAACAATGCAGGGAAATTACTTTGAAAAAACATCTTGAACTACAAGATTGAATAGAAAAAACAGTTTAGGCAAAAGTTTAGAACAATTTGACAAAGCATTATGAGCAGATACTACCTAAAAAATTGCAACATCAGTTTCACATGTAGTTTCAGTAAGAATCTTATTAACCATGTCATCAATGACAGTAGTCACTTGTTCACAAACATCATTGCTCCAGGGACTTGTATCTGCAGTGGTCATTATCTCTTTATTAAATGTCTTATCCAACTGACATATACTGTTGTTAAATTCACAACCAATTGTCTGACAGAAACTTCTTACGAGCACCAAATGTTGATATCCAAAATGAAAGCTTTAATTATTGTTTTTGGTTGTTTATCATGATCACAGCTGCTGTACAAAATCTGGTTACAAGAGCAACAATAATTAGAAAATATCTTTTCCCTATAATTTTAAATCAATTAAGACTGTTTTGTTACATTTTGTTGTGGAGTGGATACTTACAGTTGGACAATTTTTTTTAGTTCATACAAATATTCAAAGTTTATTTCTTTTTCTCACTCAAAGTTGCTTATTTTAGCACTTTTAAGTAAATTTATCAGTTTATCAGCATTTAGGTATCCACTTTGTTTACATAATTTCAAAACAACCTTCTTTGCATCTGTAACAGTGAACAACATAATAGTAGCTTGTAATTCTCAGTTTCTTCTTATGGATAATTGGAGATTGAAGTGACTTGAAGTTGTTTTCACAGATTTAATTCTTTTTTTTGTAACAATGTTTGTTCACCATGTCATGTGAGATAATTTTTCTCTTCAGAATCTATCATACATATCTATAAGTCTACCATTCATCCATGCTTAGAATATTGCTGTCATATATGGCTCCAGTTCAACCTGCTATTTACCTTGAGTTCCTTGATAAAATCCAAAGAAGGAACAATATTATCGACCCTGATCTGGTGGCTCAGCTTCAGTCATTATCCCACCATCATAGAGTTGCCTCCCTGTGCCTTTTTTTTTAATAAATACTTTCATGTTAATTGTTCAGATGAACTCTTCACTATGGTACCTAAACTTCATGAATTTAAGTTCAGAAGTAGACTGGCATCTGGATACCAACAATTTACAGTTGAGCTGTCTAGATGTAACTGTAAATTCTATGCTAACAGTTTCTTTTCTCACACTTCTTGCTTATGGGACTCCCTTTGGGCTCCATGCTTTCCAGCCAACTTTAATCTGCAAAAATTTAGATGCAATGTCAATTGCTATCTGTTGTCCTCTTAATTACTCTTTTCTCTTTCTGCTCATTATTAATGTTTCTGTTCCTAATTCTTCCACCTCCAATAACCCCTTGTGTTTTAGTGGCTTTTCTGCCTCGCATGGAGTATTAATATCAAAATTTGGCACCATTTTTGTTTTCTTTGTTGACTTTAGAGCTCATTAAAATACACTCAATAACATCTGTAGTAATATTAGTACTTCTACTCCCAGAGAGACTAACACTTCAGTAATGAAAAAGTGTTACTGTCTCCAAAGGTAAACTAGGAAGTTGACGTCACCATGGCAATATATAAACATTGGAAATCACCAAAAAAGATGTCAGATAAGTATCCAAACACAAGTTGCTGCAAAATGTCTTTTGATTCAATTATCGATAACTGTAATTTTATTTCTTTTATCAAATTGATCTTATATCTGATGAAAAGAGATAATTGAACACACTCAGAACTGGCATCTTCTTTCCAGCTACTATTTTCATACTCATAATGATGGACTCAGTGTAAATCTGAGTCATAAATAATATTATACCTTGATACTTTACTATTTTGTCCTAATGGGTTAAGTTTCCTATCACCCCTGAGTTGTACTGGTAGTCTCCATTTAGCACTTTTTAATTTTTAAAAAATTTTTTACTTTGGTTACCAGGACAGTCCTGAACACTGCTCTATACCAATAGTTCTCAAACTTTTTCTATTCATGGCCACTTTTGATTGATGATTTTTTTATGGTCCCCTCCTAGACGTTTATATTAACAAAAGCTTATTTCACAATTTCCATAATGAATAAACTGATATTTCTCTATACAAACTTCAAAACTGCTTGATTTAAAAATGAAACCAGTGAAATTAAATAAACTTTTTTTATGGGAAAAAAAGTTCTGCACATAAATACACATACAAATTTAAAAAGTTCTGCAAAATAAAAAATTTTCCTGCATAAATTTTACATAAATACACACTAGTAATATAAAAAAAAACACTTGAAAATTATTTTATTAGATAATTTAAACTTATTATAACTAAAATATAGAGGACAACAATGAACTTGCCCCCCCCCCAATTTTTTTTCTGTGGTCTGTTTTGTAGAAAGATAATGCAGAGAAAAATTATGTGAAGGATATAAACCTATAAAGCATGACCGAAAATAGGAGTTGGTAATTTTGTTAATTTTTTACAAGAAAGGTCGCCAGAGAGGAAGGAAGAAAGAGATTTAAGAGTCAGGATGAGAGAGATCCTGGAAGAATGTTTTTTTTATTTTTTGAATCATTCATTACAAAAAGATATTACTAAATAGATATCAGTGTTTCATAAACTTGAACTACACATGCTCAGAATTACATATGAAGTCACTACTGTTGATAATTTCTGATGATTATAAACTGTATAAATAAATAAATGTACTAAACTGCCTCTTTTCTTTTTCTGATAAAAGCAAACCATCAAGTTTTTCAAATAAAATATATTGTAAGCAGAAGCGCTTGTACAGGCTGCAAAACCCAATGTTCGCAAAGTCAAGCAGTCATGAGCTCCAAATGTGTATGAACACATGAAAATATGTTCCTTGTCACACAAATGTAGGAGTTTATATTTGCAGTCATTGGTAATCTGGTAATCTGCTAGTAATCTTTGCAGAACAAGTGAGCAAGTTAATGTTGAAAACAAAAAATGTCTTTTATTTTTACATAATAATCTGATAAACTCTTTGGACACCCAATACACACACAAACACACTCTCTTTTTATCCCAAGTGAATTTAGTTAAACAAATATTTTGCAGGTAAGAAGCGTTGTGCAAAAGAGCCATCCACACCTTTAAAGGTTCTGACTGATTTGTTAGGTCTTGGTCAGGATTATCAAGAGGTGAGTTCATCTAGTTTAATCCTTTTTCTTATTTGAAATTACAATTGTACCTCGTTAATTCAACAACATTGGGACCTGACCATTGCTGGATTATATTAAATGCTAGAAAACAGAAAATTAGTGTAAGAAATAGATGTATATTTTAATATAATTTATATCAATAATACATTACATTTTTTATAAATTGTAATAAATTAGATTTATCTGTTTGCATATCTTGTTTAATTGTTACTATAAAAATATAATTGATAAAAGCCAGAAAGAAAGAAATGCTTATAAATAAATACTTATAAATACTTATCTAATGTTAAAATAAGCATTAAATGTTGCCAAATTTTGAGTTCTTTGATTTGATTTCAAACTGCAGTTATATATTTTTACACTTTCATTTTAACATATCATTTGATAAAGTAACTTACATTTCAGTGGTTTGAAATTGAGTTGAGGAACTCTTGAGGTAAACCCAACAACTAATGGCAGCAAATTCAAAACTTGCCGAACCACAGAATGTCAAATTAGAAAGATGTAATGTAAAGGAAAAGATTTGATTTTACTCATCTAATTTTGTTGCTAATTTCTAATTTTTTTTATATAATCTAATTATCTTTCTTGTTTCTTTTCCTTATATGGAAAAGTCACATGTTTACCAAAATCTTTAACAGTTGCCTACAGAAAAGCATTAGTTAACCAGTTATATAATATGCTACTTTACAGATAACAAGAGAACTGTTTTTATCACACAACACTTCTCAAAATGGTAAAAACATTAGACTTAATTCTTTGATATTGAATGCTTTTGACCTTTTTATATTGTGAAATAAATCTGCTTCAATCATAGATGTAGAGTCTGGAATGCATGGTATGTCATTGCTTTTTTTTTTCATGCCTTATTTTGAAGATTGTAATTCTCTTCTCATCAGTCAATGAATAAGAAGGTAAATACTGTAATTAAAATGAAGTTTCTCAAGAATGTATATGTAAGATTAGCTGCCATTTGAAATGTATCATTTGGTAGGCAATGAATATTTGATATTATTCAGCATGTGACATAAATTCACATCAAAATATTAACAAAGTCCATCTCATTTTATAAATGAAATCTCCATTACTTGGCCCTTTATTTTTGCCTTATGATTTAAACTAAATGAAGAAATATATATGTTCTTACATTGTATGAATCTGTATCATCTGCTTCAGTAAGAAAAGGGGGTGGGAAAGAGGAAGATGGATTAAAGGGTCAAGATGAAGTAAGATTATCTCTTTTACATCTAAGGAATGAACTAATATTTAGCTCTCTTTGGCAAATGTAGGGAAATGTGCCTGCAATAAGATAGACTGTCGAAAGGACAGTTTTCCCATTAACACTGCTTTTTCAACTACCTTCACTCTTCAGCAATGTTTATTGTTTTAAAAATCAATGATTAAAATTTTATTAAAATCTAAACATATGAAAGTGAATTTATACATTTTCATTGTTCTTGAAAATTGACAACAATAATAATAAACACTATTTATTTATATATTTTGTTTATATACATTATTTATAATATTTATTGGAATTGTTGGCAGAACAAAGGTTAATTGCCAATTGATTCAAACTTTATAAAATGGTAAATAATAAGGATTTCCTTATTATTGGTCCACATATTTTAATAACTTAGTGAATTTATGAATAAAAATCGCTTTCATATTTATTTATTTATAAATTGATAAATATTGCATTGCATTTAGTTCTAAATGTATTACTTTTTAGAATGTTGTAAATATAAAATTATTCTAGTAAATAAAAATCCAATAGTGTTTAATATTTTTGTTGTAAATTTTCAAGAATAAAAATGTATAAATCCACTTTCATCATATATTTGGGTTTTATTCCAATTCTAATAATTACTTTTTAAAACAATAAACATTACCAAAGAATGAAGGTAGTTAAAATAATAGCAGAGTCATTGAAAAAAAACATCTTTTTGATACTATGTTTTATTGTGGACATATTTATCTGTGTTTACACCCCCCTATCTTATAACAGTTTTTTTTTCTAGAAGTACACTTAAAAAATATCAACAATATTATGTATGCTGATTATCTATTGTGTTTTAGAGATTTTGTTCTAGTTAACTTTCTCAGCTAATCACTGAATTACCAATCAGTAATAGATTAATTGATATCCTCACTGACAGGTAGCTGTGTTTACAGTTAGATCATTATTAGTAAGATACTGTGTTGATTTCACTCTTTCTTATACAAAATTATGTTCCCTGTGATTGTTGCTCCTCTCCGAAGATGACAGCTCTCTAGGAAATGGCAACCTCTTCTTAATCAAAATGCCTACTACTTTATATAGATCATTTTCAACTTTATTGGAGGATTGTTCAATCAGAATGCCATGAGTCATATTTACATTATCTAGTGAAAAATAGACAAAGGAAAAAAGAATGGTTGACAGATGAAATTCTCAACAAGATGAAAAGAACGCAAAAACCAAAAACGAGGTATGCACAGAATATAAGACTCTGCACAAATAAATTAAGAACAAATGCAGGCAGGCTAAAGAGGAATGACTCAATGAAAAATATGCAGGAATAGAAAGAATGGGTATTATAGATAAAGTAGATATGCATAAAAAAAGAATTAACAGGACAAAAACATGCTCATCAGCAGGATTCATAAAATCCAAAGACAGAACACTGATATTAGGGAAAGAAGAAATACTTCAGAGATGGAATGAATACATCAGAGACCTCTTCCATGACAAAAGAGAACAACCAGCAATACACAGAAATATTGAAGAACCAGAAATATTAAAAATTGAAGTTGAATCAGCAATGGTCAAATTGAACAGAAACAAAGCAGAGATGTTAGCAGCCTTAGATGATTTCACCATTGACAAGATTACAGACATAATAAATGAAATATACAACAATGAAAATATACCAGAAGACTTAAGTAGATCTATTTTCTAAGGAGCCAGTTGCAAACAAATGTGAATTCCATTAGAATCATCCTCATGAGCCATATTACAAAACTTATCTGAATCTGGATGAATAGAGCTCTCAGCAGAATCAGACTGAAAATAGGACAAGAACAGTGTGGGTTCATTAAAGACACTAGAACAAGGAATGCAATATTTATGCTCAGAATGTTATCAGGAAGAGCAATACAAATGCAGAGTCAAAAAAGCAATGCATAACGTATGTGGCTAACTTGAGTTGAATGGATGGCGGAGCAGAGTTTGTGAGTATTGGCAGAAGACAAAATATATCTTATGTCATAATATAATGTCATAGCTCTAAAGGACAGGAAATTGTGGGGAGTCATGATTGCCAACATCTATAAGGGACATGTCAGATAGAAGAAGTATGTTCCATAAATTATCAATCGTAGTTGTAATTGTCATAGCAGATTTTGAGAGAATTGATATTCTTGAGTATTAAGTAATGTAATTATTTCATTAATTCTCTATCAGTTCTTAATTTATTATTAATGTTTTAGAACACCATGCATCATAGCAAGAATGTCTAACTACAAATTCATAGCTTCTATGATTTCTTTTTATTCATCATACTTCAAAAGATTATAATTGATAAATATTAAATTCTAGCTGTGATTTCTCATATAAATAAAATTATTTTTGTTACAAACTGTCATCAGTTTTCTGAAGAATTTTCAGTATATGAACTTAAGTTTTGCTATATGATCCTGCAGTAAATTTGAAAGCTTCAAGGTGGCTAGTGTGTTAGAGTTTGATTGAGAATTTATTAATAATGTCATTTATTTAAAGTTTAACAAGAAATCAACATTTGTTTAAATTGATTAAGCATAGAAATGACTGTGATATAAAAACACTTATTATTTCCGTTATATTCATGAAGTTTTTATGAGGTTAATAATAATTGTGAAATAACCACAATTGCACAGTTAAATAGAAATATTATTTTATACTTTCTACATATTTTAGGACCAATCACTCAGTAATGACTGTAAAAAAATTATTGCATTTAATGATAAAAAGTGGAACAATAAATTTGACAGGGTATTTAAAATCAAACTTTTATGATTGGCCCTATTATTTACTACATTTGACAACATATAAAACCCATTTTCTCCTCTTACATTTAGTATTACAATATTATGGAATTAGATAAGGTACAAGTACTGACAGTCTGCAGCATTTAGGCAAACCAGTAATTTCAACATCACATATATGACCTGAGATATATTTCTCAAGCTGTTTTTTCTTGGGGAAAAAGGATGTTCTTATATGCTATCCAGTACTGTAATTGCCAGTATTACAGCCACCAGAATTTATGTGCAAGGAGTTATCTGAGCACATTATCTGCTCAGGTGTATCTTTTAGTTCTTATATGTTCAGATTAATGATAAGGATGATTTATATGGTATCATTTTCAGATTCATCCCTATGTGAATGGAGTCCTGTACAGTATACTTGCTCTTCCTTCTGTCAGAGAAGCAGCAAAGGCCATGGTAAGTTTGACATTTTTCATTTTTTGTAATTAATGATGTTCAGTCTTGCTGATAGTATGACACTTTGCTAGCATCTCCAAAGTTTTATAACAAGTGAGTATCTAATGTGTTACTTTTAAAATTTAATCTCTAATCAAATTAAATACTGTGTTGTTCTGTAGATTATTCAGACTTACATCTTCATACTTGTTGCTTCAATCACTACATATTTGTTGGTTTTAATGTTGGTATTAGGACCAATTCCTCAGAGTATTCTCTGTAGATATTTGCCATTTTGAGTGGCATCAGTTACCTCATAATTTTTCATTCATCCCATTATTATGATCAATATAACAGATATGAAGCTTCTAGTCTAAATAATAAAATTAAATTACTCCAAACATTTGTTTGACTTTTACTGTAAGATAGCATTGGGACCATTTAGTTCTGACTTCACTTAAAACAATTACTTTTAATTGTATTGTGACAACCATCATATCAATGTGAATTTTAAAAATAATTTTGTCTCGGTTGGGGTATATTTTTGTTTAATGATTCTAACATTGGAGATGGAAGAAAATATTTTTGGTATATTATATATTTTTTTTTATTTTATGAAAAGTAAAAATGCAACCTAAACAAAAAAAAAAAAACTATGTGCAGTTCATGAGAAAATTCCTGTAAATAATCAAATGTGTCAGAAGTGTTTTTTGAAGTTTTTAAGCTGGAGTTTTTGTTTCATTGAAGAATACTATACAGTCAGTAGACCAGGTGAAATGAATAACAATCTAATCAAGACCTGAGAATAATCTACCTTATATAATGCATATAATTAGTTATGTTAATTGCTTTGATATGTAACTTCCACATAAGCAAAAACATCTACTGAATTGTATTTTCATGGAATTTACTATTGAAATGAAATGGAAATGTACAATTTTTTAAACAGATTGTGAGTGGGGATGAAAAGTGAATACTTTACAACACACAATGTAAGTAAGCATATAGCAAGCAAAAAATTAAGTACTATTAACTATATCAGAGGCTAGTATTCATCCAAAAATTGCAATGCTGTGTATATTTTTGTATTTGGAAAGGAGATATATAATATGAGCTCCTTCTAGAGAAGCAAATAATTGATTCAGACAAGTACTGCTCCTTATTAGACCAATTGAAAGCAGCAATAAAGGAAAAATGTCCCTCTGGAAGTAATTATCAGAGAGGATATAATGTTTCATTAGGATAACACTAGACTGCATGTTTCCTTGGTGACGAGGCAACAATTGCTATATCTTAACAGGAAAGTTTTCTCTAATCTACTTTATTCAGCAGACATTGCGTCCTTGGATTACCACTTACGCCAGCAATTACAGAATTTTATTAATGAGAAATTTCCAATTCATAGGAAAACTACAAAAGGACTTTGAACAATTTCTTGGAAAGATAAAAGAATTCTAGAAAGATAGAATTATGAAATTGCCTGAGAAATGCTGACTATGCTATTTATCAAAAAAAAAAAACTTCTTTATTTTCAATATTTTTGCTAACTTAATACTTCCTCATGGAACTGAGTTCAAATTCTAGTCAATTTCATAATATTCATTTATGTGCTAATACACTTGGGAAAGGTATGAATTCATCTCTTCTCTTCCGAGCTATGGGTAAAATAGCAAAACAAACTGGGTCCTATAGTCTTGGGTGAATATACTTTTCTCAAAACGTGTATAAAAAAAGAACCTAGACAATTATATATATATATATATATATATATATATATATATAAATAAAAAGAAAGGCTTTAGCTTCCATTTTTGAAACATGGTTATTACTGTGTAGCGAAAAATCCATATTTTAAATCAATTAATTTATAATATATATATATAGATAGATCTTTAACATTGTTTTACAAATAATAAAATAAAATTTTCATTGTGTGTATTTGTGTTTAGGTGTGGGATGGCATAAGATTTTTTAAGTTTATAATGTTTTTCTGTACATTTATCTCACTCCCAGTTTATGTAAATCTAGTACTCCTATAAATTATATTGTTAATATAATGACAATATTTTTAATGCACATTTCCATTAATTTGGCAACATAATCTAAGAAGGTTAATGAAAATAGATGCAACTGGGTGGGAATAGTGATTCACTGGGAGTTGTGCAAACAATTTAGATTCAGCATTACAAACAAAAGGTATGAAAACAATTTTAAGAATAGTAAAAAAAACATGATTTCTTTGGTTCTTTTGAGATCACACTATCCATCTCAGGATATTAAATTTTCTTGTTGTGGATATATATTGTGTAACTATTTCAGCAAACCACAGGTTGAAACTCAAGATTAGAAGATAAGTAAATATCAAGATAAAGGTGATAATCATTCCCATAATCAGTAAGGCACTAGGAATTATCTCAAATCTCCATATTATGATATAGAAGGAATCAGAGATCTTGAGAAAAATTATGATAATGCAGACTACATCATTGTTGAAGTTAATACTGAGGAGGATACTGGGAAATTTGATGGCACTTAGAACCCAGTAATCATCATTAGAAATCTGATGTGAAAATTCATTGCTAATGTTGACAACAGATATATGAATCATAATAATACAATATAATTCATAATCAATTCAGTTATAGATAATAATACTTGACACCTGAAATAGATTATGGATTGACTAGAATGTTTAATACACTTTTTAAAATTACATTTTTTTAATTTTTATATTTTTGCAAATAATAACTGTCACTTGAGAAGTATGATAGCTATTTAATAATAATTACCCAAAACTATTTTAGTTAGTTTTGACTTTAATTACTTTTTCAATAGTATGCATCTAGAAATACTAATAAATGTGAGTTTGTTTATTTTAAAGTGTAAAAACTTTTAATTCTTACTTTAATTTCATCTAGAAGTAGAAAACTATAAAGTGGCTTTTTCATTAAAATGTAATTCCACAAAAAGATGGGGAAAACTAAGTAAAATAATTGCTTTGATAGTTAAAGAAAAACAATATTTGTTAATGGAAATTATTTTATTTAAAATACATATAAATGAATATATATTTATTCATGCTTGTAGTGCCAACATTAAATATATTTTAGATGTTTGTAAAGGTTTCCTGTATTTTTATTAAAATTAGTTAATAACAACTTGGACATATATTTATTATTCATTAAAACATTTTTTTGACTTTCTATCACAGGCCAAGAATCTGCAATTTTTTAAAATTCTACTTTGATAAAACAACTCTAACTTTGATGAAATAATGTTCTCAATGAAATTTTGAACATCAAAGACATCTTTAAATTTTTCAACAAGTTTGGAATGCTGCAATGAAATAATAAATAATCATAGTAAAAATTAAAATAAATAATAATCCAATTGGTTCTAAATTTGATTAAAATGCTGTGTAAAGAATAATTTTCCATGTCGACTCCAGTTTTTTTGGTTGGGTGGCAAATAAACATGTGAACACTTTTTGTCATGCACCAATATGACTTCATGGATTATCTATCCTGTAAATAGCCTTTTTTTATTTAATTCACTTGCAGCATTCAGACTTCAGTAGTTATACCTGAACTGAAATTCTCTGCAGTAAGTTACACCAGGCTTCTGTAATTCATATGGTACACCTTTCATATTCCACCAAATTCAGAGTAATAATTTATTTTTAAAGTTCTGGTTTTGCTGTTAATGCTGCAGACTCTATGATTTAGAATATCAACTCCAGTGACAATCTTCCTTAAAAATGTTTTTCAGTTTTTCATATCTGGCAAGTAGTGAAGAGCAGGTAGTAAGTCGATGTTCAATGCTTTGTCCTGACAATTTATGTGGAACACATTTTTTCACTTCTTTTTTAATCTTTCCTTTTGTTTGCAAACATCTTACAACCATCGAATAAGTGACTGACTGCAAGTCTTTCAGCCAATTCCAACAATGATTGAGTGAGATTATCAGCAAAAACAGATTGCAAGTCATCACTTTCAAATTCCTGTGGTCTATCATTGATTCGTTTATCCCCAAGTCAGATTCACCTTTCTTGAATTTAGCAAACCATTCACAACATGAACTGCTTCCAAACAAACTATATAGGCTCTGTTTATTATCTTCTCTACTTCTGCTGCTGCCTTGCCCAAATTGAAAAGGAATAACGTGCAATGTCATGTGCGTATCTTGTCAACTGCTATTTTTTGTTCAGCACAGGATAAATAAACTCTGAATACAGAACACATAAAAGTGATTTTCAATTTGTGCATCTAGTCTATAGTTTTCAAAAAAGGAGAATGCTTGCAAATTTTGCACATGTCTAATATGTAAAAGTTCATGCATCTATCACTATAAAAAACAAATTCATGCTTCCAATAAAGTTTTCAATAGAAGATAATTCTGTAATCAGTACAATATTAAAATTTATACATTATTACCACTATGGCAATACCTCACAGTGTCACCAAACTTTTGTTGGTTTTCTATTACCCTGTAATACAGATTCTGTCCAATCTGTTTTATATATTCCTCCTTTACAAATGCAGGTATTCCAAGTTTATTTCGCTGTCAAAAATTCTGACTTCCCACCTTGATAGGAAATATATTTCTGCCCTAATTATATTTCTTACATTCTTCTTATAGATCTTCATATTTTTCTAGCTTACATTCATCATATCAGTTGACATTTATCCCAACCATGTGAACTTTTCTTTTAACTGAACAGATAACAGAATCAGGATTCTGAGTGATTAATATCATCTCAACTTGAAAGGCAAGATGATTTTCTAAATTTATTGTGTTCCTTAACTCTACATAACCATCAAATACTGATTTCTATATTTTAAAAGCATTTATTATTTGTATGCTAATAAGATTTTTCATTGGCAATTTTATAGCCACAACAAGTTTCCCCAACCGTTATTTTGGTCTCTATAGCTTTTTTGAACATATGCGCAATTATTTCTAACATGCATTGAATTGGATTTTTCCTTTACTATGAAAATTTAATGGAAACTTATGTAGTGAGGATATTATTTATTGTGTATATCAAGAAACTTATTCTCTTTAGATCTATCCATTTGATATTATACTATGTCAGAGGTCTTTGCCTCCTTGATCCATGCTCTTCATTTTGAATATCTAAGCACTGCAACAAGATACTTCCTCTTTTTAAAAGTAGTGAATTTTATCTATCACCATATTCCCTTCGTTCTGGTGTTTGTCACAGCATCAATCACTTTCATTATTCTAGCAGAGGATTATATTTTCTCATCTTAATTGATGGCTTACTGGTTTTCACATATGTGTCTCCTTATTTATACAACATTGTTGTTTGATTTGTACTTCTCAACAAATATTTTCAACTTTGATGTTGAGATATATAATCCTGTATTTGTTATGGAGATAAGTATTTTTTAACCATTTTGTTTGTTTATGTAAATACTCATTCTACTTTTATGTGTAATCTCATACATTTGGAGTAGACGTAATAGTTTTCAGATTGAAGCCACGTTTTTACAACACTGTTTATCTTGTCGTTCATGTGGTGTTTATGCCATCTTAAATTGTTGCATCATTTCCTTCCAGCAATGACAACCTGTAATAGGTAGGGTAATGGCTCTTACCATATCTTTCATTGTTAGTTGTGACTTCATTCTGGTCACTTGAGAACCTGACCTCCCTTTATTCAAGGCAGGCTGTGACATTTACTTGGCTTAATTTTCATCCTTTCCCAATTGAGGAACCCTTGTGATTCTCAAGTAGTATCATGAACTTTTGATTTTGAAATTATTGCTATATCATGCATAGATGCCTTTACTGGTAGAGATAAATTGTTTCTGTTTTACTAGATGATCCCCTGTGCTGGCTGATAACATACATTATTAATATGGAAAACAATGGTAAAATGATGCAACTTCTTCAGTGCAATAAACTGCATTCAAAAATATTATGAAAGCATTATATACTGATAGAAAACTTTTCATGTTTGAAATGTAAAAACGTCTCTACTGCCTTATTTTTATCTTGTTTTGGCTGATTTCTTGCTTTTTGGATTATTTATGATCTCCCAAAGCCTTGTTTTCGTTTTATAAAACTCAGAAAACTTGAAATTCCATATTTCAAACTGTTGTATCCATATAACTGTTACTTAACATATATTTGGTTGTTACTCTCAAAAGAATACTGGAAAACCCTTCTATGCTAATCAATCATCGAGGTTACACCTGATCTAGTCCTTTTTCATTGCTATGTAGATTCTATTTGCTAATCATTAATTTACTGCAATGGGTTTCTCAATGTGTGCTCTCTGCAAACCTTTTTGATGGAGGATATAACTATAGGAGATCATTTGTAGAGCTTGTGTCATGACTTGTTGATTCTTGCTGTACATCTAACTCTTGCTTTCCAGATACAGTTTTCAACTCGATTCAGTTTTGTCTGGAAAGTGTTGAAGTCTACTTTTAATATACTAGAATATTTTTGCAAGATGCGGGTTTGTGTTAAAATCCTTACAGTATTTAACATTGTTAAAATTATTGCTAACATTTATTGTGGAGATTTATAAACTCAGTTTCATTCGATTTTGCAAACCAATTGATGAAATTGGAATAAGCTAATTTCTTTGGAAAAATACTTTGACAAAAAACCTAATTTATGGTTTTTAAGCATCCTAGTAAAACTAATTGTACTTTGTACCCCCTTACCTGTTTGCATTTCTCCTAAAAATTTAGTTTTGATTGGTCAATGTATGGCTATTTTAGAGGGTATGACAGATAGATGGACAATACTAATGGATGGCACAGAATTTTATATATAGTTTGGATGTATTCAGTTTAGGAAGACATTAGTTATTGTTTGCAAAAGTGTAAATCCAAAATCTATTTTTATTATGATAACTCCACTCTTATCTTGAATAATTTCCTGATGAACTTGTACATATCCTTATTAAAATCTTGTCTAGCTTTCTCTTCTCTTCTGCCATTGCCTTCTTACAGTCTTCAACTATATGAAATGGCCTTTACTTTTATTTTCTGTGAAAATTTAGTTAGCAAAAATTTTGAATGTAATAGACAATATAGTATCAGCCTGTTGGCAAAAAAGAACTACCAAAGAATAGCTGTTTCTTAAACAGAAGTCTGAAGCCACATGTTAGAAAGCTAAAAACAAAAGTCAATGATTTCTGTATTCCAAGTTCTTTTTATTGTAATTTCTTTTCTGAAATAAAAATCATTGAAATTGAAATAGATCTGGAAAGTTATTCATTAAGATTAACTACTTGAAGAATAATACAATGCTATCATTTGTTTTTACCTGACCTCATATTAACACCTTTTTAAAGCTTGACATTTTTATGCATCTAAAAATTAAAGAATAATACCACAGAGTATTAATATTTTAGCCTGATCTCATAATATTAATCATGTATTTTCAAAATTTAACATCTTTTTAGTAATTCAGAAATTTAAGTACAATAAGTCTTCTGGTTATGACAGTTCCAATCTACAATGATTTGTGGTTTCAATGTAACTGAATCTTGTTTCAACTATAAATTCCCAATACAAAAATCAAAAATCTCATGTTTGTATTTCTTTCCCCGCCCCAGATTTGCTGCTGCTTCTGAGTACTGCAATAGAGACAAGATTTTAATCTTTGTCATCTCATCTACTGAGAGCCAATGACATCACTGGCAATAAATATACAAGCAGCTTAAAACAATTTAATTATATTACATGTGTTATTTTGATTTTATTTAATTATATGCATTATATTTAGGTCTCCCCTGTGTTTTTTTTTTAGTCTTAATTAACATATATCATAGAAATGTGCTGTTATGTCCCAGATTATTACTTTACTATCGCATTAGCATAGGTGAGTAATGTAAGTCTTTATTCACAGAAAATTGCTGGTTAGGTTTCAATTTACAAAGAAAATTGTGATACAATGTATTGTAGGAATGGAACTCTGTCATAAGTCAGGGATCCTCTGTATTATATCACCACATGCATTATTCTTACATAAGAAAAAAGAGTTTATCTAGCCTCATATTCTAGTTATACATGCTTAAAGCTGAACAGTCTTATAGGCGTCCAAATGTTTAAGAACCCCAGTGACTGTTCAAAAAAATCAATAATTGATCAGGATTCTTATTTTCTAAATTATTACTAATATTTTTTATTCTTTTAGCCTATTATGTCAATAAAAGAACATGAGTTACAGAGACCCCCAAAAATACACAATATCTAGCTTCAATAATATAATCAAGCAAATTAATGAAAATTTTGTTCATTGGAAGTAATGGTACCAACAAACCAGCATTTGTACATTTTGAAGATATTAATGATCAAAATGCAAGATTAGGAACATGCTATTTCATTTGAAACTGAAAAAAAATTAAGAAGCTGTTCTATGCTTTTAGGAGTAATAAATATAAAATCTCAGCTTTGTCAGAAAAAAATAGGATGACCGTATAAATATTTTCATACACTGTGATATTGACTTTATGGAGTTTCATACAACAGTCTCAGTTGTAACATATGCACAGTGGAAAAATATTGTTAAAATCAGAGAATTTCAACATGTAGAAAGTTCATTCGATGCCAATGATAGTCTTTCTGCATTTTGTTTCAAACAATGTCATTTGAATAGAAAAGAGTTCACTTGTTCCTGCATTCATAAAACAGCATACTGCTTATATTATCTTCTTCTTTCATCTCTGACATCCAATAATCAGTCTGCTTTCACAACAAAATGGATTCTCTAAGAAGAAAAAATTTGAACAATTACATCACTATGAGAAGAGCCATTCTCATCATGAACCCTTTCTTGTTTGGAAAGAAAGTGATCACCAAACTCATCTCTTAAGTGGCATTGATGAAGACAAATTCAGCAAGGAAAAATTAATGGGCAGATGTATTACAAAGTTTGCTGGATTGTATGCGGTATTTAGCTTTTAAGAATATTGCGTTTTATGGTCATGCTGAGGACAAGACCTCAAATGGAAATCCTGGAAATTTCTTGTTACTTTGCAGTTATCAAAGTTATGATCCGGCTATGAGAGATCATTTAGAGTGAGTAAAACAAGTTCCACTCAGACAGCTTCTTACAGCACCTGGTATTGTAAAGTGGTTGTCCATCTAGGTATTGACCAGGCTCAACATTGCTTAACTTTGGTGATCATACGAGAACTGGTGTTTCAACATGATGGGGCCATAAGCAAACTTGGTGAAGTGCAAGAAAAGTGACAGTAAAATTTGTGCATGAAAAACTGACTATTAGAGCAGATTCAGGCAAATGGCTGAAAGAATGTGGTGGCACGGAGCAAGCGAAGGACCGGATATTAACCCTCAGAGGTTTAGACAGCAAATGACCAATACTGGTCTCTGCGCATCCGGCTCCACGCAGAATTTCCGGTGGAAAACTAAAAAGAAATAAAAAGAATGATAAACAGTTTTCCACCAATTAAACAGCTCCGCGCCATACCCAACAGTTTGTTTCAGCAGACTGACTCTGATCCGAAGGGCACACATAAATAGAGCGATAAATTCACTTCTAAGACAGAAAGCTTTGAAGTACCGTCAGTGAATGTCGCTACGCTTTTCTCACCCGTGAAACCCGATGCCTTCAGCCTTCCTTCACCAACGGAGATATCAAAGGACTCCTACCAACCCATTGACCTCACCTTTCATCTCCTGTGACCAGCACGTCATGAACTTAAGTATTAACAAAAGACACTTATATTCTTTTAATAATCGGATTTCTCTTCTATGAATGAACATTTTGTAACGGACTTTGTGCGTGTAAATCAAGAAACATTGTACTATTCATTGATGTTGCATTTAAATACAAATTGTTTTTGATATACCCTTCTCTTTCGTATGTTATTTTGTTTATGTTATGGTGACCTCAATTTGATCGCTTGTTGAACCTTTAGGCCAAACTAGCCGCTGTCCCGAAGGACTGCTACTATTTATCTACCTTCTGATACAAGCAACAATTAACAACGAGAACTCTACCCCCCATCACCATAAGAAAATGTGCTGCTCATAATATTCTGTAATGCATGTTTACATTTGATTTTCTTGTACTTTTTCATTTTGGGGAGAAGTTTTTTACTCTCCATCAGTCAAGTACAGAAACATCTTCATGAACCAATAATGAATTTTTGGGAAGCAATTTCTGATCTTGATTCTTGGAAAGCTCTCACTTGTAGAACTTTTGTCCAGCTTCTTGCTTCCCCATCAACTTTAATCTTCAAAAATTTAAATGCAATATCAATCACTATCTTTTGTCTTCTTAATTCATGTTCTTTTATTATTCTCTCTCCTTAATAATGTTATCTTATTCTCATATTCTTTCATACTCAGTAATCTCCTTGCATCTTAGTGGCTTTATTGCCTTGCTTGGGGTTAAATGATTAGCAAAAAAAGCATCACATGAAAAGTGCTACCAAGTAGCACTTAAAGTTGAAAGAAAAACAATGTTAAACATGGAGATTGATCATTAAAAGAAGAAAAATATGCCATAAATGAATTCACAGTAAAAATGCACTTGATGTTGAATTGATTGCTAAACAGGAAATTTGTTGCATCCTAAAAATTGTTATTGGTCTCTTGATTGCAGAAATAAACAAGATTTCCTCACAAAATTTAGATTCAGAGTTTAAATTTCTTTTAGATGGGCAAAATAATATTTCTGTTCTGACTTAGCAATTAGCTATCCAGATTATATGAAAGGGGATCAGAATTATACAAACCACTTAACTACCATAGCTTCTTTTCATTCTTTGCACATATGGTACACAGCATGTGCAATTAATTGAAGGAATTCAGTCTTTTCCCAGTCGGTCCCTTCACAGGATGAAATTCTATTCTGTCTGTTGCCATTAGCTCTTGACAACCTTATAATGAGTTGCATTTTTTTCACTTTGGGTTGACAAACAAGTGATTAAGTGTACTTTGCTAGTAAAGCTTTACTCGTAAAGGGCATTTCTAATTGTTAGGGCCTCTTAGAGTATGAAACATTCATGAAAAGACAATATTGCTCTGCATTTTGTTAAGATCAATAGATTCTATCAACTGACATTAGCTTGTTCACAAAATTTAAAGTATTAACTATATGATATTAATTATATGAGAGTCAATTGAAAACAAATGTCTACTATTTTCTTATGCTGATCCACAAGCAGATGTTTTTTGTATGGCAGCAGAGAGTGTACCTTCCTGTCAATAACCCATAATATTTTTTGCCTTGTTACAGATAGCAGCTAAGTGGTAGTTTGACAAAATGACATGACATGTAAGTACTTATGAAACAAACATGTGTCATTTAATTTTACCATGCAGAAAAAGTGCACACATTGACTTTCAACAATGCTTGTTGAACAGTTACAGAGACCAAACAGTGAATGTGATCACTGTTAAGTAGTGGCAACAGCAGTGTATGAAGCAAAACATATTATTACCAATGAAAGAGAGATAATAGAAACAACATTTTTCTGACAAAGTCATGAGTGCTGTGAAAAAGTGAAATGGTTTGTTTTTTTTTGTAGCTGAAACTTAATCTATCTAAAGGTGTGTTTTGTACTACCTCTATCTGTTATATTGTCTGAAAACAAATAGAAAGCATTACTTTAGGAGCATCTCTCATGTCTTGCATTTTAACTACTGTTTTATTCTGATTCCTTTGAGCTTATAATTGTATATTAACATTTTGAGCATTAGGAGCAATGAGTTTATTTTAGGTGATTGTAGTTGCCAAGACAACCATATCATTGTTGTAGTTAAATTGAATATTGTATACTGTTGCCATATCTAATCTGGTATTCCTGCGGTACAACTTGAGAATTCTTGACAAAATCCAAAGAAGGATCTGTAATATAATCAATGTTGACCAGGCATCTCGACTTGAGTAACTTTCTCACCAACATGACATGGCTTTCCTCTATCTTTTCTACAAATATTTTCATGCCAACTGCTCTGACAAGCTTTATTTCCTGGTACGCCAACTACATGAATTTAAGCGTGCTACTAGATTGGCATCTAGGTTCCACACTTTTACTGCTGAAATAGGTAAATGCAACCACCACTTTTAGTTCAACTGATTCTTTTCTCTCACTTCCCACTCATGGAATTTCCTTGAATTTCCTGGCTTCCCTGATAACTACAATCTTCAAGAATTTAAATGCAACATCAATCACCATGTTCTGTCTTCTTGTACCTATACATCTTCTGTCCTTTCCTCAATTTTCCCTATGCTCAATTTTCTCTTTAACTTTCACTCCCTGTAACCCCCTGCATACTAGTGGTACTCCCACCTTGCTTGGGGTGAAATGATTAAAAAAATGGGTTAGATATGTTAAGTTATTTTGTGTACATAATGTACTAGTGACAAACCAAAGTGAGCTAACTCATTTTATAGTTTACCAAGAGAAGGTTAACCTAATCAGACTTGATTTATTCGATCCGATGTGTATAAAGGTGGCCATTTTGTTTATTTCTTGACAGAATATCCACTGCCAACCTCTGATATGAAAGACCTGCAGAACTACGATTTCCTTTTCTCTCCAAATATCCACTGCCAACCTCTGATACCTTAAGAATTACTGAATAGCTGCTACTAGACATTGGTGCTGTTTCTTTGAACAATTTAATTACTATGTCAGATTTCTACATTCAAACTATGGTGATCATGTTTTACAATGGTTATGAGCCCAGATTACGACTGTATTTTGATGGAAATGAATCCAGTTATGAATTGTGGGAAACAAAATTCTTAGGCTACCTTAGAATACAAAAACTTCATGACATCATCCTTTGCCAAGATGACCAGAAGGAAGACAATGATTTTATGGAAAGAAATGTGACAGTGTTCGCTGAATTAATACAATGTCTGGATGACAGAATTTTGTCTTTAATAATGCAAGAAGCCAAGGACAATGGACGCCAAGCACTACAGATACTGTGTGAACACTACTTACCAAAAGGCAAGCCTAAAATTATTGCTTTATATACTGAACTAACTGCGTTAAGGAGACGGGAGAATGAATCCGTAACAGATTATATTATATGGGCTGAGAATGTCACAAATGCCTTAAAAATATCAGGTGAAGCTATTTCAAATGGGCTGTTAATAGCCATGGTTTTAAAGGGATCACCAGCGACATTTAAACCATTCACGACAGTCATAACTCAAAAAGATAAAAGTCTAACTTTCACTGAGTTTAAAGTCGCATTACGTAGTTATGAAGAAACTGAAAAAATGTGCAACTCCCCAAATCAAGGAAAAAACGTAATGCAACTAAGGACGTCATTTAAAAAATTCAGAAAAGTAATCCCTCCAACCTACCGGACCAGGAATTATGATATTAAAAATAAGGGGCCTAAAAACAACAACAACAACAGCAGGAATAATAATAATAATAATAATAATAATAATAATAATAATAGAAAATCAAATATCATCTGCTTTCGTTGTGGTAAAGTTGGGTATATACATGCGAAATGTCAATTTTATAAAAGGAGAGATTTTTGTAAAAATGTAAAAGCTTTTTCGAATGAGCGAACATATACCTTTTCCTTTGAGTTGGATACTGTACACAATAATAATAATTCTTACCTAGTCGATACGAGTTCGACAAATCATGTAATTACAGATAAAACAAAATTTATTAATTTTGACCCCTATTTCGAAACTGACAAACATTTTATAGAGTTGGCTGACGGAACTAGAGCTAATAATTTAGTTTTAAAAAGAGGCGATGTCTGTATTTATTTACGAGATACTAATGGAAATATTTTGTAAATGTTTATTAAAAAGGGCTTTATCCCTAAGTTTAAACAAAATATTTTCTCGGTTCAGTCTGCTGTTAAAACTGGTGTTAAAGTTAATTTTCACTGAGACAATTCAAAGTTAATATACCCAGACGGAACTGAATTTAATATACAACAAAATGGACGTTTATATTATTTGAAAAGTAAATCTGTGAAAACAGCCACACACGATTTAGCGACTTGGCATAAAATATTAGGTCATTGTAACAGTTCGGATATTAAAAAATTACAAGAACACGTTACTGGAATGAAAATTGCATCTTCAAAGGGCTTACAATATTGTGACACATGTATGAAAGTAAAAATGACAAAGTATAGAAACAGGGATCGAATCCCCAAATCAACAGATATCTTGTTCAGAGTTTAGTGAGACATAACGGGTCCAATTTCACCAATGGGTATAGGCACTTATGCATATGTATTAAACTTTATAGATGAATATTCAGGACTTATTATGATAATAAAACAAATCTGATACCTTACAAGCTACAAGAATATATTTATCTGATATTTCACCTTATGGAAAAGTGAAAATAATTAGAACAGATAATGGTGGAGAATTTACTTCTGATGATTACGAAGACCTCCTAATAAATGAAGGCATTAAAAATGAGAGGACCAGCCCCTATTCGCAGCACCAGAATGGAATCGCTGAACATAGTTGGCAGACACTTTTTGAAATGTCTAGATGTTTGTTACTAGAATCTAAGTTACCCAAAAATCTGTGGGTCTATGCATTAAATACCGCCGTATATATAAGAAACGGTTGCTATAATAGTAACATTAATAAAAGACTCTTTACGAAGCTTAAATGAATTACAAACCCAACGTTATTGGTATGCATATTTTTGGTATAATTTTGCGACCACAGGGCAAAATTTGATCCAAAAAGTAAACGAGGCATATTTATTGGTTATGACAGGGCAAGTCTGGCCTATATGATTTATTTCCAAGAAAGGAAAATAATAAGGAAAATAAGATGCGTCAGATTTACAGATTCCTTTGAGCAAGTAAAGAATCTCGAAGAAAAGAATATTAATTGTGAGGAGCTGGTCCCACACGAACCAGTAGGGCCTAATTAGGGGATAAGGCCTATAAATAGAAAACCCGTTCAAGATCCACAATTAGGGGAAGGTGTTATATCAGAAGATATAGAGGAGGAGAAATCAGACGCAAACCTTGAATTAAAAGAAAATACAACTAATAAGGCGGGGGCAAATTTCGCATTATCCGACTAGAGTTAGAAGAAAGCCAGACTATTTTGGAATGGATCAATGTCCTATTGACATTGACTGTTGTTATTCAGTGCAAATGTATCCTGAAGAACTATTAAGGAGCTATAAATTCTGATAATTTCAAACAATGGATAGCCACCATGCAAAAAAAGAAATGGAATCTTTAGTATCGAATGATACTTTTGAATTGAAAAAAGCCCCGGATGATAAAAATATTATCGGCAGACATTGGGTTTATACTGTAAAGCGAACTGAGGATGGTTCGCCAGTGTATAAGGCTCGTTTTGTAGCTAGAGGATTTTTCGCAGATATACGGGGAAGATTATGTAGAAATATTCAGTCCAACAACAAACATGACAACAATAAGAATTTTAATGCAAATGGCTGTGCATTATGGCATGGATATACACCATATGGATGTCAAAGGAGCCTATTTGGATGCGCTGATTGACTATACATAAACCACCAGAAGGTTTTGAAAAAGGTGACAATTATGTATGGAAACTCAAAAAGTCACTATATGGGCCGAAGCAGAGCAGAAGAACATGGAATAAATTACTACATTCCTATTTAATTGAACAACTTTTTGAGCCCCCCCGGTGGACCCGTGCCTGTACACAAGGACATTTAATAATGAAATATTAGCAATTCTGATTATTTGGGTCGACGATATGTTAATTGCTTCAAAATTTAAAGCTACTCTATTAAAAATTAAAGATTCCTTAAATATAAGGTTTAAAATGACCGACTTGGGTCGACTATCATGGTTTCTTAGTATACAGTTCGAATTTAAGGATAACACTATTACAATGAATCAATCCAGATACATCGACAAACTCTTATCAAAATTCGACATGCGAAATTGTAAAATGCGGACTACTCCATGTGAAATGGATTTAAACACAATTATGAATAATGAAGATGGTATAGCGGCGTGTGAGAAAGAATACAGAATGTTGATAGGAAGTCTTATTTACATCATGACATCAACAAGGCCAGACATCTGCTATACGGTTACTAAGTTGTCTCAAAACTTAAATAAACCAAGGTCTGTGCATTTAACAAGAGCTAAGCAAGTATTACGTTATTTAAAGGGAACTAATAATCAGTGCCTAGTATTTCAACAATCAAAAAACCCACTACAATTGGAAAGTTTTTGTAATGCTGATTGGGCAAATTCACCAGATCGTAAGAGTATCACAGTATATTGCTTTAGATTGGCAAAAGATAATCCAATAATTAGCTGGAAATCTAAGAAACAGGGGATGATTTCACTTTCGACCTGCGAAGCAGAATACGTTGCATTGTCGCAAGCAACACAAGAGGCTATTTTTCTTAAATCACTAATAAAAACTATTAAAACACTAATAATAAGTGAGTCTATAACTATTTACTGTGATAATCAGGCCAGTAGTATTGCTTTGGCTAAAAATCCAATAATACATCAAAGATCAAAGCATATTGATATTAAATATCAATTTGTTAGAGATCAGGTACAAAAGAAAACAGTACAAATTGAATATGTTCAATCGGAGAATAACGTGTCGGATTTGTTTACAAAGCCAATTACAAAATTGAAATTACAGGCTTTCATTCCTCTCATATTTGGTACTGACTTATAAGGTTCTCTTATTGTCCTGGGTAAGATGTAAAACTGCATCCATTAGTTATTGTCTTATATTGGGGTATAAACGTGAATAGTCCTACTTTTAGCCCAATCCTCCTCCTGAATAACTCCCAGAATCTCTCTGACCGGGAGTGATAGTGTCTGATTTAATGGGTCCCAGCTATGGGTAAAATAACAACTTTTTCCTACCTTTTTTGTTGTGATCACAGCCTAAATTTATAATATTGTTGTTAATGTTTATTAACCTAAAGTACTTAACAGTGAACAAATGATATAACTAATTTTTGTGGATATAAATTTTTCATTTTAAAAAAATTAAAAAATCATTTCATGAATATTAAGAAGAGAAAAAAATAATTATTTGATGAATGCTAAAAAAAAATAAATATAAAAAAGAATCCTTTTATTAATACTAAAGTATTTCTTACATATAAATATTGACTTTACTAATATTTTGAAAGAAG
This sequence comes from Acanthosepion esculentum, assembly GCA_964036315.1. NCBI lineage: Eukaryota > Metazoa > Mollusca > Cephalopoda > Sepiida > Sepiidae > Acanthosepion > Acanthosepion esculentum. The sequence goes on from OZ038475.1 coordinate 75,720,574, forward strand.
ATTCCATAATGTACCCAAAAATGGGGGTGTTAAGTTATTTTGCATACATAATGTACTAGTGAGCAAACCAAAATGAGCTAACTCATTTTATAGTTTACCAAGAGAAGGTTAACCAATCAGAAGACTTGAAATATTCGATCCGATGTGTATAAATGCGGCCATTTTGTTTATTTCTTGACGGAATATCCACTGCCAACCTCTGATATGAAAGACCTGCAGACCTACGTTTTTCTACTCTCTCCAAATATCCACTACCAACCTCTGATATGGAAGACCTTAAGAATTACTGAATAGCTGCTACTAAACATTGGTGCTGTTTCTTTGAACAAATTAATTACTACGTCAGATTTCTACATTCAAACTATGGTGATCATGTTTTACAAGATATGCTTTGTTAGTGTCTGTTTTCTTTTGACATTGTTTAACATTACATTATACATTTCACAAAACATCACCAACTCATTCAGTCACTGAGATAATGGAATCTTGAACGAATAAAATGCATGTACTGCTTATGTCTATAAATAAATTCTGAGTTCGTTGTGGAACTACCACACCTTACACATCAACTTGATTTCCATAGAGATCTTCTAACCAACTTCACCCTCAATCCAAATAGCTGATTCCTTAGATATTCCTTATATGTGGCACCTTTCCTTATATTCATCTTTATTCTGAACTTTCCTACTATTTTTTTTATTCAACTGCCTCACTAGATTATTTGTTTTTTCTTTATTTCAGCTCTTTATCTGGTTTTATCCTCAGTGCATTCTTCAGAATTATCTATGCTTGGACAACATGTAAAACCCATTCTAGAAATGCTATGAAAAACTATTCAAGTTTTGTAGTGGATGCAATCCATCACTTATAGGCACAAACTTATATAAATTATGTACATTCATATGAAATTGGTTTTAGCTTTAAAAGCTTTTGAAAGCTTAGCTTTTTCTTGATAAAGTAGAATACATTTATTCTTTGACGAGATGGATTTTCATTGATGAAAATCCATTTCTAACATTGCAGTGATTGAAATGGCTCTGTATTTAATGGATTCTTCTTCATACAACCGAGAAGCCCAGATTTGTATCTCACTTGGAAATGACATTTATATTTCAGTAGAAAGATGAGTGAGCCTTTTCAAGTATTGTTTCTCTTGTGAGAAAAATGATTAAAATATTTTCTCTGCCACTTATTTATCATTTCTTATTTGAAAATAAAAAAAGATAAACTATTGAAGCTGTCTTGCAGTGAAAGAAACACTTTTTATCATGTTTTGTAAGATTATAATTTTTATATGGTAGGATAAAATGCCATTTACTTTTATTTTTCTGTGCTACATTTGTACAATGTTTCTTGTTTAACACTTGTTGCAAATTTTAGGTTATAGCAAAAATAATTGCAGTTTTTAACCATAAATTTTAAAGCAATACATCTCATTAATGGGTGACATATGGAAGAAATGAATTTACCAGTTTGTATTTTCTCCCATTATTATATACACAATATGATAACACCTTATTTCACAGACAGAATGGAATGGCTAAACATGCTTTGTTCTCAGAGAGAGTTTTATACCACTAAGTCATACATAAAAGTATATATATATACATAGACATACTTGTCTCACACAGCGAAATGCAACAAGCAGTGTATAAAAAAAGGGCAGCCTTACTTGTAATATTTCCTGAAGGGAAAACTGGAGTCACAGCAGTTTCTCTATGGACCTGGTGAGACCATGTGGTTTTTCCTGTAAGTCCTACCGCTGTGGGCTAGGGACATCCTTCTTCTCTGGGTTTTACATCACAACTGCCTTTCATCACACTATCCCCTGATGTCACTCACCAGCTGTCACATGACACTCGTGACTTTATATCAACAAAAGTAAGATAATCATCTTTTGTCTAATTACATCAATTTTAAAGAGAATTTATTAATCAAAATAAGAACAATTAAAATTTATGCATTGTCACTAACAATAAATAAGTATAGATGTTCTGCTAACATAAAATTCTTGTATTCTGAAGTTGATGAATTATTCAAAGATATTTTGAACTGCTCTTTTTTTAAGACTATCTCTTACAGGAAATTGTCAAGGTATTTAAAAAGGTAGTTGCCAGTCATAGAGATATCTAGTGAATAAGTTGGATAATGTGTGTTGGACATTGATGTTACAGTTCTTGATACATTTTACAAATTTTCTGGCAATAGTTTCTCAACAGTATTCAAGAAGTTGCTTTAGATGATTGTCATAAGTTAGATAATCTGATAGAGACAACTGCTAAGTAAAAAGGTCTGTTGCAAACTTTTGATAGTAGTGTTTTAGGTTAAATGACATCTACCGGATCTGATCCTGTTACTATAAGAAATATGAACTCATGTGACTTATAAATTTGCATATTACAACTTTCTTTCCTCCTAGAAAAATGAGGATGATTTTTTTGTAGTTAAGTAATTAACTTATAATTACTAAAGAATACAATTTATTTATTTAGTAAAGAATATTATTTGTTTAATTACTAAAGAATACAAATTATTTATTTTAATCACACCTGTATTGTATAGGGGGCCATATTAGATGCAGTCAATTCTGGATATTGGTTTTCTGGATGTGTCAAGGACTATAAGAAATGTGAACTAACATGACTTATAAATTTACATATTACAACAATGATACTACTAACTGACTACTAACCCCTAACAGGCCCAATAACCTTTTGGAATACAAGAATGGAAAATTTTAATGTACAAAAAAACACAGAGCAGATTTTGTAAAGGCAGATTTTCTTTTTTACCTATTTGTTGAGCTTTCATAATTTTTGAACTTAGTGCAAATGTCTAATAACTGTTAAATGGTTAACAGTTTTTTTCAGTGTTTTGAGCTGTTTTTCATGAGTCCAATTTAATTATAACCCTTGATTTTCATTAATTGTAGGACATCATCTGTGACCTTCCTTATCTTCAAAGCACTTGTCACAGTTATGAAATTTGATGATGGTTCCCTGGTCAAATGCTTGGTTGCTATTGTAAGCAGCTTCCACTACTTTATGTTGTTTGGACCTCATATAAATAAAATAACTTGAAACAGAAAAACTTGACAGTTTCAAATCTTTTCATTTATACCCTCTTACTACTTTAAATAATGACTTGCATTCATATTCATGATTGTTATTGCAATATTTTATTTAAGTTATTAAGCTCAAATATTTAGCAAAGCAAATTGGGGAAATTCCTCAGGCATTTGTATAGAAATCCCTGAGGAATAAGTTATAGAACTTGCAAGGAGCTTATTCAATTAGTAACTTAAGAATTTTGATTCATCAGAAAATTTAAATAGAAAATCCATGAAATTTTCACAGGTACCACTAGTTATAATATTAACTTCTGTTTAATTTTTTAAAATTCTTTTATCCCAAATAAGGCATTAAAGCCACTAAGACATAAGGGGTTACTGAGTGTTGAAGAATATGAGAGAAATATACTATTAAGGAGGGAGAACAATAAAAGAACAAGAATTAAAATTAAGTAGACAAAGGATAACAATTGGCATTGTATTTAAAATTCTGAAGATCAAAGTTGACTGGGAAGTAAGAAGATGAAAGAGAGTTTCACAAGTGAGAAGTGCAGGAAAAGAAACTGTTAGCATAAAACTTATGGTTACATTTAGCCATTTCAAGTGTAAAATGATGAAACCTCAGAACAGTTATGTTGAATGTAGTTATAGAAAAGGCACAGGGAAGCTATGTTACACTTAGATGCCATGTTAGGACAAATAACATTGCAGATTCTTCTTTGAATTTTATCAAGAATTTCTTAATATATAGCAGGAGAACCAAACCAGATCTGGCAGCAATATTCAAAGTAATGATGAATGGTAGGCTTACAATTTGTAAGATGTAAGATAAATTCTGGTGAGGAAAATTGTCTAGCACAACACAGGGAACCAACTTTCCTAGGAATTGATTCAATATAATCTTTCCACTTCATATCAGTGGAAAATGTTACTCAGAAGTTATAATTGAGGAATATTCAAATACAATATTTGATTATGAATTTTTATTACATTTAACTTGCCTGATTGAATTTTATTACATATGCAATTGCATCAATGCAAATTTTATTTCTCATATGGGCTCTGATTATTATTTCATTGATAATAACAATGTTGATATAATATTAGAGTTGTCATTGTTATAATTCTTTTTCTTTTTCCTTTTTAGGGATTTGAAGATATTGTGGAAGGTTTCATGAAAGAGGGTCACTCTGCAAGAGAGCTTGAATATATCATCAAACAACTTAATTCAGGTAAATTTTTCAATGGATAATCAAAGATTTCGAACTTCACTTGTCCCTTTTCTATGATCTCAAAGCATTTGCTGCAGAGCAATAAATTACAAGCTAGTATTACAAACCATTACTACTGTACTGAGTTTCATTTTCACTAGTTGACTGACACTTGTAGTCTTTTGCCTGATCAAGCTGAGTAAACATCTATTTTGCCTTGTACTGAGATTTTCGTGTATTTTCCACTAGTGACCAGAAGAAGTTGGTGTTTGAAACCAAAATTTCAAATGGTGATTTTCAAAGCAGACAGACAGGCTCTTCCTCACTTGAAAGTTAGGCATAACACAATTTTCTTACTTTGCTTCTCCTTATTTGGACTAGTGCTCCAAACAAATCCACACCAAATATGAAGCAAAGTAAATATAAATTATCATTTTAAATGATTGACCATCACTATTTTTCAGGGTCAGTTTTCCTATCAACAGGAAAATAGTTGTAAATTCTCCTGTAAATACATTCTTTTAAGTGATTTAATAATTGAGATGTTATGAGAATATGTATTACTCCTTGTAACTTGTGCCATTTTGTGTTAGTCTTTATGTTACACTAAGAATGATCTCTATGAAATTATTTTACTCAAAATCCATTCATAAACAAATAAACTTTTTACACATATTGGAAAGGAAAAAATACTAGATGAATCAGGAAAAATAAATAATCCTAAGGAACAATGATTATAACAATAATGGTGATTAAAAAGATTTTAAAGAATTATAAAATATTTAAATATACTTTTGAAATAAATAAGTTTAAAAAACAAATTAAGTCAAGATTTATCTCAGCTAAATAAATTCCTTTAACCTTTATTACTTTGTATGTGATATCATTTGCTGTGCAAAAAGTTTATTCTACCACTGAATTTGAATTTGTTTGAATTTCATAGTTGTGTTGTCATGTCCTGCTATGGCAACAGAAAACATCTTTGAGTGAAATTAACAATAAGGTTACTGCAATTGAGAAAGAATTTAGTGGAAATGAAAGTAATATTAATAATGCAGTGTGCTAAAGGTTAAGCAGAAACAAGGAAGAAAAATCACTGACTGATTTTTAAAAAATATAAAAAAATTGCAAATGTTTTTGCATCAAAATTTGCATTTCCTCTAAATATTTAAAAAAAAAAATTAATCAATTTGATATTAGGATTGTTGGTAATATAATGTACCTAAAAACTCTGTAATTTATGAGACTGAAAGAAGTTAGTTAATCTTGATACTATTACTCTTCAGAAACAGTAAAAAAATTTAATCATTGTAAAACACATTTAATTTTACATCAAAAGCAAAAGTTTACCAAAAATAATGTATCCAATGTGTCTAAAAACATATTGGTGAAACATCCCAAGATTTAAAGAAAAAAAATATATGAACATAAAAAAGACTTAAAATTAAACAACAAACTTTGGGCACTTATGAGCCACCAAAACCTCTACTATCACAATTTTGACCATGAAAAAGCTGTAAAGAGTGAATATAATTTACTGAGATTAAGATACATTAAAAGCACCATAATATATGAATCTTCCATGATAGATATATAATTGGGTTTGTTCTACCTAAATTAGAAATGAAAGCATGTAGGATGAAAAAATAAACAATGAAAAAAAACTGAGTTGTAATTATTCAAAATCTGATTTCTATAATCACACATTTTAAGTAAAAAACTAAACATTCACATGCTTAGCATGAATTATGTTTAGTTTTGTTTATGTATATTTTTTATTGTGAAATAAAATTCTTTTTCTATGATGTTGGGTCATTGATGAAACATGTACAGGTAAAATTTCTTCTGCTTTCCATTGGCTTCTTCAATGACTTTTAGAGCTTCATTTCCAATGCCACAAAAAATAGCTTTCTGTAAGTATCTTAGAAACAATTATCAATTCCGTCTCGAAGATATATTCTTTATATTTGTTCACCAAAATAGTATAATTGTCTATCAACTCGATGGAGTTGTATTTTATCCATTGTAGTGTCAAGTTAGTATTTGGTGCAGATTTGTTTGGAGATGATGACTGTTTTTCTGCCTATGTTACTTCTTGGTTCATTTGCATAGTAGGGTCATGCCTTTGTTCCTCATCTTGCTATCCTGTCTTTCATTTTATTTTTCTGCTGGAATCTATTCAATAAAAGGAACAGATTCACTTGTCACTACAACATTTCGGTTAATATTCCTTAGCCTTGTGATGCTTTTATTTTTTTCAGTCTGCTTGCTTCATATTGTTTGTGTTGAGGCAGACAATATCATTGATGCTGATGTCTAGTCTGTTACATTTTCTGCAGGCTTATGTCATCTTTCTGTACATTTGGTGGGAAGAGGTGATGCTGCTGGGCATGGTAATTTGGACCATTGTTTTGGACAAAGCTTCCTCTCTTTCACTCTCATCCACAGTAATGTTTTTCTTTTCAAAAACTAAAACAAAATCTCTGAGCAAAACAAAAATATGATATTGTAACCCATCTCAAAGTAAACATTTAAATATCAACTTGTAACTAAGCAGGAGTCAAGTGTCTGTATGTTATGATGTAGGTTTTGAAAATATCTTTGGTACATATAATATCAGGAATGCAATGTATTTTATTCAGGCGTTGATGAAAGGTAAAATTTGTGATATATAATAATCTGTAATTTAGAGACATATAACCATGAAACATACACACGCACACACACACACACATATATATGTGTGTGTGTGTGTGTGTGTGTGTGTGTGTGTGTGTGTTATGAAATGGACTAAGTCCAACAATTATTTTAATATATTTTCTGTTTATATGTTATCTTTATAGATACAAATATTTAAACAGACCATTTACTTAAATATTTGTATCTATAAAAATAAAGTATAAACAGAAACTGTATATATATATATATATATATATATATATATATATATTTTTTTTTCTAAAATGTAATAAATAAAAAATACAAACATTTCTGCCATTGAAGTTTCACCTGTGGAACACCAGGCAGTAGAATTCAGGATTTCTTTTCTTCCCTTTATGAAAATATGTTTATATGGGCAGTCTATGACAGGAGTGGAAATATATATATATATATATATATATATCTGTAGATGTGTGTATATGTACATGCACATGCATAAAGTGTATATAACAAACACATATAAAACATACAAGTTTTGTTTAGGTGAATTATGTTAGTTAACAGTCATGAATTCCTGTTCTGTATTGGGCAGTGCAAAATGTGATATACTCTGGTTCATTGAAAGAGACACCTGATATTACAATGACAAATAGATAGAATTAACTGTACCCAGAATTGTCCTCACATATCAGTTTTTTAGATGGGGCGAGGCAGAGCATATTTATGCTCACGGTAAATATTGTATTATATAAATGGTACAATTATGTGTGTTCAAGGAAAATTTAGATGACTCATAGGAAAATACCTGACTCTAAATAAAAATACTCACTTTACATCTGATATTTTCCAAAATGTTTGAGACACTTGCTGTTGTGCTTGCGCATTGAGCTGATGTACCATTGTAAGATCTAGCAGTATTCATCCATCATGTTTGGGTTAATTGGCCTTGACTCCAATTCCATTTCAGATGTTTCCTACTTGAATAACTTACTCTACTCATAGCTTATAGTACTCAAATCCAGAATCATTGCACTTGATTTAGTGTCAAGCATAAATTTTGACCCATGTAGAAAAACCTTTATTGCTCAGTGGAATCAACTGTAATGATCAAAAGAGGACACATAAATTTTATTGGCCATTTGAAGGAAGTTGCTGTATCTGTTAAATTATACAAGCTCGATCAACAGATTTCAGAAGTACTATTTCTCTGCATGGTTTAAAAGTTAAGAACATGAAATAGACTAAACAACTCTTCTTGTTCTATGTACCATGCTCCTTAAGGACATTGATGATCATGACTCTCTACAATTTCCTGTCTTTTGTAGCTCAATAAATTTTGTCTTTTTGCCATCTCTCCCAAATCCTGCTCCACCATCTATTCACTCAAGCTCACCTGGTAATTTATGCATTGTTTACTTCTGTCCCTCTTATCTTTTCCTGTGAATATCAAATTTTACAAGCCTTCTTTCCTTGTCATGTGCCCTAGAAATTCCTGATGTTAAGTATAAGTGTCCTTTTTATTGTCATTGTCTCTAGAACTTTGCTCACATATTCAGTTCATGCTATTCTCAGCATCCTTCTGTAGAATTGCATTTCTTTTGCTTCAAGTCTCTTCTTTATCTTTGAGATTGTGCAGCATTCACTACCATATAGGAGGACTGATATTATGTAACAGTTCAGTACTCTGATCTTTGATTCTAATGATATTTTCCTGTTTCTTAATACTTTGCTCAGATTTTGGAAGGCATTTTTCACTATCCAAATGCAACCATGCATTCAGTCTTCTTGCAATGGATACTTAGTCCTTTCTTCTCACTTTCCTTCACTACCTTTTGTAGGAATTTTATAGTTTCCTTTCTGTGTCTGCTATCAGCCCTGTGTCTTCTGCATATCTTATGTTGTTAAGATTGTGGCTGCCAATAATGAATCCTGTTAAGACATCTAATTCTATCAGGATTAGTTGAAAAGGTCTGGTGAGCAGATGAATCCTTGTCTTTTTATTTTTGTATATTTACTGAACTCATTTCATATCTGTATGCAGGTGAGTTGCTGCCAGTATAGGTTCTGGATTATTCTAATATCCTTCCCACATATGTCAACGTTACCTAGCAATTCCAACAGTTCTTTGTGATGTACTTTATCAAATGCATTTGTATAATTTATAAAACACAGGTACACCCACTTCTGCATTTGTACTGATCTTTCTAATATCATTTTGAGCATAAATATCTTGTTCTTTGTTGTTAATGAACAAGAACTCTTCTTGTGTTATTTCTGGTCTGACTCTGCTGCACACTGTATTCATCAAATTTCAGATGAAAGAAAACAATTCATCACATATAGGGTGAACAGAAACTGATTTTCCACCTTATTGATGTAATGATCCCATTTGTAAGTATTAGAATAGATGCAGAATTGCAGCCATGCTGCCAAGCTGTTCCAAAAGCACAACCTAAAGAATGGTAACCTCATCTATAAAAGAAATCATGAGAAATATAAAATATCAATAATCAATGAAGTACCCATTATCCAGTGAAAATAACATTGTTTTCATTATCTCCAATCTAAATAGTCGTCTGTTTGCTAGAATCATAAGCTCATAAATTAATGAAGTTTTCTTTGTGGATCAATAAATATTTGCTCTACATTTGATTTATATTTTTTAAAATCTTAATATTGTAACATTACAATAAAGCAGACATAGCTCAGTTTTAGGCCTTTCTTCTAGTTTAATGAACTATTATCAAAATTTCATGCTAAGATTAACAGTGTTTTGAAGTATGAAATTAAAAACTGTAATCAGTAGACTCTTAGACAATCTGTTGATTAGTGTACGTGTACTCATCTTGAATGTTTTGTTTTTTATTTATTTGCTTTGTCTTTATTTCATATTTTATTTTTGATACAAAATGTTACTCCAGATTTTTAACAATCATTATTTTCTTTAAAAAATGTGAATCAGACATCTGTTTTGTTTGACAATTTAAAAAAAAAAACTTAATTTCTTCAGCAAAATTTGAGCTGAAAAATGTGAAAATAAATTTATTGTGCTTCTGTTTCAGCTATAGGAAGAGAAGAGTGAATGCAAAGATTCCAAGTTCCATCACAGTTACTGGGTTTTGTACATTTTGCTTATTTATGCAGATGTCAATCAACATCTTCTGATGCCTTGACCTTGATCCCTGTCCTTCTCTTTATCCTTTTCCCAAACACTCCTTTTTACTCTTACTCTCACTCTCTGTAACCCCTTGTCTGCTAGTGGAACTCCTGTGTTGCTTGGGGTGATTTGCTTAAAAAAAAGAAAAAAAAGATGTCTGTATTCTTATAAGTGAGAATATGTTGGGGAATTTATTACTACTGTACTAAGCATTAATGTAATATTTTGGGAATTTCTGAGATTAATCTGTTTTAATTATTATTATTAATATTATTAGTTACATGTAAATGTTTCTTTTTTTTTCTTTTTTCCTCTTTTAATCATTTCACCCCAAACAAGGCAATAAAGCCACAAAGATGTGAGGGAGTACTGAGTGTGAGAGGGGAAAGAGAACAATAAAAGAACAGGAATTAAGAAGACATAAGATGACAATTGACATTGCATTTAAATCTTTGAACATCAAAGTTGATTGGAAAGTAAGATGCTGAGAGAGAGTTTCACAAATGAGAACTGCAATAGAAGAAACTGTCAGCATAGAACTTACAGTTACATCTAACCATTTCAACTGTACAATGATAAAACCTTTCTGCCAATCTAGTAGTATGCTTAAATTCATTAAGTCTAGGTACCAAAACAGAAAGCTCATCAGAACAATTACCATGAAAATATTTAGAGAAAAGGCACAGGAATCTACAAAGATTCAAAGCAGAAAGCACATTAGAACAATTACCATAAATATATTTATAGAAAAGGTACAAGGAAGCTACTTTTACAGTGGTGGGAAAATAACTGATGCCAAGATGCCAGGTCAGGACCAATAACATAGCAGATTCTGCTTTGTATTTTACCAAGAATCTCTAAATACATAAGAGAAGCACAAGTCAAGATGTGATAGCAACATGGATGAATGGTAATTATGTAAAATAGATACTGTCAAAAGAAATCTATTTTACTATTATTATTATTATTATTATTATTATTATTATTATTAAAAACAGTTTTAATCTCTAGTTTTCAAACAATTGGGTAGTAGGAAATTTAGTATGCCTCTATTAATTTATTACTAGTTTTAATCTCTTTATCACAACTAACTGATTGTCATCTGTGGATTGAAAATGAAGCCAGAATTTATTGAAAAGATATTTATACTCGAAGGAATTGCTAACACTTCTCTTTCAGATGTTTATTGCTGTTCAACAGTTGATTATATGGCATTGCACTTACTAGAAAGTGAATCAACAAACAGGATGCAACGTTCCAATTCACAGACTTTCAACTCACTGACCTTTGCACCTACTTAAACAATTCTTATGACATTTTTTGTTGTTTGCATTTATTATACAACCTCATAAATGTTTATTACATTGTCTTATATATGCATTTTTCTTGTTTTTAGGAGATAATTTTTTTGCCTTCTTTCCTTTTTAGTTTTTTTCACTATTAATAAATTTGGTGTATAATAACAGAAACAATTGCTTTGTTAAAGAAAAGTCAAGTATTTTACTGTTAGGTAAACACACTTATCCAGGGCAAAAGCTAAAATAGCTTTTAAAATCCCCTGTTAAAAGATATGTTTTCACATTCACTTTTTAAAAAATAGCTGAAAATAGAATTGTAAAACAAATAAAGATGAGAAAATAAAAGAAAACCTTTTTCACATTTTATGCTTCCATACTTTTACCAAAAAATCAGTCAAGTATATATAATATTTAATCTAATAAAGTATGTAGATATATATTGAGCTTTGTCGTAATCAGATTATAAGATATAAAATTAGACTATTTATTACAAAATGTTTCTTCAATATATATGTAAAATAATGCTGAATTTATATTTTTAGGCATAAATTGAAAGTGAAAATGTACAGATGCATACACCTCTTTTATTTAAATCAAGCATAATTTTGGGAATTTATTTATGATATTTTCATATTTTCTGCACTTTAGGAAAGCTAAGTATGAACTCTTTTTTTTTAAATTAGATAACTCATATAATTCGAAGAGCAAGAAATGTTTTTCATGTGAGATAAGATTCTTTCCCCTCAGACAATGTTTGCGAGAATTTTATACAGTTTTAATAAGAAGCATCAGGTGTCCAAAAATATTTCTTTTGATTATTAAATAAAAATAAGACAGATTTTTTTTATTTTCTGCATTAACGTTTTTGAACAAAGTATTTATTAATTTGTTCTGCTATCTTTAGCAATTTTTCTGCAAACCACATTATGCCATCGTCCAAGAACTTGTTATATTTCTCAGAAGAACAACAGTTCTATATGCCTTTTTTACAGTCTTCCAAAGAACTGTTTTTAATAGATTTCTGTAGAAACTGGAAAAAATGACAATTCAATAATTTTTTATGATAAAATTTCACTAAATACAAGGTTTGAAAACCACACAACATCGATGGTTGCAATCAAAATGGTAATAATGAATGTAGTGTGTGATATGAATAGCAGAGTAGCTAGTAGTAAGTGAACATTATGATGATAAAGAAGATAGGTAATAACAGACTTTTGACTTAGAGGCTAGCATTAAAGTGTTCAGAGAAATACACACATGGCTGTCTATTCCACAATGTGGCATTTCATGTAAATGATTTTGAACTCTATCAAGGTTGGAAAGAGAGGATTGAACATCTCCAGCCCAAATATGAAAGCAATACTACATTTTCTGACGTAATCTGATTCATAAAGACACATGGCCAATGGAGTCAGATACTTCCTGAAACAATATAGTGGTCCAACCATGTATGCAGCTTCTTCAGAAATAGATTGTATATATGAGTTTCATTTGGGGTCTGGAATGAACTTAAGACCCAACAGACATTCAAACCATAGGGCATTATTGAGAGTAGAATCGTTCATTGTGATTGGAGAAAAAGCTGGGTTTGATCAGTGATGATGAAACAATACTTGATTGATTGGTTTTTGATATATTGAAAGTAACAAGCCAGTTATTTCCTCATTCAGCTGTTAGAACTAGGTTAAAGGAGAGATTGACATCAAAGCTCTGATCATCTTGTCTTTTGGAAGTGCATCTATAAACAGTGCTCTTGTGTGCTTAGATATCTACTAGTGATCTAAGAATGTTCATAGGTAGATCATTAATAAAAACAGAAAGAGAATAGGATCAAAGCAAAGAGAGAGCCTTGGCAGACACCTGCATTGATGTGGTTAGCTTCAGAACAACAATCTTCATGGTTCTACCTGAAAGAAAGGACTTGTTCTAAAAGCACAATATTTGCTGAATACAGATGAGTAAAAATCTTCCCAACCAATCACAAACAATTTTATTATCTGGTACCCCAAAGAAACATTTTGTAACATTAACTTGGTAGAATACCATGGCCCTTTATGTTAACTCGTACCAGGTGGACATTTTTTTTTTATTGATTGCTATCTTTAATTGGTCTATTTGAGATTAATACTTGTTTGAATCAATAATTTGGTTTTCTGGAAGGAGATCATAGTAGAGAATATTCCTCTAAATCCACCATATACTCAGTATTACCTTCTTTGGATGAAAGTTCGCTTTTCCTACAATTAGTAGTGGCTAACTTCACTTGCCCCATCATCTCTTGATCTGTGTTGTTGCAAAGCAGTGGTTCCCAAAATTTTTTCCCTTTTTTTTTTGGAATGAAAATTTGCTCTCTCCTCCAATTTGCGGACCCTAGTTTCTATATTCTTTATACTTGATATAATGCAAAAATATCACAATTATAAACTCAGTTAATAATTATTTATAACTATTTATACTGGGACTCATGCATGCAATTACAAGTAATCCATAATAACATTTTAAATTTTGAAATCATATCTATATTTGGCATATGAATATTTTGAAACGGTTTCTAAATCTTTGATTGTTTTTCAATCATTCTGCCTCACCTGCCACACATATGAGGCATGCTACACCATTTGGGAACCACTGTTGTAAAGTATCCACTTATCATTGTCCATTGCAGTTTGTTTCACTGTCTATTTTCTTTCAACTTTTCTGGAAGATACACACCAAAATAACTGTCTTAACCAAGCTGACTGGTCAAATAATTTTAAAAATTAGTTTTTAATTTTTTGTGTATATTGGCTCTATTATTTTGGATTTGATTTTTAACTAAAATCTTCATTTGATCATCATCATTACTCTCAGGTGATCTACCCAACTGTGGAATACCATTCAGTGAGATATCACCAGTATAACATTTGAAAAACTGATTTTGACACATTTATTCATTCATTACCATGACTACAATCTGAGTTTAATTTTTTCCCTTCTTAAAATAAAAAATAAAAAAATTAAAATGCTGCATATTATTTTCTTCCATCTTCAGTATTAGAAGTTCTTAAATGCATAATGATCTGACACCTACTGCAATTATGGCATGATTAAATATTACAAGCTAGATGGTAATAATTACTTGTAGTCAAGCTGAATAGTTAATGCATGATTAAGGGTGTTACCTGCTTGAAATGTCTCCACCCACACCATTCACAATAAAGTGTCAGCAAGATTGATGATTTGCTTGCTCTAACAGATATAATGCATATCATCAGTGAATGACTTGTATGCTGTTTTCCATCCTAGATGGAGAGTATCTATTGAGAAAAAGATGTTAGAAACCCTAAACCATCAGTTTGGAGAGAGGTTGGTCAAGCCAAGGACAAGAAAACAGGGTGATACTTCTTCTACTGGCAAACAATACAGTAATTCAAGTTGAAAGGTTTCAATATATTATTTTCTCAAAAGAAATATTTAATAATCCAGAATAGTATTTCCATCTAGCCAGAAATAAATAAGATTAAATATCTTGAGAGTTAAATTAAAGGAAAATACACTATGGCCCAATATTACCTTTTCCCAAATGTAATGTAGGAATAAAAAAAAGATGCATAATGTTTTAAATGTAATATTGTGAATAATAAATTTTCTATATGAAGAAAATTATAAATAAATCACTTGAAAAAGGCAGTTTATAAAATCTGGAATCATGGTCTATGGTAGGTGTTAGTGGGGATGTGGTTATTACCTGGATGAATGATAAATTGCTTTTGTTTAGATTCTTAATACAACCACAACATGCTGTCACTTGCTGCTATTCTTCCTGGAATGGTTAGAACACCAAAGTTCAATTATTGTTGAACAAAACTGACTGTAACACCCGGTCAAAGAAGCAGGTACAGATCCATCAAAGAGATGAGACGTAAAAGTTCTGTTGTTTGCTGTTTGGAAAACAGCTTGCATAGCCACATTCTTCCTCACTCACTTCACAGTGTTTTCCAGTTCTAGCAGAGCAAATATAATTCTTAACCATAATAAAATATCCTGACAAGCAAGAGAACACACAACTCCTTGTCTCTCTTATTTTTCCATTCAGCACACCCAGCTTTGTTTCCTAGAAGGACTCAGAGAAGAAGAAAACCCAACAAGAGCAGTGTACAAGTTTGTATGTAAACTTTTCTGTCACCTCAACCAATAGGTCATGTAAGCAAAAATAAATACAATGTGGGTGTGAATGCACAGTTGCATTGCTCGTTCTTATTGAATGGTTAGCAACTATATCTGTTCACTGGATAAAAGACCAAAGTAGAGTAATGGCTATTTAGGCAATTAGAGACATGATACAGTCAAAAGTGTGCTTTTTTAAGGAATTTACTTAAAACTAAACATACCTAATGCCAAACACACAGAACAAGATTTTGTTCAAACTACTGAACTCTTTCTTTATTTTAACTTAGAATGTTAATAATTCTTCAAAATGATAATACCTTATACACGAATTTTGATAAATTCAAATTGGCAGCTGATTCAAAAAATGATCTACTTTCTGTTGTTAACTGAGGCATGGAATGGTTGGTTAATTTTAACACCTCCAAAACTAATGTGCTCTCTTTTAATCCTCTGAGAGAACCATTTTTACTATCCATCAGCATGGCTGATGCTAACCTCCTGGTGAGTGATTCATTGTGCATTCTCAGACTAATATTTTTCACTGACATCAAGTAGAAAGGTTATATTGAATCAATTGTTAGATCTGCTGCTAGGAAAGTTGGTTCCCTGTCCTGCTAGACAATTTCTCTTGCCACTATCTATCTTACATATTTATAAGTCTACCATTCATCTTTGCTTTGAATACTGCTGCCTCATCTGCTCTGGTCCTCCTACTATATGTTTAGAGATTCTTGATAAAATCCAAAGAAGAATCTGCAATATTATTGGCTCTGACCTGGTATCTTGGCATAAGTCACTTTCTGACCACTGTAATGTAGCTTCCCTGTGCCTTTTCTATAAATATTTTCATGGTAATTGTTCTGCTGAACTTTCCTCTATGATACCTAGACTTTATGAATTTAAGCAGTAAGATCTCATCATTTTGCAGTTAAAATGGCTAGATGTAACTGTAAATTCTATGCTAACAGTTTTGTCTATTGCACTTCTCACTTGTGGATCTTTCTTCTGGCCTTTTGCTTCCTAGTCATGTTTGACCTTCAAAAATTTAAATGTAATGTGAACAATTATCTACTGTCTTTTTAATTCCTATTCTTTTATTGTTCTCTCTCCTTAATAATGTTTTCTTTTTCTCATTTTCTCTAACAGTCAGTAACACCATGCAACTTAGTGGCTATATTCCCTTGCTTGGGGTGAAATGATTAAAAAAAAGACAATACTCTCATACAATTATTTTTATAAATTGACATAGACATCAATGGTAAACGAGGTTTAAAACCTCTTCTTTATAGGCGATCGTAGCTCTCCACAATTTCCTATCCTTTGTAGCGCTTATGTCTTTGTTATTTCTCCTAAACCCTGTTCTGTCATAAATTTACTCTAGCTCACTAAGAATGTTATGCATTGTTTTTCTCTGTCCTTCTTGCCTTCAATCAGTCCTGTGAGTATCAGATTTTCCAAGCCCTCTTTCTACATGATGTGCCCAAGAAATTTCAACTGCCTCTTCCTGACTTTAAGTATAAGTTTTCTTTTTGTTTCCATTTTCACTAAAACTTCATTGCTGCTCACATATTCCATCCATTGTATCCTCAGCATCCTTCTGTAGAATCACATTTCTGTTGTTTCAAGTTTCTTCTTCATCTCTGAGGAGATTGTTCAGCATTCACTGCCATATAGGAGGACAGATATCACATAACAGTTCAGTACTCTTTTCTTTGTCTTTAATGAAGTTTTTCTTTTTCTTCATATTTCGCTTATCTTTTGGAATACATCTTTGGTTATGACAATGTGCCCCTGGATCTAAAACTTACAAGAAGCAAAATGCTGTATGAAGCAAATACACAAGTGTATAAACTGTAGAGTTGTCACATTTCAAAATATATTTTAAAAATATATTCAAAAATATAAAAAAATACAAAAAACATAACAAGATGTATTATGTTTTGAATAATGATGCATAATCATGAAATCAATAATAATTTGATTGACAAAGAAAGGATATGGTTGACAGTACTTTGAGGATGGATGGATTATTGGTGCCATATCTTGTCTGGAGCTGCCCAATCCTCTCTTTTCAGCCTCAACAGAGTTCAAAAGTGTTTATTTTGCCTTATAGGTTATTATTTTTTGCCCCCACAACTCCTTCCCTTACAGATGTAACAAGACATGTTTATCACTACTCTGTCCCAATTTCCATGGAAAATGTTTAGACAAGCTACATACTTCAGTTCCACCAAATTTAGAAATTTACAGCTAAGCCCTGCCATGCCATTCAAACTGGGATGAACCATCCTCATTCCCTCAAGTTGGTAAGAAGGAGGTTCCATTTGGACAGATTCTTCCCAAGAACTTCTGCTTTGTGGAACAGACACCCAAGAGGATGCTTCACTGAATACTGCAATATTAACCTCTTCAAGTCTAGGGTCATCTGTTATTTGATAACAGATGACCCTTGACCCTCATAATTTGTGATTCTTATATCCATAAAACAGATCCATTATCATCCACACTTTCTTTTTATTCAAATTTTGTTTACTTTTAAATGATTTTCTTCATCCTCTTCATATATAAAAAAATTTTGATCAGTTTTATTTCCAAATGTCTATATAATGAATGTATGAATAAAAAATAAGTGTTCCCAGTTTGATAAACAAGATGTTCAAATTTATATTGATGTCAAGAAAGAGGGAAACTCTTTTTGTTATGCTATTTGGTGGTTATTTTTTTATTTGAATTGTATTTTTCAGTTTTTTTTTTTCAGTGTCATCTATCACTGACTTATCATTCTGAGATAAAAGAAGCAATCTTATTTTTCTCCTTATTAGGAAAGCCATCTTTTAATTTCTGGTTATCATCAATTCATATAGAATATTTTGCTCGATTTTCCAGATGAAAAATTTACTGACCAAGAATCAGATGATGAAGAATCAGATGATGAAGATGATGAGGTGTAGTGTCTAAATTTGTTTCATTTACTCCTTCAGTGAGTGTTTGGTATTGTATTTACCTTACCATGATGTTTACTAGGTTCAAAGTAAAGTATTGTATTAAGCTGGTATGAAAGCTCTCAGTGTCATCTTGTGAATATCGTTTGACAAATCTTAGTGTCTTTAAAGTTAACTCAGCTCTTTATTGATGGCACAATTAGTCATTTGTAATATGTGCTATTTGCAACCTCCAGAAAAATAATTCAGAATCTAAGACAGTAGTTTTCACATAAACTTATAAAAGGAACTGTTATCAGTAACTAAACACTTGCTTTCTCTTATTGCTTGTCACAAAAAAGTCATTTTTAGACAAATTTTTTGACATTGTTATAATGTGTGAAGTTTATATTAAAAGTCAGACTTTAAGTGTTTTCTTTTTTTAAAAATAAGCTTTCTCTGTAAATCAAGAATAGAGAAATAATTGCTATTCTCAAAATCCCTTCTCTGCAAAATAATGTTTTTGGTGCAAAAAAAGTTGAATTTTTAATTTTAAAATGAAAAAATAAGACACACTTGTGGTGATGATGCCACTTCTCAAAATCAGTTCATAAATTCATATATGACTTCAGAGACAAATAGATATCTTTCTAAGAGTTTTATGTATGTGCACTTCTTTATTAAATGTAAAAACCTTTGGGCAGATTAGCCACAATTTTGATCCCAATGTACAGCATCTTATTCGAAAATCAGGAAAATGCAATAAAAAATTAAACAGACAGACCACATTGGTTGAATTTAACAAAACTTTTTGTAAACACACATACACACTCTCACACGCACACACACACACACACACATATATATATATATATATATATACACACACAAGTTCCATTAAAATAGACTGACAAGGTATTTTATTTCATTTTTTTTGTGTTCTTGTGTTACAAAAAAAAAATGAAAAAAAACTTAACTGCAGTGACCTGTCAGTCATTTTTAATGAAACTTGTATAAAAGAGTGATTGCCACCCAAATGAATAATTATATATATATATATATATATATATATATATATATATATATATATATATATATATATATATATATATATATATGCATGTATTTATAAGAATAAAAAGAAAAAGAAAATCAGAGGATAAAAAGCATTGGTAAAGAAAACTTTTCCTTTTGTCTTTATTCATATCGTCTTTGTTTTTATTTATATCTGAATTTTTATATGCACACACACACACACACACACACACACACACATATATATATATATATATATATATATATATATATATAGAGAGAGAGAGAGATATTGTGTATTTGAGCAGAAATTCCTCTTTTATGAAAGTTTTGGTGAAAAAGAACTGACAAGGTGTGGGGGTTGAGCTTTTTATATAATTTCTCATGTGTTCATATAATGTTTTTCTATTCAGGACATAAAATGTATAAAAATTGTCCTAATCTTTTCCAAGCACTTTCAGCCATACTTTTAGCGATTATCAAGGATGAATGTTATTTTACTTTTTACTGAATATATGCATTGTTTTATGTATGTATCTAAAGTTATAGGAATGTTTTATTTTCCAAACACAGCCAGCAGATTGCATAATTTTTATTAATAATGCTTCTATTATTTTTAGCCTTTTTGTATATGTGGATGATGCAATTATATTTGTATTATGTTACGAATTGAGTTTGGTAGGTTTCCATGTGTATTTAAATGAGACCCAATTGAGCTATAGTCAGAGAGATGTAATGTGTTAAACATGGTGTAGTATACCCAATATAATTATTTATGAATTTGAATTGGTCATGAACACAGCTGCTTAAAGAGACATGTAAATTTGTAAATAATATTGGTTTTCTGTTATGTAGATCTTGCAGTTGAATTATTATTTTTGACAATTGAAGTTAGAAGTTTTCAATTTATAGTAATAAATAATTTAATTTTCTTGTTTTTGTCAAGTGTTGTTGTGTATTTCTTTATGATGATTCTAAGAGAAGATTTGTCTTACATATAATTACTATGTATTTGATTTTTGTAGAAAATGTTAATGTTCAAATGACAACAGAATTATTTTTAATGCTATCTAGTGTGTGCAAAGAACTTTTCACTATTCCTTTTTGTACATGTATGTGTGTGTTTATATATATATATATATATATAAAAGTGAACATGGAAGTCAGCACTTAGAGGCGACAATCTGTTTCATGCTAGTGCAATCGTCAGGCAATTGCCTGACGATTGCACTAGCATGAAATAGACTGTCGCCTCTAAGTGCTGACTTCCATGTTCACTTTTATATTTACACACTCTCTATCTCTGATATTGAGCACTTTATCCCATAAATATAGCACACTTTAAGACTATATTTCTTCATATATATATATATATATATATATATATGTCTCTGTGTGTGTAATCCAGTTTCACCAGGAATACACATAATACACTAGGTAAAATGCCAGAGAGCATCAATTTGATTCTTTCAAAAGAACACACATTCTATCTTCTAAGACAGCTGTGTTGATCCATATATAAATAACATCCATAAGTTTTTATATGTAATATGCTAGTATAGTATATTTTATAATTATTATTGATATTATCCATGTTCTCAATTAATAAACATTTGTAGCTTTAGCATTTAAAAGCACTTGAAAGTTTAAAAAAATATACATTTTTTTAATCTCATATACAAATGTCATGTTGGAAGCAAAATGTCTTAATTACAAGTGTTGAGCATTACTGACTCATGAAAATAATAGTTAATTTGTATCACCAACATCTTAAATGCAATGATCAAGACGAGAAGCTTTTTCTCATTTTAATGTTGACAACAGTCATTTAACCATCATTTAAGTTCCAACAAAGTAACTTGGTCAATAGCACTAAAAGAAAATAACTGAGTCTTCCCTCTTTTATTAAATATGTGTTCACTGTTGACTTTATGTTTATTTGTTTTTAATGAATTATATTCAAAAAGACAAAGATAAAGGAAACTATGCAGCTATTAAATGAATTTTAAATATTAATGTTTCTTTAAAATACACCAAATTTGATCAATTCTGTTAAAGTTACAATATCACTTCAGATAATACTTTGTTTGGTATGAATAAAATACTTTTTAATTATTGACTTAGGCTATGGTTACTTTTTTATTAGTGTAAGTATTGGTTTCAGGTAAGAAGAGAGCAAATAAACTGGAAGCTGTGAATTAAAAGTTAACTTTTAACAAAAATTTTAAACATAATTCTTTAAAAAGAAAAAGTGACTTGATTCTTTTAAATGGTACAATGAATGCTGCTAATATTTTTAGGTGCCTTTCTCTGTTTTTATCATATTTAAATGTTCAACTGCTGAATTTAAAATGTACTCATTATTAACTCACCAATTTGTACTATTTTGGCATTAGCAATCTATGTTATTTTTGAGTGGCAGGAAGACTTGGAAATGGAACCAGATCTAGACAAAGATGATATGGTTAAACCAAACAGTCCTATTGGTCTTTATGGAGAAAAATTGCTTACATCTGATTATCTTCTAAAGAAAAAGGTAATTTAGGAGACTTCAAATTCTCACATTATTGAAAGGATGTATCCTTGTTGAATGTTTGTACCGTTAAACACATTTTGTACATAAAAGCTTTGGCGATCAACATTTAATCTTATCCTTTTAAAGATTAAATAAGATTGTTGAAATATTGAAATATTTACTTTATTGTATTTTATTAATTTAAAAACATTCTTTTCATTAATTTTTGGTAGTCACAATAAAATGCAAAACAAGAGAATTTATTTTCAGTATTTACATTGTTCAGACTGCTGTCCTCATCTTTATTGTCATATTCACAACACTTCAGCTATTGTACTGTCTTGTCTTTTTCATGTGATATACATTGGAATTTCAAATTGAACCCTTTATTTTGTCCACCGGGTTAGATTGTTCTAGTTCCAAGGGCCATGCCTTTTCTGGATATCTCAGTTTCAGTTATTTCCCTTTAGTAATTCAATTCTCCAAGTTTTTGTTCTCATCTGCTGTTACCAGGTATTGAACTCACAATTCTTTGGGTCAAGTCACTTGATTCCTTCAACCAATGCTTTTATCCACTGGGGTTTAGTTCAACGTTCCAATGTATAATACCTGAAGAAGGCTGAAGTGTACAACAGCCGAAATGTTGTGAATATGACAATAAAGTTAGAGGCAACAATCTGAACAATGTAAATAGGGTAAATAGTTACAATACAAATCAGAAATATAGACAGAAGAGAATTTATGATGCATGTTAAGCTAATGAATATGTTTTTAACAGTTTGTTATTCTTCTTTATATGTGGGTAGCATAAGTTATCAGCACAGAAATTGGAATCAACAAATAGGTTTCAAATCCTGGCTTAGTCTATGGCTTTCATTTTCACACTAATGACCTTGGGAAAAGCATGAATCCCTCTCTTCTCATTTCAACTATAGGGTAAAGAGTAGTATAAACTGGACAATCTAACTGTAGTGACACGGGCAAATTAATATGCCTAATTTGCATAAGTGCAAGAGAAAGCCTATATAACTCATCACTGAGAATAACGTAAAAAGGACAAGCTTAGCGACAGACTAGTGCTAAACCTCGACTTCACATCACTAACCTTGTGAATTCCACCTACTGGAGAAGGCATCAGGAAACGAATCCATTATTTTTCACAAATAATAAAGAAAGAAATCTCAGAGCCATGATCATTTACATCCCAAATGGACATGGCATTTAAAAAGATACCTTCTATTCTATGTTAAATGACTACTTTAGTTTAAATATTTAGAAACAATTCTTTGTTTAATATATTTGTTAGTAGTAGCATCAGCTGTCTTTAGATTTTGTAGAACAATTATACTCTGGTATAAATAATTCTTATTTTATATATAGTATATATAAAATAAACAATTATACTCTGGTATAAATAATTCTTATTTTATATATAGTATATATATTATTATATATGATTGTTTGCCTGACCTTTATTATTAACTTTATTGAAAACTTGTGAAGCATTCTGAAGAGGAAAATTTACATTTGACAGCAATTTTTTATGATCAACTTTCAAATGTTATTTTAAATGCTGTGCAGCCTGTTTCATATAAAGAAATAGAACAGCTCACAAAGTCAATCAATGAACAACTTATAAAACTGCTTTCAGAGCATGGAGCATATATTTTTCCTTAATGTTGTCTTTGTAACCAAGTTTAAATTTTTGGTTCAAAACAAACTTTGTAAACTTTGCACCTTATCCACATACATAGATTTCAAGCTTACTATATTTTCTGTCTCTGTTTTGGGCAATGCACTGTTCAAATATATATATATTTTTTTTCTGTCAGCTATCAGCATTGATTAGTGTTTGTTTTTGTGGGTGCTGGTGCACTGTACACCACTAGCAGAAATTCCCCAGACCTAAGCTGAAATATTCCATTTAAACACAAAAAGACAATTCTTTATTACCTCCTGAGATTTTGTAAAAATATAACACTGTTGGGTTAAACTCTCACAGTAAAATGCGAGAGAAAGTTATTTTCTAGTACTTTTTAGATAACTGAATCAAATGTTCCTAGTTATAATTGCATATTCTTTTTTAATTATTAAAAAAATTGACAAATAATTACATATTCTTGCAATCAATATTAACATATCAATTTACTATCAATAATTGCATATTGTTTTTTTTCACAATAATTTTGATTTTCATTAGAGGCTGAAAGAGGGTTTTCTGTGATTAACATAATTTATTCTGACAAAAGAAATCTTCAAGTTAAAAATGAGGCAAAACTTCTAAATATAAATTTCATAGGTCTTCTATTGGATCTTTGGGATGCAGTGGTTCAGTTTGAATGTGGCTAAGAAACCATAACACAGCCGTTGACACCAGATTCAAAAAGCATCATACTTTTGAATAGAAATATGATGAGAACAGAATTTCAGTTTGAAAATATCTTAATAAATAAATGTTTTCTATTAAATCATCAAAATGTTTGAATTCTTTTTGATACTATATAAAGTGATTTGTTGCCATTCTCAGATTGAAAAAGAAATAAGCAGAATATGTTCTTAAATATTACCTGCCTTTATAGAACTGGTTCCTGGAAATTTGGGATACCATTATTGCTTAAACCTATTTAAACTTGATGAATATGTGATAAAAATTTTATTTCATGCTAGGACAATTGAAAAGAAAGAGTCGAGTAAGGAAAATAATTTGTGAGATCATTGTAAAGAGTTATTTTTCAATAAGGCTCTCTATCTCCATTACTCTTTGTAATCATTATGATATTGTTCACTTTCATATTGAGGATTGTAAAGAGGAATATAAGTTTAATTCATCAATAAACTAAACCATTAGTGGATGGCCTTCAATTACTCAACAAAAATAAAACTGAACTGGAAACATTAATCCAAAGAGAATTTTTAACAAATGCATTAGACTGAAATTTAGAAGTGAAAAAATATACAATATTAGTGATGCAAAAGGAAGAGTGAAATGAGTAAATTATCAAGAATACTGAATGTCAAAGATGACTGCAAATATTTTGAAACTGGAATCAGATGCAATAAAATAAGAGCAAATAAAATAAAAATTAAAGGAAATATTTCAGGATAATGAGATTTTAGCAATGTGCTTAAAAAGCAGAATATTTTTTTTATGAAAAAATCCATAGATATTTTGGATTCTTTTTTAAGTAAATAAAATAACTGAAAGATTTGAGACAGAGAACAAGGAAATTAATGATCCTGCATAAAGACCCACACTATAATGTCAAACGACTGCAGGAACAGAAAAGATGAAGGAAGATCTCATCAGCATTGAAGATTATTGATTCAACTATTAACGTTCTTGCAGACTAACCATGAGCTAAGAAATGGAGGAAGAAACTGCAACAAAATTGACAAAAGGTCAATAAATAACAAATTGGAAAATAAAACATCAAGAAGCTAAAAATGGGAACAAAGATAATTTTATAAGAACAGAAGAGAAAAAAATGATAAGGGCATTTCTGTACCAAGAACAATTGAAAAGTGAAATGGAATTTATAAATGCAGCTCAACACATGTATATTAGAACAAAATATATCAAAGGCAAAGCTGACATGGAACAATAAATTAGTCAATGCTTTGCCTTTACAGGAAATGAAGTGTGCAAATGTCTTAGATTTAATCATGTAAATAGATTGTCTAGAAAGTCCTGATAAGATTTTTAATTTTGTGAAATTCAGTTCAAACAGCATATTCAGATCAGATCTCATTATAAACAAACAAACAAAAAAAAAAGACAGAAAATCTGTTAACAGATATAACTGTTCCAGCAGATCACAATTTGAAACTAAGGAACTCTGATAAAATAGATAAATATGTAGATTTTACACAGAACTAAAGGTATTAATTTGATGATTATAAGTTTGTATAATTAGAATCCACTGAAGATTCTTGCAAAAAGATAAAAATTGCATCTCTCAGAAAGAAATGAAACTGGCAAAAAATCTGAGGAGAGTAGAAGTTACTAGATATTAAAGACTTGAAAATAATAATACTTTTTTTATTTCCTCTTCTTTCATGTCTTGTATATTTTATTTAATTTCATCAAAGGCAATTTGTCTATTGAATTTTCTACTTTTTTAATTGTACATAGGTTTTATTTCTTTTTCTCTACTTTCTTTCTTGATAATTAAATCATGATAAATGAATTTGAATTGCATAAACTTTTTCTTCATACAAATTTGTACCTTTTCTTATTTTAGAGTAAAGTATTTATTTCTGAGTTAAAATGAATGCACCACAGTGTTAGAAACACTGCATTAATAATCAGTTGTTCTTTAATAATTATAGTATACAAACTAATGACTTGAAACTATTATCTTCAATATCATTCTGAAATTTACAGAATTTGTTCTCATTATTTGTTAATTTATATTCATAGCATGCAGACCATGTCTTAGAACGGCACCATCCACTGCAACGGCCAGTTACTCCAAGTCAAGTAAAAGGCATTGATGGACTTTCATTTGCATCAAGGTTTGTTTTAACTTACTCAAATCTTCTAATCATATAATATACAACAAATAAAAAATCATACTGAATAGAAATAAAAACCAAATGAAATTTCAGAGAATTTTTCAAAAACAAAACAGATAATTAAAACCATTTAGTAAATAAATTTAAGTGGGAATTAAAATTTAGAATCTATTTAATTTCAGTAATAACAAGTTTATAATATATCCATGAATTGTTGGCAGCAAGTGTTTATGCATTAGTCAGTATGAATCTGATTGTCATACTCCTCTTACAAAATATCCCAATTCATTATTTTGCTGAAGAGGCAGTATTTTGATCAAAGTAGCAATGAGTAGTCAACAACATAGCATGCAGGATGCCTAAGCAAGAGTAAAGTCATGTCTCAAGTTAAAATTTGAGCTGTTGCAAATGTAGAGTCAGTCATTTTGATTGTCTTTCAATGTTACTGGATTAAATACATCCAGCAACAATGGAAAAATATTGCCAATATAAAAGAAAAAAGGAAGAAAAAGAACAGTTCTTGTGGTTAGTTTCAAATAAGTTGCTGAGATCTGAATATGGCCAAAGACGCATTCCAAAAGCTAGGCAGAGTATTACGAGACAGGAGGATTTTGTTGGTAACAAAGAAAAGCATACTGAACTGCTATGTGATATCTGTCCTTCTTTATGGCAGCAAATGTTGGATGGTCTCTTCAAAGATGAAGAAGAAACTCAAGGAAACGGAAGTATGGTTCTACAGAAGGATACTAAGGATACCACAGACCAAACATATGAACAACGATAAGGTTTTGGAGAGGATACAAGAAGGGCTTGGATAATCTGATATTCACAGGGTGGATAGAGGGAAAGAGAGACAAGGGAAAGCAATGTGTGACATACCTAGCGGGCTTAAGTAAGTGGATGACACAACAAGGTTTGGGAGAAGTAGCAAAAGGACAAAACATATTGAGAGCTACAAAGGATAGGGAGAAGTGGAGAGCCATGATCACCTACATCCTGAAGGGACACAGCACATAAAAAAAGAAGAAATATTTCAATCACCTGTAGACTTGAACTATATTTATATATTTCATCATGATATCCTGATTTGTTTTTGGTTTCTATCAGAAATATAAAACAAAATGATAGCTTTTTGGTAGTATGTTTCAAATAGCAACATTCATGTTTGTTGCTTGCATATTCCTCAGATACATGTGTTATCCATAATGTTTTGTGTTGCATGAATGTGTTTTGACTTTATTTATAGCACTCGGAAATTGGCATAAATAGGAGTGACTCAAAATGGATGCCAGTGTGAGATCAATTTTAAATGTTGCTACTCTTGACAAAAAATCAATCTACTCTTCACTGTACTTTATTATACTGTCAGTCATACTGCTAAATTGGGAAGAGAGAATGAAGATAAAAGTTTCCACAACTCTGATTTCACATAGTCATAAACATCCATCTCAGAAATAAAATTTAAATTCTTTTCACTAAATATATTTAAATGACATATATTACATATATGTACATACATTTTACATGTTACTTAACTTTAATCCTGTACAGTAGCACTGTTTGATTTTAAGTATACAATGGTTGGCTGGAAAGTTCATGTCAACCAGCATATAAATGTAAGCAGACACACCAGTTGGTAGACTAAAAGACATGCAAGTTTACCAGAATACAACAGCTGGCTGTCAAGTGAACAAGAATACAACAGCTGACCGACAAGTGAACCAGAATACAACAGCTAGCCGGCCAGGTGTTGTACATGTTCATATGTAAACAATTTAAGAAGCATACAAAAACTTGGGTTTCTACCACAGACCATTTATTCTCTTATTTATAGTGACCATAGTGAAGCAAAGTTCTTAATGTCTCTTGGGTTTGTCTGTTTTCATTTTGGTCCAGGAGTTAGGGTAAGTAATTATAGGCATCATATTAATGGTTGAGCTCAAGTTAGCCTTGTACAGAGAACAACCAAAAGAAGATTTGTACTTACTTTGTTGTTGGAAGGTTTAAACATGGTTATGGATTGACTGTTTTCTTTTTCTTGGACCAGAAGTTAGTGTAAGTTACTATAAGCATCGTTACAATGGTTACACTCAGCTTTGCATTGAGTTGCAACAATCAAAGAGAATGCTTGACTTACTTCGTAGGTAGAGATTTTTGGAAGACATGCATTGGAAAGTGTGAAGAAGAGTTCAGTCCTCAGTAGGAACTTATCATGTGGTTCTACATCTTGGAGCAAAAAGGAAGAAAGCAGGGTGAGGCTGGAAATGATTGCCTTTTTATAGACTTCAACAGTGCCACCTAACGATGTTTGATAAAACCAAGTGGAGTATTCATATTTCTGGATTCCTTTACTCTTAGCATCATGGGAAAATGTATTTCTTTTTCATGTTTTATTATTCATTATTGTTATTTTATTTATCAACTTTATCTCATTTTTCCCAAAACTCTATCAACTGTTGTGACTACTTACATTTATATCTTGGTCTGCTTATGAACTTTCCAGCTGACCTTTATATTTCTAACATTGTGATTAGAGTGTAATTTCTACATAAGTATTTTGTATTAATTGCTTCACTAATAAATGGGTACTTGACAACAAATTTTACTTATGTGACAATTGATAGAGAAAAAGATTCAGTTATTTTATTTTTTGAAATTATTTTTAGCCAATGTTGACACCCATATATCCTTTATTTTTCAGAAACTGCAGTTTTGTTATATTTATAAAAGAGAATATATATCTTAAGGAATCAAATATTAAAGGATTGCTTCCTTTTCACAGTAGAAAGAAATTGTAAGAATATATCCTCCAGATACTATCAGGTACAGCAGAATGAAATAAATAGAATATCTCAGAAAAAAATTAAATTTCTCCATATTTCTTTCTTTTTTTTTATAGGGGCAGGTATATTGTTTAAGATTCTGTATTTCATTTGTCAGTCTAAAAAAAATGTATAATTTGTATATATCTTCCGGGATTTAAAAAAAAAAAAATTCAAACATTTCATCCTTTTTGTTTACTTGTTATAACCATAATATTTTGGCTGATACATTCTGTATTTCATATGACAAAAGTGGGGTGGTTTACTTTTTCTTTCTTTTTTATCATTTTGGTAAGGCAAAGCAGAAGACAGTAGTAAATAGAACAAATATTGGTAGCAAACATACTGATCAGATCACCTCATCTGACACACATTCTTACATGCATGTAATACAGGCTAATCCATTGTCAGCAACATGTACACAGGTTATTCCATGTCTTTTTAAGCTGGGATACTTGCCAACACTTTCCTTGCTAAGCAAAGAAATTCATGCCATACTAAAATCCATACTGGTTCAATTTATACCTTTATCTGCAAGGCTAATATATGCCACTACCTTCAGTTTTCTTATCTACTGGCAATACTCCCTATTTAATATTTGGACTTCATCCTGAGGAGGAGAATTTTATCCCTTCTCTTTCTCTCTCTCTCTCTGTCTTCAGATATGGTCATCTGCCAAACCAAACTTTTCTTTTTGAAGTTGTCGAGGTGGCAGCTGTTTTCTCCCACATATTATTTTCTACATTTTCATAGGATGGTATATTTGCAACCTTTTGTCATCTACTTCTTTCGTTAGGGATCAGCTTTAGTAAGTTGCAAAGTGTGGATCTACTTTTGAAAACCATCTTCATATTTATTTTATCTATGTTAAGAAAGGGTTAACTTGTTGCCTCCAGCATCCGGTAAAGATTATCACAGTTATTCGAGAAATCTAAAGAAATAGTTAAATTGTATAAGTTGTACACTCTAAAGGAATCACTGTCTTGCTCATTAACTTCCAAGATAGAGAATAGGAACATAGATTTAATTTTTTTCAAAGTTTTTTTATTTATACACATTAGGGGGTTGACCAAAAAGACATCCTAAAAACATCTACAGATGGATTTGTAGGTGTCATAGTAGTTATTAGTGCATGCAATAAAACCAAAAAGTTAAGTTCAAATTCCAGCCAAGTAAAGGCATGAACCCATTTCTGCTCCCAGACATGGGTTAATAACAGGGAAGATTAGACTCTTCAATCTTAGGAGGGCAACAGTCTAAACAATAGATGCTGGGACCATTAATTAGTTTGAGGAATTGGAACCCATATATTTTGTCACACATACAACAAAAGATATAAGTTAAAGAAAAACAAATTGAACAGCAGGAAAACCAACTAGGATTTATAATAAACAAAAAAGGTTTTACTTAATTTTAGCAATTTGGTCAGTGTCTAAAAAGGAAAAAATATAAAAGCCTTAAAAGCAAGTAGATAGAAACACTCCAAAATAACTTCAGTCAGGAGTTGCTGGGTCTTGTGGCATAATTTACATCTCAGATCAGCAAAGGGTAGTAAACAGCCTGCACTGAAGCAGGTTTCAGCAACAGAGGACTTGTTTAATTTCAGCACCAACCAACAAATATGAATACCTGGATGAAAGACTCCCACTTCTAAGGTCATCTTCCCACATCAAATGACCCAAAACTCAGAGAAGTTTTATTCACAAAAAAGATTATATTAATAATATATATATATATATATATATATATATATATATATATAATATTATATATGGCATAGATAGTGCTGGTGTTAATAAAACAGTGCTTAGTGTAATACAACAGAGCTATTACGTAAATATTAAAAAATATAAATAGTAGCCCTCGGCAATAGCATGACTCGGAGTCTCATGTACAATACAATCATCAGGTGGTGAGTATAAAGAAAAGTAATTGGTGAGGGATAATATATGTATATATATATATATATATATATATATATATATATATATATATGAAAGTAACTTTTTTATGCATCCCACACAGGTAAAAATATAGGGAAATAAAGTTGAAAATGCAATTGGAGTCTTTAAGAATATTTATTTAGAGTAACTTTAACAGTTTTACAGTTCTATGATTTTCAGAAGTTAAATTGAGATGGAAAGCAGTATGGCGATGCCATAAAACATGCAGACAAGACTTGGAAACATTCATTGCTACACAGTTTTATTGTTATAAAAATTATTTTGAACTCTTTTTTTGCTATTTTTACATTTTATCAGCTTTGCTTTGCGATATTGCCAAGTCTTCTAGCTACTTGATATTTTTTTGGTTTTCAACTCGTGCACTGGCATTTATTAATCAATTTTGTAATAATTTGAAGCAATCAAAATGCTGTAGAAAGCCAGCTGCCAATTGTTGCACCCCTGGATACAGTATCAAGGCCACCCACACGAAGTGGAAGTAAAATAAGCTCAGGTGATGCTTCTGCTATCACAAGTAAGTATTTTGAACTTTTTCTAGTATATATAAAAAATTATATTTTTATCATTTGGCATATGTATATATATATATATATATATATATATATATTCCGGGTGTAACAGCAAAATTGTCCAGATCATGTTAAAGCATAATTGTCCACCCCACAAAATGTTTAATATCTAAAAAAAACAGTAAACTAATTCATTTTCTTTTTGCCAGGTTTTCAGATAAGACATTTAGCCATCTTGACACCATTTGTTGTAAGAATCACTGAAAAACCGTTTGAGTTATTCAGCTACAAAGAGAACAGTTAAAGTCATTTTGTATCATCCCCACCCTCTTCCCAAATTGCAATGGTGAGAAGAAAATGATCATTCAGGCCTTCAGTAATGGTACCAACATTCATACTCTGGCTTCCATCTTCAAAGTCTGTTCAAGAACCATCAAGAGAATGGTGAATAAGTTTAAAAAAGTGGGGACAGTAGAGAGAAAAACTGGATCAGGAGGTCACAACAGCAAGAGGGATCATCATTTCAACTTAGAGCTAAAGCGACCAAATGGAAAAGATTCAATTCAATTCATAAACACTCAGTATGTTAAAGGGAAGTTTCAGCTATGGCAGTCCAAAGAGCAGAGAAAAAAGACTTGAAAATAAAATCATACATGAAACGTGTGAAGCATTTTGTTAATCCAGGCCAAAAAGTTAGAAAGTTAGAGAAGGCAATGATCATATAATTATATATATATATATATATATATATATATATATATATATATATATATAAATTTTATTTCAATACTCCATGAGCTTCCAATCCTTAGCTATGATTAATTAATGATGAATATGTCATTATCGTTTAAGATCAATTTTATCACGATTCTTCTTCTGTTAAGCTTATAGAGTAATTATACATTCTTATTGCACAAATTAGATTCTAATAGGATTATAAAAACCTTGGAGAATTCCAGTAAGATATCTTTAATCATTTCTTAGATACAACGTTTCAGAGCTTAATCTAACAATTGGACAATATTGCTGTTACATGATTTGGACAATTTTGCTGTTACACCCTGTGTGTCTGTATCTATATATATATATATATATATATATATATATATATATATATATATATATATATATAATTTATTTTAGGATATTAAATTAAAAACATGTCAAAAATCGCTACACAAATGCAGTCGTGTTTCATCACATTAATGTATTGACTCAGGTAAATAACTGGTGAGTGAATGATTAATTTAATTTCAAAAGCAAAATACCTCCTCTTTTTTTGAGAAAAAAATATAAACTTATTTTGCTCTACTCTGTATTGAGCTCTCTTTTAAATTAAATGTTACGAATATTAGAATTATACTATATTCATTCTCATCTTACCTGGATATATATATATATATATATATATATATATATATATATATATATATATGTGTGTGTGTGTGTGTGTAAAAAATTTTATTTGTTTTAGTTTCTGCTACCTTTATCTAAATACAGTTTCTCTTTACCTTTGTATAGATATAATATAGGTAAATAATAATTATCTGTCACTCATGAACCCAAAGAAACTTATAATCAAAAGTGATTCCAGCTTGTTTTTCTTTCTTACTTTGCAAAAGGCCTTTTTCACTGTAGGATTTCTAAAATGCAATTTCAATTATAATTATTAATTTAAAAATGAGTCAGATTTCTGACAACCTTGTTATATAAATATAATATACACACGGGCTTATGTTACAACTTGATATAATCTAGTGTGTGTGTGATGTACATTTTGGTATGTTCAGTTTTATAGAATGTTGCAATACCCCATTTTAAATCATGATTGATGTGGCTTATGTTGCATAATAAGAGCAAACAGAGATCTGGAGGTTTTCATTGATTTTAATCAGGTATAACCAATATATCACATTGTGTTTGGTCCATTCTAACATTGCAATTTCTCATGGCAAATACAGCTAATTTGGTCAATAAACATTGTGTATTGTGACAAGCAAATTTTCTCTTTGTGAAATAGGCTTGGTTGTTTGCCTATAATG
Organism: Acanthosepion esculentum; assembly: GCA_964036315.1. NCBI lineage: Eukaryota > Metazoa > Mollusca > Cephalopoda > Sepiida > Sepiidae > Acanthosepion > Acanthosepion esculentum. The sequence continues at coordinate 75,754,446 of OZ038475.1, forward strand.
GAATAGACTTGGTTATCTTTGTATGACCATTGGCTGCACTTCAGGCTTGCTCTCTTAATGGCCCATAGGTGGGATGCAGTCATTATTTAGTGAGTGATGACTAGAGGGAGAGAATGAAACAAAAACGATAACAAATTTGTTATTTCCATCTGAAAAGTAAATGAAACATTAGAATTTACAGTAAAATATATGTTATTACTTTCGAAGGAAAAGTCCCTTTGAGAAAATATCTAACCACAGGCTCACCAACTAAACTAAGCAAATCTTGAAAATAGATTTGATGTCAGATCTAGAAATAATCAAGACTAAAATGAATTGAAGAAGAATAGCCATTAACAAAAGAATCTGTGAACAAAATTCTAAGCAAGGAAGAAGTAGTGGACAGAAATGGGTATATGGTCCAACTTGAATTCAAGATCAACATCAGACACAGAAACAGCTGTTGTAATAGAAGTGAAAGAAAATCAATTACACATACTAACAAAAGAAATAAATAAAGCCACTACCATCCCTCAGAGGTAATCATTGGGGAAAACCAAGAACATCAATAATACATTTCTACCACACATCAAAACAATATAAGAGCGCTGAATGACCGCATATATCCTAGTGCAAGAATAGTGATGGAAAAAATTTGCATGACCTAAAATAAGTTTTGAAAGAACAGAAATGGAGAAAGGAGGCAAGATAAAAAAATAAAATGTAACAGATAAAAAATTTCTGGAATTAAATTTAATGATGCCACCAGAAAATCAACAAAGAAATAACAATGGTTGATGAAAATTAAAGATTTCCTATGAATAGAAAAGGGAGGAAGCACAGAAACAAAATTGGAACATTCTGTAAAATAACAAATTGGAAATCACTGGAGCCTGCAAGAAATTTTGGTTCAATAAATTCACAAAGTTACATGATAGATCTGTACAGAAACTTCAAAATCAGCCCGAGGAAGAGAGAAATTTTAAAATGGATGACCAGAAGCAGAACAATAGTAATGGTAATATTAGCTGTTTCCTTACAAGGAAATATTCGATATTTTTTGACCAAGCCACCAGTGGTACCATCAGTTAAAATTTACAATATCTTTTTCTTAAAACAATTTTTTCAGGAGAATAGGCTTCTCAGGTCCACAACAATCAAAAACATGTGTCCCAAATATGGACTGACATAATCTATGTGGATTCTCTCCCAAGGCTGACTTGGATATTTCCAACAATAAATGGGAGCTTTACTAGGGTTGTTTTGATCAAGCATTCAGATCCTGCAAGCCCTACAGATCCTCTCAATGTCCATGTCTAAATTTGGTCACCACACATAACTTTGAACAAGGGCCTGCATGTGCACAATCCCTATGTGTGTCTGGTGGAGCTGCTGAAACACCTTCAATCTTAATTTGGGCAGTCTGAAAACCTGCTTCCCCATACTATTGCACTATCCTCACATGTCAACTCCTCTCATTTGTTAAACAGGACTTGTATACTCATATAAATGGCTCAAAAAGGAGTCTCACCTCATTTCTGATCTCACCACTGCCACAGTCACTGGGGCGTCAACCAGGTTCATCATGTGTACCCAATTTGAGAATGAAGAAAAATCATGTCCTTGTGCACTTAGTGGCAGATGACTAAGACAGTCCGTGTTTCCATTAAGAGACCCAGCATGGTACATCAACTTATAGTTTTATGCTGCTGAGAAGAGAACCCAGTGTTAAACACTGGCTGCAGCAACCCTTCCTTTTCTTAACATAACCATGATTACCTATGTCATCAGCATAACCCTCTGTTGTGTAATATTCAAACATGCTGAAACTGATAAAGACCACAAAAGACATAATTTACATAAGAGAGCAGAAAGGTGCATCTGTCCAACATGGTGGTTGTTCATTACTGCCCGTTTTATTCATAGGTACCACGAAAAGATGTATCCTAGAGAGTAAAGGACTGATAACCCAACATGTTGGATGGCTCAAGACAAAGGGACGCAACTCCATGTCTTGGTTCAATATATAACACCCTCCTCATCATCTGTTCTTCCTTGTCTTAATTCTGATGAGGTTTTATATTTGGTACTGGGATCCTCACCAGACATGTATGACTTTCTGGACTGATACAGTTTTTCTATAAGATCCAGACATGCAGTGTAGTCAGAGCTTGGGAAACAGTTTCTAAGCTTCATTTAAATAGACAATGAAAAACATCAACTATGGTCCAGTTACATGTCTACTCCTGGAGCAGAATGTCCTTAATGGATGAATAGCAGAAAGAATTTCTTATTTTGTAGAAGATTATGACCAGATGAATTGGAAGTTTATAGAAAAGAAACCCAAAGATCAAATAAACAGTAGAAAAAATAGACATTATTTAGTCTAAAGAAGTCCTTCCGAGGATGAAATACATTACATAAGAATTTTCATTTTGTCATTCAATTACTGATTATAGTCTGATATGTAGAGTTTATATATCATATATATATGTATATATATATATATATATATATATGTATATATATATATATATATATATATATATATATATATATATATATGTGTGTGTATTTGTGTGTGTATATCCTGTGTGAAGATGTTCACATTCTTACATAGTCTTTATTCCTATTAGAAATTTATATCTAAGAACTTTATAGAAATATTAATAAAAGCAGAGTTTTGATGCAAACATTACTTGAAATTATGTTTTTGTATTATTACTAAGCCAGAATGAAGTAACAAAAATAATTCTGTGTCCTGTTCTGTCATATTTTTATGAGCTGTGATGTTTATGTGTTCAACTTCAGGAGGCACTTAAAACTAGAGATATTTCTGAATCTCTGGTTGAGGAGTTGTTTTCTGAGAGAAGTGTCATGTTTGTCGAAAACCAAACCTTTCATGAGTAATGAATAACTCCTAGGGATAGATATGGCCAAGAAAAAGTACTATGGCTAAAAATATGAAACATGTATGTAATTTTTGTTTACTTCTTCTGGAAGAAAAATACAAATACAAAATATAAAACTTACTGAAAATTTTGTTTTATTATTTGTGATAACCAGAAATGCCTTATTTTAAAACATATTTAGATGCTGGGGTGAGAAACGGTTTGGTCTTTTGAGTTACTCTTGATGACATTCAATTTCCCCCTATTATTGACCCAACTGAAAAGAAAAGTAAAAAATAATCAACATTTTTAAAACTAAATGTCACCATCAGATATGCTATAATTGACATTTGCACTTGTAAATTTGAATAAAAATACAATCATGAAAGTCTTCACAATTTAGATTATAGATTATATAAAGATATCCTTTCTTAACACGAGGTTCTGTGTGTAATGTAGAAAATCAATGGCTGCAGGGAACCACAGTTACATATTTAGTATAAGTGAGACAATGTCTTAGCTGGTTCAAAAAATATATTAGCTGAGTCATTTTCAGAAATTAATATTAAATGAAATTTTGTTGTTCATTTTATTACTTTAATTTTTTTAAATGTATGAAATATCAGTGAACCTATCTAATACATGGTGTTATGGGTTTATTGTTGCCATTTTATATTTTTAATTTCTCACATGTGAGTTGTTTGTATTTGATTTTTTGAACTGCACTGTATAGTAGGGTCAGTTGGACACCATCTGTGAGAAAAAGAGCACCATGGCATAATTCATTTTGTCATAAATTTGGAAATGGCATGCTGTACTGCTTGGAATTCACACTGGAAGCTTCAATATGAACATTTCAGAGTGTTTGGATATCAATCTGAGGACAGTGCAGAGGATTCAGAAAGAGTTGGATGAGTCTAATGGTGATTACCAAGGTGTTTGGAGTGACAATGTTATGCCTGCATTCATCATCCCACAGGGCCTCAGACTCAACATGGAGGCCTACATCAAGTGCCTTGAGGAGGTAGTGCTGCCCTGGGTCAAGAAGGTAGCTGCTGGAAGTCCCAATGTCTGACAACAGGATTCTGCACCATGCCACACAAGCAGGAGAACCCAGTCATGGCTGTCAGACAATTTCTGTGACCATATCACCCTTTACATCTGACCACGTAATTCCCCAGACTGCAACCTCCTTGATTATTATGTATGGGGTGAAGTTAAGTAAGAGACCAACAAAACTCCTTGTAACACCAAAGATGAACTGAAAGCAAGGATTATGGCAGCCTTCACCAACTTAAACAAGGAGACTGTCCAGAAGAGATACAGGAGATTCTAAAGTTGTCTGGAGTCTGTGGTTGATGCCAATGGTGATTTTATTCAATACATTTACTCTTTAGTATTTCAAGATATTTTTGTGTAAATTTGGAAAATATATCTGTTAAAATGAGATGTCAATGTTATCTTCATTTTTGCATAATTTAGCCAAAATCTTATCTATTTCACCCTGTTCATCTTATCAGAATCTAAATCTGATGGTTCTAACTTAAAACTTTTACATATTAGCATTTTTCCTAATCCATTATGAAATAGTAACTCCAAATTTGAATCATTGTTAATGAATTTAACACTATTTATGTTAATTCTTCTCATTCTATCCTCACTAAGTTATCCTGAGAGCAATGTTCAGTCTAATATTCTCTCTGTTACTGTACAGTTGCCTCATAAAATAATTCCTGCTGTCAGCAGTTCCACTTGTCTAATTCTGATGACAGATCACCAACCAATGACTGTTATTGCTTGTAGCTGTAGTTGTAGCTAAGATAGCCTTCACACCAACCCATGTCTGTCTTTTGTTATATCCTATCCATTGATTTTTGCATTGCTATGGTCAACAATATGACCCTTTGTGATTGTTCCTTTGAACTGATCTTTGATTCTGTATGAAACTTCTCTTTGTCTATGTAGTTCATATTCCATTATTTATCTAATTTATTTCTTCCCTGGTGGTTCATATAGTATACTACTGATTCTATTTTAAGGTTCCCTTCTAGATTTTCTTTTTACATATTCTTCTTGTTTCTTCTTGTCCATGCATGTTGTTTTCTCTTTCTAACAAAGGCCATTGAAGAAGGTAGTTTAGTTTGGCTCAACTTGCACTATAGATATCTGTATTATCTCTAGGAAATACATTTCTGTTATAAACGATTTTGGATAGTATAGATTTAGTTTTCATTTTCCTTAAACCAAACATTTGATTCCAATGCATGTCTCATTAATATTTGTACATGCCATGGCATTTTCCCCTGAATTCTCACTGTTGGAAGAAAAGGAAATTGATCCTTAAATTCTCTAACATTTCTGTCATAATCTGATTCATCTCAATACTGTTATCTCAAAGGATATGTAGTAGAACCCCAAAATGTGGGAAAATACTGTCTGTCAGTAGGTGAAATAGCATTTCTATATTTGCTTTATTAGACAATACAAATGCTTTAGACAGATTTGAGTGTCACTTGTCCTATATAACAAAAAATGTAGCTGTTCAGATCTTACACTATCAAACTGAATTTGTGTAAGGCATGCCTCAGTGTCTAAATTAGATGTATCCATATATAACTTGAAGAGTTTATTACAGTCATGATAGATGAAACTCAGTGGTAGCTTCCTACTTGCCCTAGTTATAAGTTAACTGTAATAAGCGTTTCTGCTATGGTGAAAAAAATTAGAATGAAGCATTGTTTATAAGATTATAATCATAATTTTCTGTAATAAATTTTAACTCCTCCAGAAAAAAATCACCTATATATAGTGCAATCAGTCCTCAAAAATACATGATTTTTGACCTCTTCAAAAACTATATCCATGTATTGTGAGGACACCTATTTTTTGTGCAAAAAAAAAGTGATCCCAAAAACTTGCACTATACTTGAGTATGTACGGAATTCATTTTTTATGCATAAAACTCCTAAATCTTAGTATATAGATGTGTCTTTTTCTGCTGTTAGTCATACACTCATATTATATTCCTATTCAAGTTGTTCACTTCATAAAATCTGTGCTTGGTTTGACCAACTTAAAAATTGATAACAGCATAGCCATAAGTTGTCAAAATCATATAATTAATAATCTGTAAATGGACCTTCTGTCCATTAGAGTTGGTTCAGCTTTAAAGATATTAAATACTTTCAGATTGATGAAAACACTCTGCTATGATATTGCTCTGTAGCTATGTAATCAAGTTAAAGTTTTCCCAATAGCATTTACTCTCAGTGTCATTAATTTTTTTTTGTCTATCTGATGACCTTCTTTTGAATAAATGATACAAGTTACTCTGAAAGTTTTGACACATACCTTTTATATATGACATCCATGGCCACATAGTCACATTTCTTGCTTGTGTTTTAGGAGTTGTTCAATCTTCTCCAATCATGTAGTAATTCTTTCTGTACACATTCTTGTGGCCTGACACCTCACTCTTCTAATTCACTTGTTACTTATTTTGTCTTTTATTACTTAACCCTTCCTTATTCCCTGTTTATATATGATCATCAATATTTGTCAAGCTCCATTGTTTTAGAAACACTTGCTCCTTTGCCTGGATAGGATGGAAAGCTGATGTCACTGGAGTAGTGTAATGTATAATTCATAAACTTTGTATTTTTATATTCTTTAATGCTATCATAAATATATGATAAAAAAGTGATTTTCTCTTTTGGAGCTCTGACTTAATTCACCCAGAGAAACCTTTTGTATATATATATAAATTACTCGCCTTACAGCCATATCAATTTGAAACACCAGTTCTCATATGATTACCAAAGTTAACCAAAATCAAGCCTGGTCAATACCTAGATGAGTAACCCCTTGGGAATATCAGATGTTGTAAGCATGGATGTGTAGGTGATATAATGGATAATGGCTCAAAATTAGAAATCAGAGAGCTGAGTTCCAATTCCAGTCAAGTTTGTTATCTTAACTTGCATGCAAATGTCATTGGAAAGGATATGAATCCACTTCTTCTACCCCTAGCTATGGATTAATTAGTAGGACTTGTATCAGTAAACCATTATTATCCACCCCCAAAATTCTTACAATCTAAAAATATTTTCTGGCTTTAAATAACCTGCAAAAAGTTAGTAAGCCATGAAATACAAACCAATCAATCATATAATTTACTCTGTACTCATATTCAACCAAACTTTATCTTCTTGTTACTGAATATTTGTGAACTGTCTTTGTGATTCTGTGGGGTCTGCAGATTTAAAGTAGCACCAACAAAGTACTTCTCTTATTCCAATTTTTACCTTGAACCATCCCAGCCTTCACTGTGAACAATTGGCTGATTACTTATGCTTTTCTTTCTTTGCTAAAAATATTTTTCCACCTCTCTCTTCCATGGTAGATATAACTTGTTTTGCCTGTCAAACTGCATGATATTAGAAAGTGAATGCTCTATTCTTAAACTAGTTAATATTGCATTCTAATTTCAATTTATGAAATTAGAAACCTAGGTGACAGGTTTAAGAATGCATTTTCAGGAATCTGAAGTTCCACAATTAAAAGAAAAAAAAAAGGATTCAGTATAATAATGAAAGGCACATACTTGAAATGGTTTCTGCTTCTTGCTTTGAGCTTCAAACAATCAAACAGATGATGTGGCATTTGCTTGTGAGTGCCAAATTGAATAACACACCATAAGCAAGCAATTTTAAGAGTTTTACCAAATCATATTATTCACATCAAAAGAAAATGTGTTTATTTGAAATTTCTGTCAATCTAAATTCCTTGGGGAAATTATTGTAATTTTGCTAAATACATTTGCTAATCAGGGAACATGGGTAATGCTAGGGAATCAACACCTGCAAGGCAAATGTACCATACCTGATAGACAGACTTTTAAAAATGTTTGTGAACTCTCCTGCCAAGAAGATTTTATTTGCAAAATGTCTTATTTCTGATTATTAGCTTCAATTTCTTAACTTGGTTTAGTAATTTTAATTAGTACTTGAAAATGTATAACTTTGAGTAAAAGTCTAAAATAATCATTAAATATATCTGAACATTTTTTATTGCTGTTAAGAATATGTGAAAGATAAATAATAAAGAAAAAATTCACTACTGAACCAATAGTTAAAAAAAGTAAACAAAGGAAAATAACGTTACAACTTGAAATGCTTTTCCTAAAAATTTGAAAATACGTCCTTATCCCCCACCCAACTCAACTTCTGGATATCAACCTGTTTGGAGAACTTGTCAGTGGCAAGATGATAAGCAGAGGCCCAAAACAATGCTTCAAGGATCAGTTGAAAACACCCCTGACACAGGCCAACATCGACCCAGAGATCTGGGAAATTATTGCTGCAAATCGGCCTTTCCGGTATAGGACCATTTGAGAGGGAACCAAGACTTTTGAGTCCAACTGTCAAGATGAAGAGGATCTGTGATGTGCACTCAGGTGGGGCCAACTTGCCCAGCCACATCCACCACCCACATACCTCTGTGACTCCAACTCACAAATCTTCAGGAGTAGGCTGGGCCTTCAAAACCATCTCTGCCACCACCACCAGAGGGGAGAAAGGGAATAAAGATTGATTCCTATCTTTGAATGGAGAAATATACTGTCTTTAACTTTGAGAATAGTCATTAACAATGCAAATTCTGTTCAGAAAACTGAACCCTGTCTTCTTGTTGATGTTGTTCTCAGATTTCAAAGAGTCCATTCTTCTGCCCTTGTTTGGTGTACAATCAATAAGAAAAGAAGACACTTATTGTTCCAGGAAAATGTCAACCGGTGGGTGGCCATAACTATACCAAGTAGATAAGTCTATTTCAGCAATACCAGGTACACAGATGTAACCCTTGTATTCAGACAATTCTAAACGATACCTTTGGGAGTTCATCCAACACCTTCTTTGCTAAGCAGTTAAAAATACTTGAAATCCACACTTACCTGGCTTCTTTGACTCTGGCCAAAGTTAACATTAGCAGCAGCACAAAAGAAAGGGTTCAACTGTGTGGACAAAATTTTGAATTGAAGGGAGAAGCTCATAATGTAATATTAAGTGTTGTTAAGTGGCATTTGGCATGTTTCATTAAAGAGAAATGACTGAAATTTTAAACTGAATAATACATTGTTCATATTCATTTGTTTCTTAAATAAAGCTAAACTTATGAAGACACAATATTTAATACATAATACCAAGCATTAATAGCAGAGAAAATAAATATGGAATATTCTCTGCCATTCTTTCTTTCTATCTCTCTATCATAGATGGAAGTAGGTGTAATTATCTCTACTGATTCCTTTTCCTTTTCACTAACATCAATGTTTGCATGACATATGTAAGTGATAGTTTTATGATACAATGTCTGGATTTATGCTTTTAAACTTGTTTTCCAGTGAATATAAACTTGCATTAGACCTTGGAATTGCTTTTTATGTGAATGCTTTCTGCTTATCCTGCATTAACCTAAAATTTTAACATATTTCAAAGCAGACACTATTTTCAATTTTAAACATTTTCGAAATATGATGAAGTTTGCAAACATTTTATTTAGAATATGTTAATAAAATTCCATTAAAGGTGAAGTTAATTTCATAAGTTATGGAGAAGTTATCTGATTATAAAATGTTTTTTTTAGATGTGTTCAGTTTCAACTAAAAAAATCAAATTTTAGGTTGTTAGATTTATAGTGAAAGTAACTGTCTTTAAAAGTGTGATGAAATGAATTTTCATAAAATGACTTATGATGGTTTTTGCATGCAGTAAAGAGAACTTGTGTTGTAATATTTTAGAAACTATCGTGCTTATCGGCTACTGTGGCATGTGGGGGTTTCCTTACTTTGCTCAATTCAGCAGTAGCAGCAACAGAAGTAATCAGCAGCATACAACCAGAAGTCCCAGAACTCATAAAAGTGCTGACCAAGCCCTATTTGGCCTATTTCCAACCCTTCCTTTTCAGTGGCCACTACCTTCAGCTCAAAGAGCTACTCACAACCCTTGCTGCAGAAAGCACATGGCCTGTCTTAGCTTAGATTTCTTGTTCCCCATGAGAACACCTACCTGAAGGACTACGCTCAAGCCTTGCTGCAGAAGACTTGTACCAGTCCTAGCAGTTTGAGACTCAGATTTCTTATTCCCCGTGGGAACAAGTGGAGAAATCTTTCTCTAGGAAATTTCTACTCAAGGGAAGAACATTGTTAACTGAGAAACTCAACTCTTTTTCCTACAAAATGCTACTATTTTTCACTCTCTCTTTCAACTACAGATAAAAGCAGTTAAACAGTTATTTTGAGTCTTGAGTTTTATTCATTCTCACTGCCATGTGCACACATACACACAATCACATGTAACTGGGAAAAAATCCAACAATATGTAAATTATGAACCTTAATGTAACAATACAAGAAGATTTTATTGGTTATAAGCAGAAAGCTTATTTTCTTGTTAATCTTACCTGAGAAAGAATGTTGTAAAGAGATTGGCATGTATATGCTAATGATTTGAAGAATACTGAAATCTCTTGAGTTAAAGGGATTTGTCCTTACTTATTGTGGAAAGGAATATTTTTTCTCTATGTTACATAAAAAGAAGGCAATATTCAGATTTTAGCATTTTTCTTCTGATTCAGTCAGTTATGTTTCATGCATGATATACACTTAGGGGATCATGTATCTTTCAATACATGGCTAACAGGGCAGATTTTTTTCCACAGTAGGTTGCCATTTCTTTCTGCAGTAGACCAGTTACCATCTAGGGCTATAGAACCCAGTCTGTCCTGCTATTTATTCATAGCTGGGGGGAAGAAGAAGAGGATTCATACCTTTCCAGAGAGTATTAGCACATAAGTGAATGTAATGGATTCAACTGGAATTCAAACTTGGCTTTCCGATTCCTCAATCTGAGCCGCTATCTATTATTCCACCATAGGAAAACAGCAGAAAAATGCTGAACTAAAATGAGATTTTAATCAGACATAATTTCTTAGTTCAAAAAAAGACTACAGTTACAAAAAATATTCTATTATTTTTTCCATCTTATAAACAAAATTATTAAAAATTACAAAAATTAATTAATCTGTTTCAATTTAACTCAAATATTTTCAAAGTGTAATGATTAAAAGGAAGTATATTATTAATATTTATATGTCAGCTTTTGTTACTTGTTTATTTTATCCTTTATATTCAAGAATTAGGTCTTTCAGGACGTATAGCATTGTTCATCTATTAAGAGTGATGGAAGAATCATAAAATGAAAGTTTCATAACATGAGTTCTATTCAGATATTGATGAATCAAAGCTGCTTTTATAGCTAAGTCATCAATAGTTACAGAACTAAAGAAAATTTGATTTTCTTTGGGATGAAGTGCTAACTAAGATTGTGCAGGATTTATTAAATGAATATACAGGAATTTTTTATGACTTGAAATAAGCAAGTTTTAGTTAGTCAACCATGAAGAGTGAATTTTAGCTACTGACTGTTTTTTTTCTCCTGTGTTATTATTATATATGCAGTTGTAATAAAATTTGAATTTGTTGAACAATGCTACATTTATTTAAAAGGGAACTATTACATTACAGAAGCACCTGATACTGATTTTACAGCAAGTCCACCAGGCTCAGGAAAGTCAACAACAAAGAAAATCATACCTCAAGAATCAGAATCCAGTTCTGAGTGCGTATACCATAATATTTTCCTTGATATATAAATGTGTCAAGCAACTCCAAATTGAGTGATAATCAGGAAAAATAAAAGCATAAGTAAATTTTGTTTAATGAGCAATCAGTTACCAAATTTAATGTTTATTAGTATTTTTAATATTGGTAGAGAATTAGGCCTTTTTTCACTTAAGATATTTAGAAAAACAGTCATGTGATCCAGCACTATATATATATATATATATATATATATATAATGTAAATGTTTCTCTAAATTTGTCTATTTGTTTATCAAAAGTTGGCTCACAGAAGCTATTTTTAGTCTGAGTGAAGAAAGAATTAGATTTAAATTTTCAAACCATTTTAGACTTTGAAGTTATCCATATTTTCTATCTTATGTTTAGAAAATTTAATTTTGGTGCCAGTTTAACTTCCACTCTTAATTTTCAGTACAGACATTTATCATTCAGGTTTTTCCAATGTCCAAATTTAGCACATACGTTATATTATTCTTTTTCCCTCTTTTTTAACTTTTCAAACACTGAGGAATTAATTGATTCATAGAATTGCATGTTTTCTTAAATCTATGGTATTTACAATGATAGTATTATAACTTTCTGAATAATATTGTTTTGTATAATTTGAGGGTTTTTTTTAAATCCAAAAGTAAATTTTTGACTTAGAATGAAGATAAAGTAATGCCAGCATTTTTTCTTTTTCAGTCTAATATTTTATTTTTTCTTAAAGAAAAATACTTACAAGAAATTGATTTTCTTTTAATATAAATATTGTAGTGAATTTAGAGAAATAATTAAAGCAATGGTTTCTTTTAACATAAATATTGTGAAGTTAGTAGAAATAATTAAAATAATGGGATTAAGATTGGTGTGCAAGTATAGGAAATAAAGATTTAGATAGCATGCAATACATTACCACCTGGAGTTATTTGAAACAAATACACCTTATAATGTTACCTACTTGACCGATGTTTCAGGCATTAGTAATGTCAGTGTTTGAAATTGGGAATAACACACTGTCTCCTGAAATTCCCACAACAAAAATGGTGGACTCAGGATGTGAGTCCATATAAAGAAATGCAAAGAAACGACAAGAACCAATATATATCTACAAACAAATGATAATGTATTAACAATAAAGGTATACAAGTGACAATGACAAAGATGTGTGTATTAAATAAATGTGAAAACCTTTTTGGTCCAAAATATGTGTAGTGAGTGAATGTGTGTATGTATGTGCATGTGTGTGTGTACTGTTCATGCATTTCCCAAAGGGAACAGATTCTCTGGGAAAGATTTACATGTCAATGAATAAGCAGATAAGGTAAGAAGAGAGTGAGAAAAATATTGCAGAGTATTTATAGACCAGATAGCATCCTTTAGTAGCTGTTTCAAAAATTAGGAGGGGCTAATCTGACACCAGTTAGAATCAAACACCATATATACTTGTCATTTAATCCTTAACCTGAACTTAGTTTTTAAGCCATTCAAGTAACAACCCATGTCTGTCTATATTTCTGAGATGAGGTATTATGTACAGTATTTACATTAGTCGGACTATTGTCCACATCTTTGTCGCCATATTTGTCACAACGTTTCGGCCGTTGTACGCTCCGGCCTTCTTCAGGTGGCTGGAATTTCGAACCGAACCCTTTATTTCGATCACTGGGGTAGACTGTTCTAGTTCCACGAGCCATGTTTGATGGATGTCAGTTATCAGTTATCTCCTGCTAATTTTCCCTCCGAAAGTTCTCCACTGCCTGAACCGGGTATTGAACTCAAGGACACATGGCACAGTGGATAAAGGCGTTGGTTAGATCCAGTGACAGACCCAAAGAGTGTGAGTTCAATACCCGGTTCAGGAAGTGGAGAACTTTCGGAGGGAAAATTAGCAGGAGATAACTGATAACTGACATCCATCAAACATGGCTCGTGGAACTAGAACAGTCTACCCCAGTGATCGAAATAAAGGGTTCGGTTCGAAATTCCAACCACCTGAAGAAGGCCGGAGCGTACAACGGCCGAAACGTTGTGACAAATATGGCGACAAAGATGTGGACAATAGTCCGACTAATGTAAATACTGAACAACCCATGTCTATGAATGTGGTCAACCAAGATATGGAATTTTCAAATTTGTCATTATTTCTATTCACCCAATCTCAATTCATGATTTAGCAGGTGTACTTAGCAACTTTTTATTCCAAATCTGTTGTCTATGAATATTTATTGTAAACAGAGGAATTCTTGTGATATTATTGTATATTCTGGAATAGTATACATACTGACTTAAAGGAAAACTTGCTATATCTCTACTCTTTATATACGTCATAAGTCAGAATAGTATAAATCTGTTTGGCATTTAATTTTCTTCTCTGAAACTTCTATAATTTGGAAGACTCTATAAACTGAGAAATCCTTTTAAAAGTCATCAAGTTCAGTGACAGTGCTTAGAGTTGCATTTTTTTCTGGATCTTCTGTACTTGTGAAATTGAAATTCAATCATCATAGGCTGTCAGATTCTTACATTTGATTTGTCCATTTGTGTACTGAGTGTTTTCCAACCTGAGTTTAGGTGGTTCTGCAGAGTGACAATCCTCCAAATCATATTTGTGTCTCTCTAAATGGGGCAGACTGACACACACACTTCTTGTATCATGAATCTTGATAACAATGCAGCTATTTTTCTGGGATTCTTGTCTCTCCTGAGTACATACAGAAAGGCATAGCATAGTACTTCATCTTTATATTGGTGAATCAACTTTGGGACTGCTTGAATCAATTCCAGGTGCTGAGATTACAAGGCTGCTTTTCATCAAGTTCCCTGCTGTCTTCTATTTAAGTGCTTGCTTGATGAATCTCCAATAAAAAAAGGTGTGTTTCTTTACAGAATCAGAAATCCTTTGAAAACCTTCTCTGGGGGTTGCTTTGACTTTCTCAATGATTATTTTTTTTATTGTTTTTCCAGTAGTCTAGGGCTATCAACTTTTTCTTTTTAGGCCCATGTCTGCACTGTTATTTGCTAGTGTAAAAAGAAAATATTGAAATTTTACATATGAATGTTATCAAATAAGCAAAGGGAAACAACTCCTGATCTCCTTTAATTGTCTAAGATAACCTTTTTTACCTTCCATCAGTTTTTACCACCTTGCTTTGGGTGAAATGATTAAAAGAATTAGCATTCCATGAGCAACATCATAATATTTATGATATTTACATTTGAACCAATTTCCTCATTTTTGTTGTTTTTATCACAACATTTAAGCTGTTGTGCACTTTGGCCTTCTTGGAGTGTCTGTTGACCCAGGTAACCTTCAGGGAATTGGGAGCTACCTGAAGAAGGCTAGAGAGCAGAATGTTGTCATAACAACAACAATTAGGAAAACTTTAGTCCAAATGTAAATAAGGATAACTCCTCATACTGGAAATTTAGGTTCACCTCAACATGTGGCAATAGTTAGCAAGCTTGTCTTGCTAGAACCATTACCACTGTGTAGTGAATTCAATCATCTGTGGGTGCCCCATACTTTTGGCCTTGTGCCACATCTAAGCTGCTCTAGAAAATCCCCATACCAGAAATTCAGACAGAAAGCATCATAATATCTAAGAATTTATAAATGCTATGAGACATAAATAAATTTATAAAAGATATATTTTTAAAATTATGATCATCCAAATTTAATGAATATGAAAATTGAAGAGTCCATCATCTCTAAAAATTTTCATCATAATAGATTTGTAGAATGTCAGAGAATATTTTTGATTTTTGGATTATCAGAAGTAATTAATTAAGTGTTACATTTTTTTGTATGTTCAATATCTTTTCTGCTTAGACTTATATAAATAGTATACACTGGGATAATGTTTGGTCGCTTGGTTTGATTTTGAGAAATAGGTTGGACAGATAACTTTTCGACACTTCCTCATAGTAATTGGCTAAAATAAATTATACAAAGATCAGAGTATTGTGAGATGAGATTAATGGTGAATCTAACTGTGATTAAATTGGTTATATATGCTATATATATGACCAGGGAAATGAATGGCTTCTTTTGTGTGGTGCGTGTTGCTCACATTATTACCAGATCTCTTTCATTGGTTTCTGAGAACATCACAGTCACCAATGATGCTTTTACTAAGACTATCTTTGCATGTAGTTAACACTGACCTTTACCTGTTGCATGATACAAAAGAAAAGCAGCATTTCAAATGATATGGGAAAGATTGGAAAAATAAGTTGCTTGGACAGCAGCAAATTAACATGGAAACTGAGAGAAGATAACATTACTTGTAAAATAAGAGATATATATCAATGCATGTGTACATATGTTTATGTATATGTATATACTCTTAAATATATGTGTAAACATTTGAAGAACTAAGAAGTAACAGGTAACCTGCTTGACATGGTTGGGCAGATGGGTAAAGAAATGAGCACCACAAAAACAAAGGGAGATTATTAAGGAACAAGTATTACTGAAAGCACCAAAAATGGATGATGTGGAGATCCATGATCATCCACATCTTAAATTTAAATAGTATATAGAGATATGTATGATCATTTTCATTTCTGTGTAAATGAATATGGAAAGATGTGTAAATTTACCCATACCACTACACACAAGTGTATATATGTAAGTGTGTGGGCACATTGTTTGACATAGAATATGAAGTGAATGCATTGGTAGTGCAAAATGTTACCCATAATACTCTTTTCTGAGTGTTTAACACGCAATGTGTGTACATTCATGTCTCTCTCCTCCCCCTCTCTCTTTCTCTCTCTCCTCCTTCCTCCCCTCTCTCTTTCTCTCTCTCCTCCTTCCTCCCCCTCTCTCTTTCTCATATATATTGCTAAAAAAGCAACTGGAGGATAACACTTTAAAGGCAAACAGTCTTTGTAAGTAAAGTGCTTAATATTAATAGAGCAGTAATGGTAAACAAGTAAAATGCAAACTTACAAAATTATATTATTTAAGGGACATTATATAAAATAACTTTAACATTTGATGTCAACTTATTTAAAAGTTGTTCATTTTAAGGACATTATTGAACAATATAATGTATTCTGAAATTGTTCAGTTTTGTATATTAGATAATTTTTACATAATCAAAATTTTTACATTAATCTAAAGATGGCAACAAATATTAACATTTTTAATTTTTTAAATTTTATTTATTTAATATATATATATATATATATTTGGTGTACTACTCATGTGTAATGATTAGCAAGCAGTTCCTACTGTAGTAAGTATGACTATCTTTAGTGTCTTATACATAAGCTAAGTTTAGTAAATACTTAGATAATTGAAACAGTTTTTCTATTTTAAAGACCTAAATTAAAGTGTATCATGTTAAAGCAGTAATTTTGTGCTGGACAGAACCAGTAGATATATGTGCTTAAAATTATAAAAACAAAAGAGGAATTTAATTCGCCATTCAGATTGCTATTCAAAGCATTGTATCTATTGTAGACTATAAAAGCAGTAGACTGAAATTCAGTTTCTCAGAGAGTGTGAAATTTGCATTCATTATTAATTTAACAATGGTTTGATCAAAATATAAAAAGTAGCACAAGATGCAATAAATAATATGAAAAAATTCCTCGTTGTTGCTGGATCATGACATTAACTGCTCTCATTTAACCACCATAGAAAAACGTCCCTGCCCCACTCCATCAGCATGGTCAGTGCTCATCTCCATGTGAGCGGCTCACTGTACCTTCTTGGCCTCATGTTTGCGACTGACTTGAAATGGAACAATTATATTGAATCAATAGTTGCATCTACTACAAGGAAAGTTGTTTCATTGTGTCATGCCAGAAGGTATTTCTCTTCCGAATCCATCTTCCACATCTACAAATCTATTATTCGTCTGTGCATTGAATACTGTTGTCATATCTGGTCTAGTGCCCCTACCATTCATCTCAAGGTTCTTGACAAAATACAAAGAAGAATCTGAAATGTAATCAGTGCTGAATTGGCTTCTTGACTTCAGATACTCTCTCACATATGTGATGTGGCTTCCCTCTGGCTTTTCTACAAATATTTTCATGGCCACTGCTATGATGAGCTTTTTTCCCTGGTGTCCCGACTACATGAATTGAAGCATACTACTAGATTGGCATCTAGGTCCCACCCATTTACTGTTGAAGTAGTTAAATGTAACTGCCACTATTCCAACAGTTTCTTTACTCATACTTCCTGACACTGGAACTCTCTTCCTTTCATTTGCTTCCCTGATAACTACAATCTTCAAAAATTTAAATGCAATGTCAATCACCATATTCTGTTGCCTTGATCTCTGTCCTTTTTTCCTTTCCTCAATCCCCCTACACCCACTCTTTTCTCTCACTTTCATTCTCCATAAACCCCTGCATGCTAGTGGCACTCCTGTTTTGCTTGGGCTGAAATGCTTAAAAAAAGAAAAAAAAATTCACATTAAAAATGTTTTTCTCTTTATTTCAGAGGAGACACATATTCTGTTGGTTTTCGCTCAAGACCTCGCATTTTACGAACGCCAGTTCTTCATGAAAATTCTAACAGGTCCCCACCTACTCCTAAGTTCTCAGAATCAGGTCCTCGACCAAGTTCAGCAGGAAAATCCTGTAAGTTTTTGCCTCTTTTTTTAGGTTTTAAAATTACCTGTTTTAAGTTGAGATTTGGTTTAATTTATATAAATAATGTTTTTTATTTTTTATTAATTTTTTATTGACTTTATTATTTATTTTCATTATTTTATTTTTATTATTATTTTACATTTTCTTAATATTCTTTTTTAATTTCATCCCAAGCAAGGCAATAAAGCCACTAAATGCAGGGAGTTAATTTAATAATTTTTCTGACATCAGGTGAGGTGTATATAACAGAAATATTTTGTTTTTTATTGTAAAAAAATATTTAAGAGAATATTAATAGAAACATGTGCATTATTGTGATGAATTAAAGTTTGAAGTTTTTGGTTTATTATTGACTATATATGACAAAATCTTACAAAAGTACAACAGAAAATAGTAGAGGTTCTTTGATGGGATACAGAATTAATTTTGGATGTTGCTATTTTCAAGATTGACAGTATCATGAATGCTAAAAGTTGCAATCTAATTCTCATTTTCTGCGTTATTATTTCTAGAAAGTGTCTGGAACTGCATTATGTTTTATTATGATAATTATTGTAAACACTGCTAATGTTGGGAAATTCTATTTGAACAAAAAAAGCAGCTCACAGAACCTTGACAGTAATCAACTAGTCTCCACCTAAATGTTGTAGACATTTAGGATCACCTCATTCGATAAAGGAACTAAATTCTAAGAAATGTCAGAAAGTTTTGATGGAAGCCTGGTATAATTTGCTTGGCAGTTACTTATGAAAAATTCAAGAATCTTTTCTTTGGCGGCTTCAAATTGTTGTACATACTGGTAGTGAGGTTGTACAGGTAATCATCAACTTATGACCCATGTGACTTATGACTGACTTTATAACCATGACCACAAATTTGTATGTCTGGCCATCTGACCATGACTGATCTGCATCTGGTAGTGTGAGTCTTTCCCAGTTTGTTGTATGACAATTTCTGCCTCAGCTCCCAGCAGCACGAGCATTCTCTCAAGTTTAGTGTTAAGGCAGCCTTGGTAAAAAACACTTTCCCTGAGACTGTTTGTGACATTGAAATTTTTCTTCAAAAATCCCCAAGATGACTACCAAGAGAAAATGTTGTTTTGTGTTGTATATAATTTGGTATGTTTCCAAATTAAAATGCTTTTTGATTTTGGCAGTTGTATTTTGGCTTTTGGGATGTTTAGTAAATATCCAACTGTACAGTTGTATGAAGTGTTTGACTTATGACCAGATCAAATTCAACAAGTTGGTTGTAACCAATCATGGCCATAAGATAATGACACCCTGTATACTAAATATTGGTTTTAGTCTACAAATATTCTGTATTTTTATGTTTTGTTTCTGCATGTGTATGTGTTAAATGTATTTTTTGTACAGACTAAGAAATAAGTATTTATTGTCCTTTCTAATCTTCCTGAAATAAAATTTAAGTTGTCTAAAACTTCAAAAGTTCTCTTTCTCTCTCTCTTTGAACATACAAGTAGTAAGAATAAAAGCTAAAGTTTAAAATAAGCTAAAAGCTTAAAATATAAAATAAACTGAGAGATCAATGCCAAAGTCTTCATACATATATATATATATATATATATATATATCTTCATACATACATATATATATATCTTCATACATATATATATATATATATCTTCATACATATATATATATATATATATATATATATCTTCATACACATATATATATATATATATATCTTCATACATATATATATAAAGAAATATAGTTTTAAAATGTGTTATATTAATGGGAGAAAGTGCTCAATATCAGAGATAGAGCGTGTGTAAATATAAAAGTGAACAGAGAAGTCAACACTTAGAGGCGACAGTCTGTTTCATGCTAGATGCAATAATCAGTCCTGACGATTACATCTAGCATGAAACAGACTGTCACCTCTAAGTGTTGACCTCTCTGTTCACCTTTATATTTACATATATATATATATATATATATATATATATATCGTCATATATATATATATCGTCATATATATATATATATATATATATATATATATACATACATATATATATATATGTATATATATATCTTCATATATATATATATATATATACATATATATATATATATATGTATATATATATATATATACATATATATATATATGTATATATATATATATATATATATATATATATGTATATATATATATATATATATATATATATATATATATATATATATATATACATATATATATATATATACATATATATATATGTATATATATATCTTCATATATATATATATATATATATATATATATACATATATATATATATATGTATATATATATCTTCATATATATATATATATATATATATATATATATATATACATATATACATATATCTTATAAGACAAGTTTTGAAAGATTCATATCTGTAGCAGTATATATCTTGATTCATTATCTAAGAATTGAGTGATTTCAATCCAAAAAATGTTTTAATCAAAATAAATAACTTAAATCATTTCATCATTTGAAGATTGTATGTTTACTGAAAAATATGTATATATATGTATATATATATATATATGTATATATATATATATATATATATATACATATATATATATATATGTATATATATATCTTCATATATATATATATATATATATATATATATACATATATAATGTATATATATATATCTTCATATATATATATATATATACATATATAATGTATATATATATCTTCATATATATATATATATATATATATATATATATATATATATATATACATATATAATGTATATATATATATATATATATACATATATAATGTATATATATATATATATATACATATATATATATATATGTATATATATATCTTCATATATATATATATATATACATATATATATATATATGTATATATATATCTTCATATATATATATATACATATATATATATATATGTATATATATATCTTCATATATATATATATATACATATATATATATATATGTATATATATATCTTCATATATATATATATATATACAAATATATATATGTATATATATATCTTCATATATATATATATATATACAAATATATATATGTATATATATATCTTCATATATATATATATATATACATATATATATATATGTATATATATATCTTCATATATATATATATATATATACATATATATATATGTATATATATATCTTCATATATATATATATATATACAAATATATATATGTATATATATATCTTCATATATATATATATATATATACATATATATATATGTATATATATATCTTCATATATATATATATATATATATATATATACATATATATATATATATGTATATATATCTTCATATATATATATATATATGTATATATATATCTTCATATATATATATATATATATACATATATATATTTATGTATATATATATCTTCATATATATACATGCATATATATATATATACACATATATATATATGTATATATATATCTTCATATATATATATATATATATATTCATGAATACATACATACGTATATATATATACATTCATACATACTTGTATATATATATATGTGTGTGTGTGTGTGTGTAACTGGAGAGTGATGGAACTAACAAACTAACAACCCAAAAGATTGTTTACAAGCCATATTTTTAAAAAAATTGCCATTAAATTATCAACAGAGTCGATATGCCTTTAAAACAAAACAATCAAAACAAACTATATATATATATATATATATATATATATATATATATATATATATATATATGTATATGTATATATATATATGTATATATATATATATATGTTTACACCAAAGGCTATAAATGGGTTATCAAAGGAAAAGAAAAAATTAATTATCACAGCAATAATATATTTTTTATATATTTTTTTCCTTTTTTATTGTTTAATCATTTAAGTATCAGAAATTAATGACATAGCATTGAATTTTTACTGTTTCAATCTATTTCCGATAGTTGACATCATTTCATCATTTTATTTTTATTCTTGCAGTGGGGCCTCAAAAACATTCAGCTGATTCAGAAACCTGATAAAATGTTTCAAAAATTACTTTTTTATCAGAGGCTTTTCTTACACACCACTGGAGCTTTTTCTATTTAAAATGTTTATTTTTTTATAATGGAAAGCCTACTATTAATGCTTGTAGTCGCAAGCAGCAATGGTAACATTAACTCAACTAAACTGTATATCTCATCATATGTACTCAATTCATTCCAAACATGATTTTTGTCCCAGTTATTAAAATAAAGTTTTAATTTGAAAATGATTGTTTTGTTTCTTTATGCATGTATTGATTTGGCTCAGAAGTTATATGCAATAATGTTAATGTGTATGCATATGTGTATATTTACATACAGAAAATGGTATATCAATGTTCTTCAAAAGATTATATCAGTTTTAATTTTTCAGTTTTCCTCTTTTAAAAACCGACTGGAAACTACAACAAAATGTTTTGTCATTGATGGAATTTATACAGAAAATGATTCTGTCTGTTACTTTAAATAATTCTTTGTTTTAATTTTATGGATTTTTTATATACAATAACCATATATATTTGTGCATTATATAGACTATATATATATATATATATATTGTGCATAATCTATGACTATATGCACTTAGTAGCTGTCCAAGTACAAACCAGATTTATAAACCATGCTAAATTTAAAAACCTACATTTATAGTATTTTTTTATTTTATTCAAAATGTTATTTTGCGTATTATTTGAAGTCTGTAGATACGAATTAAAAGAGTCCAATAAAAAAATTTGACCCTGCTCCATTAATTCTGCTGATATGATATCTTTGTCTCATGAGGCAAGTGTACGATTTTATTACCCAATATAAATATACATATGCACATATATGTGTAAAGCTGAATTTTACTGTTTATCTGTTGCTCTGTAATACATGGCAAAGGAACATGGAACATTTAAGTTTATGCATGTATATTTTCTAATGTAAGTTTTCACTTCAGAATAAATTATTTCATTTTAATTAGTTTCTTCTTGACTATCATTCTTCTTATTCTATGTGCCATTTCCCTTTAGAACATAGGTGATCATGGCTCTCCACAACTTTCTATCTCATGTGGCCCTTAGCAGTTTTTCTCCCTTTCTGCTCTGCCATCCATTTACACAAGCTCATCAGTTAAATGGCCTGCTGCCTTCCTGTATCTGTCTTTCTTTCAGTATGCCTCGTGAGAGTTAAGTTTTCCAAGCCCTCCTTCTTCATTATGTGCCCAAGGAATTTCAGCTGTCTTCTCCTGATTCAGAGTATAAACTTTCTTAAAATGCAAATTTTATAATCTAAGTCACATATAGCACACTGAAATGTAATACAAACATGTAAGAGAACATATGCATGATTCTAAGTTGTTTTGTATTATATGACAAAATATGTTAGAGTATTATTTGAAAAAAATGTTTTATTATATGATAGATATGTATTATATGAAGAGATGTGTTATTATATGATATAGATCAAGGGTGGTCAAAGCACAACTCATGAGCCACATTCAACTCTTTGACAATTAATATACAGCTCATGGGAGTATATTAACTGAGCTATTTTTTTCATCACAATTAATATAAAAGGTAAATAAGAAAAATTTCAATCTTTCTAATTATTTACTGGGTATGAATTGAGACCCAACTGGATTAAAATATAAATTTAATGTTAATGTGGATATAACAAAACTGTATGTGTAAATTTTGTTCATGTCTTGCGGCTCTCAAACATCTCAACTTTACTGCATGTCGCTCTTACATTAAGCTAGCTTGGCCACTCCTGATACAGATATATTATATGAAAAGATGTGTTATTATATGATATAAATGTATTATATGATAAATGTTTTATTATATGAGATAGATGTATTGATATTATATGAAAAATATGTTATTATATGATATAGATGTTTTATATTAAAACAAATGTTATTCTGTAAGTTATTGTATGAATCCTAATAATTTTCATTTGAGAGAATTTTAAATGACAGCTGATTTCTATAGAGTAGATTTGAAGGATAAAATTACAAGAGAGAAATGATATTGATTGCACAATAAAGGTAAAAAGACAAAAATCAATTTAGTCAAAACTCTATTTTTGGATCTACTTATAAGACAAGTACTGAAAGATTCATATCTGTAGCAGTATATATCTTGATTCATTATCTAAGAATTGAGTGATTTCAATCCAAAAAATGTTTTAATCAAAATAAATAACTTAAACCATTTCATCGTTTGAAGATTGTATGTTTACTGAAAAATGGAATTGCTGTCAGTTTTACGGCTACAAAAATGTCAACTGAAATTTAATGAAAAACGCGTCTTATGCAGCCAATACAAAATTGTATACTTGATTTACGCACAACGGGTAAATGTTTTAGAATAGAGTTGCTTCAGTTCTTACCATTGAATAATTATTAATTATGGAAAAGAGCTCTGAATACAATTCTCCAAGCTGTAGGGATACAAAAGGTGGGAGTGCCACTAACACAGAAAGGGTTACAGAGAATGAGAGCAAGAGTAAAGAGGTGTGTTTGAGGAAAGGATAAAGAGAAGGACGGGGAACAAGGCATCAGAAGATGTCGAATGACATTACATTTGAATATTTGAAGATTATAGTTATCAGAAAAGCAAGTAAGAGGAAGGGAGTTCCACAGATGGGAAGTGTGAGATAAGAAGCTGTTACATTTAACCATTTTGATAGTGAAAGGGTGAGACCTAGATGCCAACCTAGTAGCATGCTTAAATTCATGAAGTCTGGAAACCAGTGAAAGTAGCTTGTTGGAGCAGTTGCTGTGAAAATACTTGGAGAAGAGACAGAGGGAATCCATGGTACATCTGTGAGAAAGTGACTGTAGACAAGATGCCAGATCAGGACCCATCACATTGCATATCCATCTCTGGATTTTGTCGAGGACCTTATAGATTTGAAGGATGGACTCAGGTGAGAAAAACTTTCTGGCACTACACAAGAATCAACTTTCCTTGTGGTAGATGAAGCTATAAGTTCAATGTAGTTGTTCCACTTCAGATCAGTGGACAGTGTGAGACCAAGCAGGTACAGATAAGTGCTCACGTAGAGTTGAGCATCAGCTATTCTGATGGGAGACAGGGAGGGTTCTTTGTGGTGGGTAAATTAGAGCAGCTTCATTTTAGAGGCATTGAAATTTACAAGCCATTTCCTGCCTCAGTCAACCACTGATTGGAGGTTCTTTTTGAGACCAACAGCCGGGTTAGTTTTGTCAGAGATACCAGATTTACTATTGAGGCCGGAGTAAATAGCAGTGTCGTCTGCATAGATGTCTACTTGGGAACTGATGACATCAGGAAAATTGCCAAAGAAGATCAGAAACAGTGTAGTATCCAGGATAGAGCCTTGGAGAACACCAGCATTTGTGTGAAAGGAAAGCTCGTTTCGGCAACCTTCATTTCACGGTTTGACAGGAATGATTGCATTAAGTTAAATAATCATCCTGTAATGCTGTATCCCTCTTTGGGTAAACATACAATCTTCAAATGATGAAATTATTTAAGTTATTTATTTTGATTAAAACATTTTTTGGATTGAAATCACTCAATTCTTAGATAATAAATCAAGATATATACTGCTACAGATATGAATCTTTCAGTACTTGTCTTATAAGTAGATCCAAAAATAGAGTTTTGACTAAACTGATTTTTGTCTTTTTACCTTTATTGTGCAATCAATATCATTTCTCTTTTGTAATTTTATCCTTCAAATTTACTCTATAGAAATCAGCTGTATCCCTGAATCTTATGAAGAAGGCTGGCATGCCAAACCCTATCAAATGCTTTAGAGATATCTTGAGCCACGTCTCGAACTTCTCCGTTATTGTGAATTCTTGATAAACAAATACATTTATGCCTGTGAGCACATCAGTGGTACATCAGGCAAAGCAGAAACCATATTGCTTGTCAGAGTGCAGATCATGGGATGCAAGATGGTTCACCACTTCAGCATTCCTTGAAGACTTTACCAGAGAGTGGTAAGAGACTGATAGGATGGTAGCTAGATGGATCAGAAGAGTCTCCAGAGTTCTTAAAGTCAGAGACAACAGATGAAGACTTCCAATAGGCTGGAAAGCAAGAGTTGGTGAGGCAATAGTTGTATAATTTGGAGAGGACAGGAGCCAGTTCAGGAGCACATTTCCTCAAGACAACGGCTGGTATCCTGTCCCCACCACTAGCCTTATGGGAGTCTAATTTAGAGACAATGCCCAATACCATCAATGGGGTTTTGTGCATCTCACTTAATAGAGCCTCAGTTCTAGGGGAAAATCAGGTGTGGGTACACTGGATGAGTCGAGTGTTGAATTGGATGAGAATTTCTGAGAAAAGCGTTCAT
The DNA here is from genome assembly GCA_964036315.1 of Acanthosepion esculentum. Taxonomy (NCBI): domain Eukaryota; kingdom Metazoa; phylum Mollusca; class Cephalopoda; order Sepiida; family Sepiidae; genus Acanthosepion; species Acanthosepion esculentum. Next base: position 75,781,044 of record OZ038475.1, read on the forward strand.
CCTTATCAGCTGCGAAAGTCTGGACCTCAAATTGATTGAATAAAGGAGGTATTGTGGATTTGCTGTTGTTCAGCACACTCTTGCAGAGACACGCTTTCATTGAGATAAAGTCACAAGGGTCATGTGACAGCCGGTGTGTCATGTAAGGGCATAGAGCAAGAGTGGACAATTACTTTTCTTAGTGGGCTGCATTGTTACTATGGGCATGGCTACTGGGCTAAATGCTTTTGAAGATTGTATATTGAAAATGTAACAGCATGAAACAGTGAAAAATTTTCATGATCAGTTAATTATTAAAAACATCTTGCTAGTTGTAAAGTTTAATTACAATTCACTATAATGTAAAATTGTATTATAGCATAAATAATTGACAAAATGCACAAAAATGTATTGTAAGAACAATATTAGGTGTATAATTAATGAGATTGATATAATTTGCAGTCGTTGACTAGTTTGCTAATATCTGGCTCCAAGCTGCTTGTGCTAATTCTTAATACTGCTTGAAAATTTGAATTTGTCAAAAGAGATTTATTTTTGCTTTTGATAATTTTCATACTTGAAAAAACTTTGCTCACATATGTAAGTGGATGCAAACAGAACAAATAATTTTCTTGAAAAGTCTTTCAAATTTTTTAAATGCTCTGGGTGAAGAGATGCATAAAATTCAATTAAAGATTTCTTTTCAAAGCTATACTTCAAAGAATTGTCATCTTGGAGGTCTATTAGTTCCATTTGTAGTTCATTAGTCACAGTTTCAATGTCAGAGGTGAATGGAGACCTCAGCATGTTGAATTGCGGCTCCATTAATTTGAAATCTACTAATTACTTAACAAATTCTTCCTTCAAGGCTGTGATCTGTCTGCTGTATTTTTGTGCAGATGTATTTTCAACGGGCTGATATTTCAGAAGGAGGAAGTGAGCAAAGTTTTGATCAGACAGTTGTTTAGCAAAATGTGTAAGCTTTGTCTGAAAGAATTTTACCTTCACAAATAAAACATTAGCAAAGACACCTTTACCTTGAAGTTTTGTCTTGAGTTCATTTTTTGCATGATAAAATTACAGACCCATTCTGCATCCCTTATTTTGGTGGAGAAGTCACAAGCCACATCTTTTATTTAAAAAAACATGAAAATCTCTTCTTTGAGGTCCCATACTCTCTTCAAAACTTTTCCAAGACTTAGCCACCTCACATTGATGTAATAGAATACATCAGAAAAATCAGACTTAATTTCTTTCAACAAATTTTGAAACTGTCTGTGGTTAAGTCCCCTTGATCTTATCACATTTACTGCACATACCACTGGAACAATCACATGTTTAAAATTCAATTTTGCTTTGCGAAGACATTCTTAGTAAATTATGCATTGAAATGAAAACTACTTGTGAAGTGGAAAGTTTGATGGATTCTTGTCATTTAGCCATTTGACAAGTCCACAATGTGTCCCAGTTAGAGCAGATGCCCCATCAGTTATGCACACAAATTTATGAAGGCATAACTACGAATTTTCCAAACAATACATAAGACTTTCAATGCAAATCATTCTAGTAGTAGTGTCATTGAAACTCTCCATTGACAACTGTTCTGTGATGTTGAAATTTTCATCCTTACCATGAATGAAAATCAGCAACTCCTGTAAAGCGATTGAGAACCACTGGAGTTTATCTGCAGTACCAAAAGTTCCCCATGCAAGTTTTCAGCAATGGCATCTATTCTACAAACAATACTTCTCTGTGACAATGAAATTGCTTCTACTTTTGATTTTACTTCTGGACACACTGTATCAATTGCATCAATCATACATTCTTTCACAAATTCTCTGTCAGAAAATGGCTTGTTATGTTTTGTGATCTTATTTGCCAATATAAAGTTTGCCTTTGTTGCCAGCTCTTGTGTAGATGTACATTTAAAAAGTATGCCTTGTTGGTATTTCAGTTTTTTAGCCATGTTCATTGCTTTGTTTTGCAGTTCTTGTGTGGAAAACTTTTGGCCAAAGTTGCCATGTTTTGACTGAAAATGTCTTTTCAAATTATATTCCTTGAATACTGTACAAGTATCATGGCAAATCAGGCACACATCTTTTGTACCATTTTCTATGAAGAAACACTTTTCAGTCAATTCCTTCTTAAAAATACAGCATTCAAAATTAACTTTACATATTTTAGAACTCATTATGGGTGACTGTTTTTCATTGTTTTAGAATCTTACTAAAAAATAGAATCAAATTTTAAAAACACTGCAAAATGTCAACTCTCACTAAATCTTGTTTATAAATATCCTGTAAAATGATACTTAAACTAAAATTTGAATCAAAGCGGAATTATTACAAATGTTTCTTCCGAGAAGTTTTTATACAATTTCTAAATACCTGGAAAGTTTTTTATTAAATTTGTAAATATTATAAAAGTAATAGAGGACCAAATTAAAAGCTTTGGCAGGCCATATGTGAACTGTGGGTCATAATTAGCTCACCCCTGAGATAGAGCAATGAAGAGCAGTTGCTATGTAAAGCCTGGAGAAAAAGTATGTCCCTAGTCCACACTGGTAGGTTTTACAGGAAAAACCACATGGCCTTACCAGGTTCATAGAAAAACTACTGTAACCCAAGTTTTCCCTTCTGGAAATATTACAAGTAAGACTCTTCATTTTTTTGACACTGTTTGTTGTTGCATACATTTTATAATTTTTCTGTGTGGGACAAATGTATATATGTATATATAAATATATGTGTGTATAAAATAGGATATATAATTCTGGCAACAATAAATATATGTACGACTTAGCATTAGAGAACAAAGAATGTTTGTCATTCTTTTCTCTTTCAGCTATTCCATGAAATACAGTGTTATTATATCATGGATATAATAATGCCCATAATGGGGGAAATGGTAATTGGATAATAAACCTTTCTTCCATAATAATCCTATTAAAGCAAATAATTATTACCCTCTTTAAACACTTGACTTTCTTTTGTCTTAATTCAATACTTGATTTTTCAACTATGTACATAAAAAATAAGATGAACAGTAATATTTTTTTTCCTAATGATGCAGAAATTTTTCTCACACTATTTTATTTTACAAAAACATGAGTAAAGAAGCTGCAATAGAAAAGAAAAACATTGAAAAGCTGTTTTAATTCTCAAACTATAAACACTCAGATTAAACTCCTTTCCATTAATCATCCGAGAGATCCCTTTCTGCTTCCCACCAGCATAGATGATGTTAAACTCCAGAAGAGTGACTCAATTCACCTTCTTGAGCTAAGATTCTCAGCTGGCTTGAAGTGAAAAGGTTATATTGAAACAATAGCAGGTTTTTTCAGCTAAGGAAGTTAGTTCACTGTGTCAAGCAAGACAATTTTCTCTCTAGAAGCTATCTTACATATTTATAATTCTAACATTCAGCTATGTTTTGAATATTGCTGCCATATATGATGTTGCTCCTGCTATATATTTAGAGATTCTTGATGAAGTCCAAAGAGGAATCAGTAATATTAATGGTCCTGATCTGGCGTCTCAGCTCCAGTCACTTTTCAACTGCCATCATGTAACTTCCCTGTGTCTTTTGTATAAACACTTCCATGGTAATTGTTCAAATGAACTCTCATCTATGATACATAGACCTCATGAATTTAAGTGCAGTACCAGATTGGCAACAATGTCTCATTAATTTACAGTTGAATTGGGTATTTGTAGACATAACTTTTCTCACACTTCTCACTTGTGGAACTCTCTTCTGGCTTCTTGCATCCCAGCCAACTTTAATCTTTAAAAATTTAAATGCAATATCAATTGTAATCTACTGTGTTTTTTATTACTCTTCTTCTATTGTTCTCATTCCTTAATAATATTTCTTATTCTTTCACACTCAGTAACCCCTTGTGTCTTAGAGAAATTACTGCCTTGCTTGAGGGGAAATGATGAAAAAAAACTAGTTAAAGGAACTGTAATTTAACTGAGAAATAATATAGAGGTTTCTACACAGAATTTATACCTGTTTTAAAGAGAATGCTTAGCATTTGTGATAGTGTTTGCTGAAGAGGACATGTTTGCAAGAAAATTATTTGCTCTTTTTCTTCTACTCCCCCAATTCAGTTAGTCATTTAAATGAATTTTGTAGGTTCGGTAAGGTTAAAAGACTGTGCAAATTAAATTTTCATACTAATGGGTAAATAATAATGCAAGAAAGTGGTAACAACAATTGACTTATTAGTTCCCACCACATAAGATTGTAAATAGGTTTTGTTGTTGAGGGTTCTGTCTTGAGAAATAGTTCTTGTTCAAATTATATTTTTTTCTTTTGGATTTACAACAGTAAACAAATGTTCTTCTCAGTTGAAACGTGATAAGGAATTGCTGAGTGAAAATTTTTATATGAAAGCAGTTCAAGTGGAATGTTCATCAACTATTTTGTTATAATGTTCTTCTGTAATGTTGAAATTATTCAAACACAATTTGTTTTATTTATCAGCAAAAGACTGTTCATGTTGTATTGGAGTTATAACTCAGAGTAAATTATTATAAACCCTTTAACATTTGTATATACAGAAATACTTGTAAAAATGAGTACAAACAACAAAACAAATATTATTTATTATCTGGTTGTATTCTGGTGTTGGAGGCATGAGAGACAGTAATACTGAGTAAAATTGTGAAGTTGGGTCAAATGTAGATCAGATATGGATCAGAATCCAACAGAAGAATAAGATAAAGAATAAGCAAAGTGTATAGAGTCTTTCTTGTATGTTTTTTTTTTATAGATGTGTTTAATGAGTGTCCAGATAATTTAGTTAGAAAAGTACAAGAAGTATCTGGAGTTACCTCAAAATTTTCTTGAATGTTAAAAGATAAATGTTACTATGATGGCCTGAAAAATAAAAAGGAGATGAAATTTTCATTGACATATGTGTTAATGACCTGTCCATGTGAACTGCTTGTCTAATAGTGAGAATGTCATGTATTTTTGTGTGTAGAGGAGAAAAGTGGGGTACTTTTCATTGGTTTAGAATGAGTGCAATGATAATTATAATTGTTTTAAATATTTTATTATAATTATAATTATTTATTTGATACTATAGTTCATTTTTATTTATTTCTGGACACAACAATGTAAATGGTTATTATATATGCAGCTCTTAGTTCTTTTAATCAGCAAATGTTACATGGATCAGGTTGTAATGGGCTGTTCATGGCTAAATTCAACCGTTTCACTTACAACAAATGAGAAAACTATCCTAACTTGGGCTTAGTTATTATATCTTTACCCAAGCACAAAATTATTGCCTTAATTAGTAATCTAAAATTAGTATTAACTGATTCTGGAAGTCTTTTTCATCTAATAAGGATGGATTAAGTTTCCAGTGTTCAGCTAGCTGAAGTTTAGCATTAACTAAGTTTATCCCAACTCGGACAAGCTGTTATCTGAATAGGACTTGACAGTGAAAACGCAGATGCCCTAAAAGGCTCATTATAGGCTCACCTGACTAAGATTTCATTGATTGCTTTATCAAAATTAAGTTTACCTGAGTAACCCAGACCTACAGTTCATCTCACATTATTAGCAACTCTATGTTTTACTAATATATAAAAGAAATATTTATTGAAATCTGAAAGTTTGTGTGAGATATCTATCTGCATTGTTAAAATGAAAGTTGATTAATACTGTATTTGTATGAAATGTCCTGAATTTCAGACTGCTAAACTGATATCCATGTTGAGAGTATGAAGCTTTAAAATTGAACTTAAAACTGATTCAACAGATAAAGACACATTTTTAATAACTCACACAATCTAATATATAAAGTCATTTAGTTGTATAGACTTAAAACACAGCAACACTAGTAAAATATCAATTCATTGGAACTGAACAGAAAACAGAAGTCCTGACAAACTTCTGAAAATCTCTCTTATTTTCTAGAGAACAGAGATGACATTTCACCAAAGATTTTTAGATAAGCATTGTATATCGTCTTCTCCACTTAAGTCATCAGGTTTGTTGGTTAGATGAAATTACATTGGGTTTTATTGCATTTAATTTTCTAAACAGGGAAATCACTTTACATTCTTTTTAAGTCAAGTTTGTACCAGACTTCCAAATTTTCTCTATTTTGGAGATCAAACTAAAATTCAATGATCAAATTTGTAATTGTGTCTGGTGTGCAGGACGG
>OZ038475.1:75792209-75802209 GCA_964036315.1 Acanthosepion esculentum
CGGCCGTTTCGTCCTATATTTGGGACTCATCAGCAGTGCGCATCCACTACCGAGAATTGAAACCCTGACAGTTAGGTTATCAAGCGAACGTCATACCAACTGTTCCAACGGGCGTCGGTGACGAAGAGGCAGCAAATCAGACTCAATATAGCGCTGCTCGCTCACATATTCCGTGGTGGAACTCAACTGAAATTCTCTGAAACGGTCGTCCAGTGCTTTGTGCATTCTGTTGTGGTTTCTTTCAGACTAAATGAATTACTTAATTATATATATATATATATATATATATATATATATATATATATATATATATATATATAGAGAGAGAGAGAGAGAGAGAGAGAGAGAGAGACCTAATTCTGATGACAGAGGAAAAAACGAAAGCATAATCTTATTTCTATTTTTTGAACCCAAGGGCAGATTTGGCAATTTTTCACTGACTATAATCTTTACTTCGACTCTACCAATTAGCTTCTCCTCTGCTTTTCTTATTTTCTGCATTAACAAAATAAATATTGCTAGCAGTGAGAAAAAGTCATTTAACACAGAATGGTGTCATTTTTATTTAAAATTTGTTTCAGCAAGTTTTCGTACAAAAGCTGTATGTTGTAAGAAATGTATTGACATTAATGACGAATAAAGGCAAGCATTATTGACAGATTAAGGATTTATATATAATATATATGTATGTATAAATAAACAGTGAAAGTTGATCCAAGGGACATGCTGTTTGTTCTTTTATTCAAATAACTTTGCGATGACGTAACTACACAGTCAAATCTTCCACAAATTAACTGACAGTTCTTGTTATCTTTTTCTTATGACAAAAATGGTTTAAGTTTTTACACCTATCTGTGAATTTGTGTATATGTTAACATGTGAATAAAGATGAGTGTAGAAACTGAATTGAATCTGGGATTTAAATCTGAAACCTGTTTTCAGGTTATGGAAAATCTTATTTAGGAAGATGAGGATCAAAATAAAGGCGAAATAATTAGAACAGTTGTATGGTATTATTCCATTGACTAAACATTATTTGCCTATTACTTTAGTGCAGCTGCAGAGAAGCTGTTGTATAATGTATTTATTATTTACTTCAATTATGAAAAAACAGATTTTTTATTTATAGAACGATTTATTTCAATGAAGAAAAACTAGGTTCTTATTTCTAAAACGATTTACACTGAAATACCTTCTTGTTCCTTTTCTTCTCTTTTTTTCTCATGCTATCTACAACTGAAACAACATTTTAATTAAACAGTTCCTCGTATAAGACGACCTTTAAATCCACAAAATCACCCTTAAAAATTGGTGGTCGTCTTATACTACAATTATAAAAGTAGAAACTTTAAATTCTGAGTGATGTTTGTCGGTAGGCTAACCTCGGCCTCGGTGCGATAACCAATAACGTACATGAAAATATTCACATCAAATAAACTGATAAAATTAATAAAAGCATTTCTACCTCATATTTTATTGGCATAACGTCATAATAAATTGCCTATTCGAAGAATAATTCCATATCAAGTAAATCAATTTGTATCTATGCAAGTTCAGCTGAGAAAATGTAAACATCGAGTTATGATTGCCTTCACAGCAACCTTTATCTTTCGCTAAACTTTCAATAATCATCATGATAGTGTTAATTACAACAATAATAACATTTAGGATAAAATAATATTCATTTCTCATTAAAAATTCATTATCATTTTGGTGTTAAACAATAACACAATTTAGGATTTACATACAACTGTTATTTTGTGATTTTCGATAAAGTATAAGTATATGGGCATTAGTACACCATTTGTAACTGTTTAGATATAGGAAAAGAAGAGGAAGGAGAATCAGTATTTGCAAGAGATCACATGATGAAACGTAAATAAAAAATGGTTTCCCTTTTAGGGACGTGTGTAGGAAAAACATAATATAGAATCGGTTTTGTTATTTCGTTTATTTTGAATTTCTAAGGATACAAAACATTTCCAATAACATCATCTTTATGTAGTCTATAAGCAGTCATCTTATACGATATATATGATATATTCATGAAAATTTGCTACATTTCTTGACTTCGTCTTATCTAAAGTCCGCCTTATACGCGGAAATATACGGTATATATAAAATTCTGTTAGTACGTCCGTCCATTCGTCACACCCTCTAAAATAGCCATACATTGACTGATCGAAATCAAATTTGGGGAGAAGTGCAAACAAGTAAAGCGGTAAATAGTACAGTTGGTTTTACTAGGGTGCGTAGCTTAGTATAATAAATTTTCAATGTTTTTGGAAAAATTAAAACCTTTATTATTTAACATACAAAATACTCCTACTATTTTAAAAACAATTTAATGATTATAACAACAAATACTTATTTAATAAAAATGCAATATTGTTTTTTGCATATCTTTTCTTTAAGTTTTATATACAAGAATCCAGTTTCCAGTTCGCCCTGCGTTTGCGGGAACCAGAAACAAATCACAAGACCAAACAGTTCAAAAAGTTGGAATTTGACTATAGAAAGAAATATTTACATGGCCAGTTGTATGTTGCATGCTCAAGAGTAAGAAATCTTTAAAAAATATTGTTCGCTGTTAAAAAGGAAAAAATAATTTAAAAAATATCCTACAAAATTACATTAAATTTAAGAAATTATTAAACCGTGAAGTAGGGTTTTTGTCAAAGTATTTTCCAAGCAAATCATCTTATTCAAATTTCATCGATTGATTTGCGAAGTTGAACGAAACATAGATTTTATGAACCTCAACATAAAATGTTAGCGATAGCTTCAACAATACTAAATACTGTGAGAATTTCAACACAGGTCAGCGTTTTGCGAAAAATTCTAATTCTCTAATATTTACTTCAAGTCCGTGAAAATTAGATTTTAGTTTCAGATTTCTGTCGCATATATTCAAAGTGATGCTTACAGTCTTAATAGTTTTGTGACATTTCTAGTTAGTTCTTTAAAGTTCTTTCCTATGTTTTTTTATCTTTATTTTTACTTTGTTAGGAAACGCTGAGCTATTAATGTCCATATTTCTGCATTTCTGTTGTTTCATTCTGGAAGGAATTACTCATCTATTGTCTCTTTTCCATTATCAGTTTCCTTCAGTAAAAGAGTTAATTTTATGTTGTTTTCTTTTTTCCTTGTTGAAAAGGTTTCTTTAAGGATTATTCTTTCCTTTTATGGCTCGTCACATTGGTAAGTTGATTGCCCATGTCTTTAAGTAATTACTCGTTTGATGAATGTTCATAATTTCTTATTATTTTCATTCGCTTCATTGCTGTGACTAACATTGCATTGTTTACTCTTGTAATTTATAATAGTAATTGTTTACTCTTGTAATTTATAGTAGTGTTGTCTTTGTATTTTCAACCATCTTATTTCTGTGTGTGCTTTTCTCTTTCTCATTTAATTCTTTCTTTCCAGTTAGACGTGACTGATTTTCCCCATTTACTTTCGCATTACCAGTATAGAGCTTTTGTTCTTTTTCGCTTGTCGTTTCTAAAACACCATTATTATTTTCTGGAGTTTGGTCCTCCGATTCTTCAAATGCCTCTTCAGCTGCTGTTACTATTTCTGGTTCAGGACTAAAATGATGCCGCTGTTTTACTGCCATCCTTTTTTGATTTGGAATAATTATATTCTTCGAATGACGATGAAACATTGTTTCGTTGTAACTACTAGAAATATTTTCCAATTTTGCTAGGAGATATTCCGTAACATTTATTGGAATATTCAAAATGTCGCTTCTCTTTGACGTAGTGTTTTGAAGGCTTTTGTTTCCTTTTTTGGCGCTATCTGTTCTAAATTCGTTTTCTTTTTTTTTTGTTGAACCGAAATCTTTCGAAGCATTTGGTGCAAAAGTTTGGCCTTGCCATATTAGATTTTCGTCGATAATTTTCGAATTACTACGAGAGTGCTTGCTCATATTTACACTAGATCCATTACTGTCTGTGATTTGTACCTTTTCAGTGTTACTATTTTGGTGCTTTTCGTGATCTGTTTCATTTTCATGGAATGCATTTAGTATTGGTGCATTCGAAGTTGAAATGCTGTCCCTAAATGACATCATATCGTGAAACATATGACTTGTTTTATTCTTCGAAAAATTTTTGTTATTGTCTTCTTTAGGTTTCTCTCCTTCAGATTCATTTTCTTTGGGTGTTTTCGTTTTTGGGTAAAGCCTTATTATGTTATTTGTTATTTTCGGTTCATCGGTTTTGGTAATTGTAATCAGTTCTTCATCTAAATTACTCTTGGCATCTTGACGAATGTTCTTGGGGTCAACGCTGCTATTTGTAGATACGATCTTTGTAGAGGAATTTAGATGCGTGTAATTATCTTTCTGTTGTATTTCTTCAGAATTTTTAACAGACTCAACGAATTCAGTACTTGCATCATATTGAACAGCAGAAACGTTGATGGTGGTAGAGTAATCTATTTTATCAGAATCACTGAATCTTTCCTTATCGCTTGAAGAGTTTTCTGTATAAAGAATATTTGAATTTTTGTTTACATTCTGCAGACTTTTTACAGTTCTTTCTAAAGGTGCTTTTACTGGTTTGTTAATTTCAGAAAACGATATCTCATAAGGATTTGTAGTTTCAGTAAAATTACTTTTCGAATCTAGATATTCTGATTTCGGAGTTTGTTCGGTTGCATTTATTGTGTAAGGATTTCCATCCGATATTTTCCTTGTCGAACGAATAAGATTTTTGTAATTCTCTGTATCGCCAAATTCAAATTTATTTCTTCGTTTTACTGAAGTATTTGACCTGGTTCTCAAGCTACTTAACAGTTCAGTTGTATTTATCTGTTGGCGAACAAAGCGACGAAATATCTCCACCAGTTTTCGATATAAGAAATTTTGGAAGGGCTCATTATTTTTCATTATATTTTTCTGAACAGAAAATGTCGAAAAATCAACCTTTTTGTATCGATTTCTCTTATTGACTATTTTTGTGGCTTTAATTTCTGAATTTATTTCATTTGCCGTTTTAAAATTTGCTATTGAAATAGAGTCTTTTCTGCTCGTAACGTTACGAAATTCAATATGTTCATCATTATTCAAAGTCTCCATTGTGCCACGAACACTAATAGGTGGAGATGTTTCTGCTAGATCACTGCTGGATTTTTGTCCATTTTTATCTTTTCCATATTTATCGTGAGTTTTAAAAATCTTTGCTGTCAGCTTTACATTTTTAGCTTTTATTGGAACAGTCATCAAAGAACTTATTTCGTGTTCAGTGTAAGTTCTATTGAATTCTACAACGTCCTTACGCTGTTCAGCATTATTCCTGAAGGGTTTTCGGTTTTTAATTGAATCTGTAATATTCACATCATTGTGATCAGTCAGTTTCTCTTGGTTTTTTATCCTGTTTTCTATCCTTTTCTTATATTTTGTTTTATGAAAAGGAAAACTAGTCGGACGTAACAATTCAACGTATGAGTGTTGGTCTTCGAAAGTAAGAGAACCTTTAGAGATTCTATTTAAATGATCAACATCACGTACATTCTGAGTGGTTGTCTTCAGCAAATCTATTTTTGTCACCTTCGAAATGTTTGATATGAACCGATCGTTTTCTTTCGAATTTAAAATAGCTTCTTGTGGGGAAAGTAACACTGTGGCATGTTTTTGTTTACGGTCACGACCAGCCTCAGAATCGGGGTCTAAATATGCAGTAGAATGATCTTTCGTTGTAAAAACTGAAAAATTAGAATCTTTAAAACTATTTAAACTTTCTGTCGGTTTAATGAGTAAATTGTACTTTTCTTGCTTTACTGTATCTTTATGTCTTTTAGTTTTGTTAAAATCTGTCTTATTCATTAGTTTATTATCCAATTCTATCATATTCTTTGGTATTCCACTTGTCAAAAGATTTTTATTAAAATCATAATAGCTAGCAACTGTCGAAATCTTTTCAGCCTTTTTAGTATAACTTTGTGATTCGTTTGGATTTTCTGACAAATAAAATTTCCTAACAGATTTCTCATTATTTATAGAATTAAAGTTTGATTGGTTTGCATTCGATGAACCAAGTAAAATGTTGCTTGTTGGTGTTTTGTCAGTAATTATTCTCGAAGAAACTATAATTAGCGTGTCTTCATTTACCGATTGTTTATTTTCACATTTTTTCATGCTCGCATTACAGTCGTTTAAATCCGTACTTACAGTAAAGACATCAGAATGTGAAAAGTTTTCAGTCAATGAAGAAAACTCACTACTATTTGTTTTCATTTTTTCATTATTTTCAATACAATTACTACTATTCCTACATTGAAATTTAAAGTTATATTCTTTGTTGCTTTTGCTTTGGGATTCCTTTTCTTTCTTTAGCGTATGATTTTTGGCACTTATTGATGAAGTTAATAGAATTAAGTTACTTGCTGGTGATTGACGGATTGTTTGTTTAAGTTCACTGATTTGATGCTGATTCCGAACACGTAACTTTTCTGCCTGACTTTCTTCTGATTCAAAATCTTTGACTGGGAATTCGATTTTTTCTGATTCTCCTGGAATATCCTTCGTTTCATCTTGAACTTGGATTCGATTAGAATGGTTCGTACTATGGAGAGTTTCTTGCAATAGGTAGGAAACCGCCTGTGCTGTTTTATTTACACGATTTTCTTTCAATTGGTTCAAGAAACTTCTTGGAGGAGATGTGTTTCCCTCAATTCCGAAAGTTGACGATAACACTGACTTATTTTGAGAAACTGCGACATTGATTTCTTTCTTTGCACTGTGCTTCAAACCTGTTTCCCTAAAACTTAATCCTCTCTTTACCATCATCTCTTTATCCCAGGGCATTTTTTTACTGAATACATGTGGTATCGGCGTGTCTTTAATGACGGATTTCTTCGAAGTTGATATTTTACCATGTTTTTCTTGAGGCAACAAAGAAGCTGCCATGACAGAAGTGAAAGATTTATGCCTGCTAGGAATATTTTCTGCTAAAAATGGATTTCTTGAATAGAAATAATTATTATTGATTGTTTTACTTCTGGTAAGAGATTTTCTTATTGATTCTGATTCGACATTTGTTTGGGATCGACTTGAAGAAAGGTATCTCGGAATACGAGTTTTATTTCCTGTTTTATCTTGCACTGCTTCTCCCTCGTGGATCGGTGTGGTTGGAATCGCTGCAATTTTATTTGCTTTCAAGTCAGTCGATACTTGTCCAAAGAGGTGTCTTCTGTTACCGTTTTTGCAATTTACAGTGTGTGGCCAATTGCAGACAAAAGTTGAATCATCGAAATAAAGGCCCTTGGGACAGACCTTCGGGTACGGCATCCACATGTAACATTGGTAGAAGACATCACATCGTAGCGGATCAGTTACAAAACTGAAAGCTTTTCCACATGTCACGGTAGATTTAACAGAGACAGCATCTGTTTGAAAATAACTTGATTAATTAAATAATGTTTATAAATGAATGATTATATGAAATATGTACATCAAAATATTTAAATGACTATAAGTGACTCAGAGAAAAAAAATCCTTGTCAGATTTGGTATTCTAGTCAAAACTATAAAGTTTGTCTGATTGTCTGAGAGTGAACCATAACAAAACTATCCTGGAATTTCAATAGCATCGGGTAATGCTTTTAACGTTTCGAAATGAGTCTGCCTGTTTCTTAACGCCCACATACACACACACACGCACGGACGTACACACACACGCACACACACATATATATTGGCTAAAATGAATTAGAATTTTTTTTTCATTTAACGTAATCAAATACTTGGTTATATGAAAATATCTGTAAAACTTATATATTGAATGTATATGTATTTTAGCTTGTGATCGCTGTACGCTTCATTTAGGGACGAATTTTCTATCATTTAAACATCAACGTTATCAATATTTTACAAATACATGACTGATACAAATTTCGTAAAATTCGTAAAATGTATTTTTTTCTGAAAGTTATCCACAGCCCCTATGAAGTCATAATTCGATTAGTGTACCTAGTATATCAGTGCATGTTGTTATTTACTATGGCTAAAATAGTTTGGCAAATATGGAGCACACATTTAGAATTGAACTTACTAGTCAGCAAGTTAAGAACTATACAACCTCACTAAACATTACCCTACGCTGATGCATTTAATGTGGCTATTTAATCGGAACTCTACACCTTGTTCGAGTTGTAACAGTTGAGGAATGATATTGATATTGTCGTTTTGTAAGGGAATTAAGTAACTTAGTTGATATAACAACTTATTGTCTGATGAGGATCGATTACCATTTTCAACGAATTTGTTTTAATAAAAAAAAAACAAGAAAATGAAACCATACTTTTCATTAAAAACGCATTGTGTTATATAATCTGTCGCTAAAATGTAAACTTAGATGACAGGTCCCGCTGCTCTACTTTAAAATCTTAATGAATACAAATACACTCAAGTAATTCTTACCCTGCTTTTTGTGTTTGTTCATGATGATAACACTTTTGTCGACAAACGTTTCCGCTCCGATGTCACCTGAACCTTCCACTTCCGCTTTTCTGTGTTTTTTCTTCGTCAACATATTATGTTCCCAACTTGTTTGCTTTTCAATGTCTGACGATTTGTAAGGCTTAATTTCAAATGGATCTTGCAATTTTTCTTTCTCAGTTTTTCTTTTATCACCTGGCATTGTTTCACTTCGTGTATCGACTACTTTGCACTGGACTAGTGACGGCCAGTTGCAGATCTGGTAGCGTCTATCGAACCTCAGTCCAAAAGAACAGGTCTTGTGATAATATCTTCCACCTGAGATACAATGGAAATAACTACTGCAGTTGTTGGGATCAGGCAGAAGGGAGTTGTCCAATCCCCGAGGACATGTAAAAGCTGATACGACCATGACACCTGTAAAAGTGTAAATTAATATAATAGAATGGACGTTAATAATAAAAAGGGCGAAATTAGAAAGTCTTATTACAACGCATAACCACTGGCAGTATTTAACAATTCTCTTACCACTTTATTAAAAATCATGATGCCTACCTGAGATTATACCAAATATCAACACAGTTTCACAATTTGCTCGATTTGATACAATTTCACAATTCCTAAAATCTTAAATTCATTCACTGCGTTTTTCTTGTCAGAATTGTCTGCAGCAACGAGTTGCTACTGTTTAGGTAATTGTAGCTGGAACAGATGGTCAGTATATTATCTCGCTCATCGTGACATGTAAAATGACTAGAATATGCTGTCATATACGAAGATTAAATTGGACGCAACGTCTTATCAGTGTCGAGATCAGAATAATAGACGAATTATAAGTTTTGAATGTTGGCAATGTCTCCTGAACTTGATGTCTTTTAAGCGTTTTAAAATTTTGGTTTCATTTAAAATTCAAAATCATCACAAAAAATGCAAACAAATACTAGACAGGTTTTTAATTTCATTTCTTCCATTTTTAATAATGATTAAAGTCATTCAAAAGCTCAGAACCTTAGCAAGAACGACCATGATCTATGGACTATTCCTATATAGTCGTAGCTGGGCGGGAGCTGTGCAGTCCTCGCTTTCCAGTGTCGATAGCGTTCAAAAGGGTCTCCGAGTCCTTTTGGGTGATAAATTATTTTCCACCCTCCAACCTCTCTCTCACAGGCGGGATGTGGTGAGCCTCTCGCTTCTCTATCTCTACTACCATGGAAAGTGCTCGGACGAACTCCATTCCTTGGCTTCACCAGGTCTAACTTTCACGGATAGGACACGCTATGTCACTTACATTGTTGCAAACCACCAACATTCCCTCCGTATTCCGTTGGTGAGAAGTCACTTTCACTCAAAAGTCCCTTCTCGGAAATAACTATGCAGAACCGACTCCCAAGAATATATTTCCCTGATAACTACAATCTTAACCTGTTGAAGTCTAGGGTTAACCGTGATCGACCCTTCCAATTCGTATAAACTACCTATTAACGTAACCCTCTACCACGAGTGTTCCAAGGCCCTTGTACAGGGTGAACCTTACTGCAAAACAAAAACAAAAAAATG
>OZ038475.1:75809709-75834709 GCA_964036315.1 Acanthosepion esculentum
ATGTCCTCATGTACCTATTTTCTTTAAATTTCCACTTCAAGATCCTTGTATTTTGATAGTTTATTATTATCATTATTATTATTATCATTATTATTATTATTATTATTTAGACACGTACGAAAAATTTAGATTCGCGTTTGGTATTTGTTCTTATAATGTGATCATTAGTATCTGTTGTTCGAACCCTCCTCTAAATGTCATAGTTGGAACCAAATATAAAAACCGAAACAAAACTTTCTTTTGTTTTAAAACCCGGGAATGTCCTTAAGATGTTAATTTCAACAAGTAGCGATTCATTTCCTTTCTAATATATCATTATTATTATTATTATTATTATTATTATTATTATTATTATTATTATTATTATTGTTTGTGTGTTATGTTTCCTGCTTTGTACCCTGTAGAGCCGGGCCCAAATTAGGGTCCTTAAGCCCTATAGAAGAATTGTCATTTAATTGCTATTACTTTGCTTAGTATATGGGATGTTCCTAGTTGGGCGATTTTCTGGGCAACTTGTATGTTGATGTTACATGGGACACTGTTATTAAAATTGTCCATTCCTTTTCTCACGAGGCCCAGAGCTACGATTACTATTGGTCTTCATTCCCCACATCCTGTTAATCTCGATCTCCAGGTCCTTGTATTTGGATAATTTCTCGATAATTTTTATGGAAGCGTTTCTCTCAGATGGTACTGCTATGTCAATAAGTATACACTTCCTGAATTTCTTGTCTTTTATGATAATATCAGGTCTGTTGGCTTTTATTTCCCGGAATTTAAATCATTATTATTATTATTATTATTATTGCTGTTGTTGTTGTTGTTGTTTTATTTCCTTTGATCTCTGGTGTATACTCATTTCTTTCCGGGTCCCAACCAGAGACATTTTATACTGAGCATTTCTTGAGAAAAAAAAGAAAAGAAATAAAACCCAAGATCACACATATTTTACATAGATAAAACCCTACCTAAAGTGTGGACTCTACTTAGGAGAACAATTTTTTGTATTTCTTTAAGGCTTGCGCTACCAGGAATCCCTTCAATAAGTCTATTGGAACATTTTCCTATCGATCCAAGGGATCCAACTACAACTTAAATTGTTGATGTCCTCATGTGCCACATTTTTGAGATTTCGATTTCAGGGTCCTTGTATTTTTATAGTTTTTTCAAGATCTTCAAAGATACATTACAGTCTGCAAGGCTTGTCATGTCAGTAAGAAGGCATATTCAGTGTTTTCTGTCGCGGATCACGATGTTTGGTCGATTAGATTTGATTGTTCTGTCTCTGTGTAATGTAAAGTCCCATAAAAGTGTTACAAGTCCTTTCTCTGTAACAGGATCTGGGTGGTGTTCATACCAATTTCTTGCAGTTTCCTTTCCGTAAAAGTTGCAGATTTTCCAATGCAGATATTGGCCCACGCCATCATGCTGGGCTTTATAGTTAGTGGGTGCCACTACCGTATTATTATTATTATTATTATTATTATTATTATTATTATTATTATTATTGGCATTTACACAAGTCTTAACTGACAGATTTGTGAAGATCGTTAAGTCATTTCTAACACATTTAAAAATATTCTCAGAAATATTTACAGCTTCGATTACAATATTGTCTTTTTTTCTTGACTTTTCTATATTGTCTGATGTTGCCAGTGATTATGAGTAGTCACCTACATATTCCACAGTTTCCAGATTCCTAGCGATACACAGTAAATAACACTGAAAGCAAATGAGCGGTTAATCAGAGTTGTCAACGTATTCCTCTGTCTTTAAGTGTATTCTGCTTATTATCTTTAGTTATTCATGTCTATGGCTTCGTTGCTTTTTTCAGTTTTATGTATCAGCATTTTTCTCGGCTATTTAAATTTCTGTACTGGGAAGTGTTTTAACAAAGGATGGAAAATGTAACACTGAAATCAGAAGGCGCATTGGAATAGCAAAAGCTAAGCAAAGTATTAAGAAAGATTGAAAAGTCGTCAAAAACAAAGAAAATAGTCGTTGACTACTATGTAATATCAAGATTCCTATATGACAGTAGATGTTGGACAATTTCCTCACAGATGAAAAGACCGTAAGAAACAGAAATGTCGTTTTATAGAATGTTGCCGAGAATATCATGGGCGGAAAACGTAAGCAAAGAATGCATGTTAACGAAAACAGAAACAAAAAGGTCAATAATACTCGGAATCAGAAAGAGACTGATGATTTCCCAAATAAATTTGTTGCCTTGGGTTTTACTTAGAGATTTTATAATAATGAAATGCGATGAATACATATGAACACAAGGAAAAGATTCAAGGTGGGGAATAGTTACGCAAAACAACGAAACACTACGTAGTAATACAAACTATTTTAGAATTTAATATAATAAAACCCGTCTTTGAGCACGTGGATTGTTTACCTTTGTGAAAGCACGCTTCTTTTTCATATCTATCTATCTATCTATCTATCTATCTATCTATCTATCTATCTATCTATCTATCTATCTATCTATCTATCTATCTATCTCTCTCTCTCGATATATATATATATATATATATATATATATATATATATATATATATGTTTGTGTGTGTGTCAAAGCGGAAAATGTTTTCGTGGGACGCGTTTCATCATTTAGGACTTCTCTAATAAATAACTAAAGTGATGGAAGCAAAAAAATAATAAGAATCTAAATTAAAAAATTACCAGTATTAATCGGTAGTGCGCATGCGTAGTTGCACTAACATAGCAAATTTAGTCCGTTGAAGTCCTAAAAAGTGAAAAGCGCCAGACAAAAAAAATTCCATGTTGTCGTACATTTTTCTCCAGTATTGTTCTTTATATATGAATATATATATCGTTATCTTATATTATATATATATATATATATATATATATATATATATAAGATAACGATATATATTTAAAATCACATGAGTTACCTTCCTTGCATATAGGGAAAAATATTTTGAATTTACGGTGTTAACGCATAACTCATCCATAGATATGCAAACACCTGAAGATGGTCTCAGATGGCATTGAAAATATAATTTAAATAATGCGTCTGAAGACAGTATTTATTATAATGCATGGTCTTAAGCTTTTGTCATCACATGTTTTCAAATTGATGACCCAGACATTGCTGACAGACAACGCGCCGCAACGGAATCACAAGCAGCAGTTAACATTTCAATAGGTTTCTTGGTCTTCTGCGAAAACATTCCATCACACTTTCTTGCTTCACAGCGTTTGTTGATGTCCGTGGTCTTTTGGAAGGGTTCTTCTGCACATCGTGTACAGTATCATCAGCTTGAAACTTATCTCCAATTCGTGAAAACTGAATGAAGCTCTCTTCGATAACGCCTTTGAACTTTGAACTGTATTTTCGTTCTTGCACTCGCATTTCAGGATGAACTTTATTTGTTCAAAGCTAAGCCTAGATGACATTAGTAATATTAACGTGTTAATCTGAAAAGACAGCAATTTGACTTGGACTATATACACTGTAAATTTTATATACATTTTGAGACACACACTACATATATATATATATATATATATATATATATATATATATTTATATATATATATATATATATATATATAAATATTCATATATATATATATATATTTATATATCTATACATTTTATATATATATGTATATATATATATATATATATATATATATATATATATATATATATATATATATATATATACATATATGTATGTATGTATATGAAAAATTTCTCAAAGTTAACCTGTAGAAAAAGATATGTATAAAAGTAATAAACAATAGTAAAACTGTATTATTAGTCGAGGCGTTTCGTCCAATGTAGACTTTTTCAAGGCAAAAATGAAATATATATATATATATATATATATATATATATATATATATATATATATATATATGTATATATATATATATATAAGCATATATATATATTTGTGTATATATATATTTATATATATATATATATATGTGTGTGTGTGTATATATATATATATATATATATGTATATATATTTGTGTGTGTGTTTGTGTGTGTATAAATTTATATATAAACAGGATTTAAAAAATAATACAAGCACATAAAACGGACAGTATGAAATAGTGAGGACATTTATCTGACGAATTTATGAAATATTCTGAAATCATTTTTTAAAAATATTTTCCACAAATTGGATTAAAAAAGTAATGCGTTTTTTTTAGTTCTGATTGAAGATGAGCCACTTTTCCTCATCTTATTTTTCTCCTTTTATTTCCTGTTTTCATGTATAATGTCTGTTATGCTAATAATGGACACATTTATGCTTTATAATTCTCAATTCTCTGAGAGTCTATAGGCTGCAGGCGAAATTCTCTTTCTTGACTCTGATATTAGGAGAAAAACAAATTCCCAGACTCTGGGGTCATTAAATTCAATTGAAGTTCATTACGTTGCTTAAAGAATAGCGCTCTTATGTGTTCATAATTAACATATAAAAGTTAGATAAAGATAACGTTGATGATGATAATTGTAGTGGTGTGTGTATGCTCAACATTAGTGAAGCTTTGGGTTAAAAAAAGGTGAATCTAATAAAGATGATTATTATCTTAAAGTATTTGTAAATGGAAAGGGTATACAAACATTGTGGTGTAGTGTAATGAATAACGGCTCAAAACGAGAAATCGCAGATTCGAATTCCAGTCGTGTTCAAAGCAATTACTTAGGCACAAATACCTTTGGAAAAGGTATGAATCCGTCTTTTCTACCCTCAGTTTAATGATTAAATAGCATGACAAACTGTGTTCTAAAGTCTTGGTTGACAACCAGTCTACTGCAGAAAGAAACGGCAACCTACTGCGGTAAAATCTTCTGCCTAGTCAGTCATGACTCAAAAGAGATATTATCGCCCATGCGTGTATCAGGCGTGAAATTTAAGTGACTGATTGAATTGTTTCAGTAAGCGCAGGGAAGAAGGAACCGAAGGGCCGAGTTCGAATTCCAATCGATTTATTTACACGCAAATATCTTAGGAAACGTATGAATCCATTTGTTTCTCCCAGCTAAATGGTTGAATAGCAGAACTGACTGGATCCTATAGACTTGGTTAGCAACTGGCCTATCGCAGAAAGAAATGACAACCTACCGAGGAAAAATCTTCTTACCTAGTCAGTCATGAATCAAAACAGACATGGTTGCATAAGCGTGTATCACGTATGGCACTTAACCGACTGAATGACACAGACACTGGCGGAACAGTCACTTAGATTCTAGTAATATTCTAAAAAAGAAATAATAATACTTGTCGTTTTACATAACTTAAATTACATGCGCTCTATGATTCAGTTCAGTTATGTGCGATGATACACGCTTAAGTGATGATGTATCTTTCGATACATGACTGACGAGGCAGAAGATTTTACCGCAGTAGTTTGCCATTTCTTTCAACGGTAGACCAGTTGCCATCCAAGGCTATAGAACCCGGTCTGTCCTGCTATTTACCCATACTGGGGTGAGGAGAAGGATAGGATTCATACCTTTCCCAAGGGTACTAGCACGTAAACGAATGTAATGGATTCGACTGGAATTCGTACTTGGCTCTCCGGTTCCTCAATCCGAGCTGCTATCAATATGATTAGCATTCTTATATTTTTAAAAGTCCAAAAACGCGATTAATATTCGTATATTACGTGGAGGTGCTGAACAGTTCTGTTATGATCCAGAATGATGATGATATATTCATCATTCTTAAAAATAACCTTTCCACCAGTGATGACAGATGAGAAGGATATTTCATCATACCGGAAATAAAGATAAAAATTTTCATCATCCTAAAACAACCTTGTGATGAAAAATGAAGATGATATTTCATCACTCTAAAATCTGAACCTTCAGCATTATAAAAACGACCCTTCCACCACAAGAAATCAGCAGAATACTAGTAGACTAGAGTAGAGTAGCAGCAGTAAAACACAACACATACGTATCACCACCGCTCCGGAAAATCGAAAGTTGACGATCTCAAACGCTATCCTTAACAACGAAATTCTAGGAACAAGCAAAAACAAGTAAGCACAAACTTTTAAAGAAACAAGAGACAGTAACATCGAGAACATTTTAACACACACCACACCAATATCTGTAAATCACATCACGCATAAAGAAAAATATACATTCTTGTTATTAATGTCAACAGGTGTCTCAAGGTCTCACTGTTGTTTGTTGTTGTACGTTTTATTCATTTCATTTTCAGTATAAAAAAGAGAAAAGGAATCCTCTATCAACTACAAATGTATATATAATAACGGGGTAACAAACCTCAACAATTCCGACCCTGTTACAGTTTACGGCCCAATTCAATTCCAATTCCAAAGATCTGACCAGATGACGGAAGATCAGATATATTTTTTTAAAATTCAGACTGAGAATTTATTAGGCCCTTTTTGTAGATCTATTATGATTTCACTGGTAAGCAAAACACCTTTGTCAAGTCCTTCCATGACAACAGTGAATGCTCTATTATCTACCATGTGTTGTTAACAAACTCGTCTGTCTCATCTCTATTTTATGTCTAGTTTTCTCCTACTATACTTATTGTTTCCATTTGAAACTATTCAACCAAGTTTTTACTTTATTATCCTTTCTTTTTTCTACCACCATTCTTGTCGCTTAATCACTTCCGTGAAGTCTTTTATTTTGGTCTGTTAGAAAATCCATATTGATCTCTTTCTATAAAAGAATTCCTTGTTTATTTTGTAAGTTCAAAAATTCCCATTGGCATAAATATTCCAGATGGAACTTTATTTTCGTACAAAAGAATACGATAGCATTGGATTAACGAAAATTATATTAAGGTTATTGAGATGCGATAATAGTACATCAATAATTCGACTATAAAAGCATAAAAGAAATATAGGCTGAACAATTTTTTGGTATTGCCCTACCTTTCTGCCAAGGAACTTTGTTTAACTACCGCTAGGTAGCGTTGAATAAAGTAGTATATAAAGAAAAGGGGACATGGCCTCTTTCCTTTTTTTCTCCCTATTTTGCCTACGGGAAGGCGTAGGAACAAGACCTGTTCCGTTTCCCTTCTAGGGGTTGGCTTCTTAGTTCTCAGAAAACCACATGTCACATACAACACATCACAGTAGCGGATAAATGCCCTAAGTTTATAAGGGTACTAAAATAACAAAAAGTTATTTTCAAATATAAACCTTGCATCATCTCAAATATGATTTCAATAGGAATATGGACGCATACACTCTTCCATTTACCTATTTTTCTATTCTCCTCTTTTAGTTTGCAAAGGCAATAAAATATTGCTAAATACACAATATTGTTTGTAATTTCATTATCTCTTGTTCAAGAAACAATCTCATGCGACCACAATGCTATCACTACTCTGTATCTCTAACATAAATAGACATCTTATCACTAAAATAGCAGTTCAACTGCCGATGTCTTTAACGATTATTACTGAATTTGCCTATTAAGCTTTAGATAAGAATAGTAAGTCTCGGTCAGTGGTTTTAGATATTTGGAAAGCATTTGACAAGATTTGGCATGTTGGTCTTCTTCACAAGCGCAAGAAGTATGATGTCTCTGGCCGAATATTTGACAATCGAATCTTTTTTAACAAATCGTGAAATAAAGGTCAAGTTGAACGGCCAAGCTTCTCTTATTACTTCACATTAATGCGGTGCCCTACCCCCAGGGCTCTATCCTTGAACCTACGTTGTTTCTTATCAATGACCTTCCCGATGCTATCAGTTCAGAAGTCTGTATTTATGCTGATCGCACAACTATTTACTCCCGTTTTAATAGAAAGTTCGATAGGACCGACAAGGTACAGGTGGCAGCTGCTCTCGAAAATGACCTCCAATCAGTTGTTAACTGGAGCAAGAAATAGCTTGTCAATTTTAACCCCTCCAAGGAGGAGGTTAATGCTTAACATCAGGAAGAGGCAGCTGAAGTTTCTGGGACACATAATGAGGAAGGAGGGCCTTAAGAATCTGATACTCACGAGTCGAATCGAGAGAAAGAGAGACAAGGGAAAGCAGAGTGTGACATTCCTGGCGGGCTTGAGCAGGTGGATAACAGAACGTGGTCTGGGGAAATAGAAAAGGGGAGGAACTTGTTGAGAGCTGCAAGGGATAGAGGTAGGTGGAGAGCCATGATCGCCTACGTCCTGAAAGGACTGGCACATAAAAAGAAAAGGAAACGAAACTGCTATCTTTTAGTCATAATAGAGAATCACTTTTTTCTTTCCACTAGCATGACTGATGCTAGCCACCCACCCTACACCACACCCTAGGAGGACAACTGACTGCGTCTTCTTGTTCTCAGGTTTCCCGCTGATATGAAGTGGAATAATTATATTGAATCAATTTCTACGTCTGGTACTAGGAAAATATTTCGTGCCAGACATTTTTTCTTTCCAGAAGCCATCTTGCATATTTCTAAATCTACCATTCGCCTACGTATTGAATATTGCTACCAGACCCGGTCTGGGTTGTTGTAATATATCTAGACATTTTAGATAAGACCTAAAAATGTGTCTATAATGCTACCGGTCCTGATCTGGCATCTAGACTTCAATCATTTCCCCACAACCGTGAATTCTCTTTTCTATAAATATCTTTATGGTAATCGTTCTAATGAGCTCTCATCTTTGCTAACTCACCTACCCGAATTTAAACGTAATACTAGATTACTAACTAGGATGTATAGTTTAACTGTTGAAATAGCGATATGCAAACGTGTTTTATTCTAATAGTTTCTTTTCTCGTACTTCTCACCCGTGGAAATCTCTACCAGTTTCTTGCGTCCCTGCAACCTACGATATTCCAAAATTTAAATACAACTTCAATGGTCCGCCATCCATTTACTCAAGTTGTTTTATTGTATCCCTCTTGGCCTCAATCTCTCCTGTGAGTATCACATTTTCCAAGCCCTCTTCCGATTGTGTCCTGTAATTTTCAACTGTTTCATTCCTAATGTTAAGTATAAGCCTCTTTTTGCATCCATATAGTATTGCAGAGAATAGTTCATGATATAGAGATTTAGTAAGCAAGGCTTACACATGGCACAAGAGCGAATGTATGGAGCACCCAGTGAGGATCAAACTCACTACTCAGCCGTAATCGATCTAGTGAGATAAGCTTGCTAACCATTACACCACGTCGAAGTGCTCGTTTCTGATGTGTGCAGAAGCACAAAACGTAGTGTATTGATTATACAAACATAATAATAACATATCAATAATAAAGATATTAATTCTTCAAATTTTCAAACTGTTTGCCGCTGGCATTCACAGTTTTCTTTACCTGCCAAACATTTACTATTATTATTTATAAAACGTATAATAAATGTATTATAATACAAATTATGAAAATAAAGATATTTAAAACTGATTATAATGATTTAAATGAATCCTAGAAACACTGTTATGAATTGTAATATTGATATAATATTTACTGTATACCTATTTTAGCAGCCACTGTATAGATATACATTTTTATTTCTTTTATTTTTTCTTTTATTTATTTATTCTTTTATTTATAACGAATTAAATGAATTTTAGTATTAAATAACTCCTAGAACCACTATTATAATACTAGTAAATCTAGTATAATAATTACTGTATAATAATTACAGTACACCTTCTTTTGCAGCCCCTATATAGATATTTATTTTTTATGTACAAAGAAATGATGAACAACACTCGGCCCGGTCCACTACTCAAAATCTGTTGATCAAAACACTGAAATATTTTTTGGAAAAGCGTCTTATTCTGGTTGAGAACTTTTCAGCATGCCCTTGTATATCTATTTTAATGCATAAAACTAAACTAGTAACATTCCATCATTGCCGATCGGACCCCGAACTACCACCAGTCACGATGAATGGATACCCACCTCCATGAGGTTGCATGCCCTGAGAGACCATTGGGTTTTGATCTCAAGTGGAACTCATACATACGATTCATTGCTAACGATGCAGAAAAACTGTAAGTACCTGATTTCTCGTGCTATCCCTAACCTTTACAAGAGCCAGATCACGCCGAAAATAGAGTCATATCTGGACGGGAGCTGATCACCCCTCACTTTCCAGTCTCGATAGGATCCAAAACCGTCTCAAAGACGTTGTGGGTGACAAATTATTGTCTACCCTCCAACCTCTCTCAGACAGGCGTGATGTGGCAAACTTCTCATTGCTCTATCGGTATATTCCATGGAAAGTGCACGGTTCGACTGTATTCCTTGGTTCCTCCAGTTCTAACTTGCACGGCGAGGACCCTCTATGCTACTCACATTGTAGCAAAGCACCCACATTCATCAGTATTCAATTAGTGAGAAGTTCCACTCGAACAACTTCTTCCCGACCCTCCTATCCACATAAACCTCTGTAATCATCTACCGCGAGAGACTCCCGGGTCTTGTACAGTGTGAACCTCACTTTAATATATATATATATATATATATATATATATATATATATATGAGAAGTTAAGAAATATATTGGTTTAGAACAAAGAATGAGAACGACCCTCCTCATCGTTTTCTGCATTGTTCAAAATCAAGAAAGGTATAGCTACTTACAAATGACCAATAATAATTTTAAGTAAACTGAAAAATTGCTCGATATTAAATCCGGTATTTAGGCATTTATAAGGATTTTGCTTATACTACAACTTTTATAAAGTTATTACATTGTATTTAATATCTTTTATAGCAAGTCAGTTTTTTTATACTATATTTATTATTTTATTTTATTTTTATATTATATCTGTTATAGTTTTCGTCATTATAAAGCTGTCACATTATAAAGAGGTAAAAAAAACTCATATGTTCATGTGCTTATAGGTTCATTTGATCAGTTGTCAATCGGTGTAATGTCCATTTGTTCCAATGTCCGTCAGTGAAATATCCATTGTTTAAATGTCTGGTACGAAATAAACAATTGTGACAATTCAGCTTTCAGAACTTAATCTTAGATTAAACAGCATTGTCCTTACCATTGGTCGCTCGTCTGCTTCTTTTGTAACCTTATTTTAACAACAGGAGAAAATTTTATATTTCTGATTAGATCAATAATAGCGGATTATGTCTAATGTCTCTATATCCATTTAAAAGCTGAATGTAAAAACAGGCACGATTGATTTAAAAATGGTTCAACATCGAGAAATTAGCTAAAGGTTCATCAGTGGAATGTCCTTTGGCCAAAACTTCTGTTGGCAAACTGACTGTGAGACGCTTATTAAGAGTAGAAATAGGTACATGATAAACGGGATATTGGCCTTGATCTGGCAGCTCGAATTCAGCCACTTCCTAGCGCCCTAGCGTAGCTTCCTTGTTTCTTTTCTATAAATATTTTCTCGGTAATTGTTGTGTTCCTTTTTCGGCCAGTGAACTGGTATTTCTGCCACATTTAGTGATTGTGGGGGGTTTTATTACTAATATTATTTTTCTTTAGTTTCTTGTAAATATTTTGTATTCATATTGTAAATACTCATTAGGGTTAGTTTTTAAAATTGATATTTTATTCCCCTCCCCACACAGACACTGAATTGTAAATATGGGGACTAGTTAGTATTTTCATAGAGACACAGAGGTATTATGGTGGTTGTAGTAAGAAAGGTATGTATGAATGTGTTTTTTTGGTGTAAGGAATATTGTTCGTACGATTGGGTCAGTGTTTGCGGCTAGCTAAGTTATATTTAAGACAGAAGAAGACCGTCCCTTTCCCCAATCCCCCGCTTCGGCCTTGTGCCACACTTCTGTAATTTTACAGAATAAATATCGCTTTCCTTTTTAGTATCTCGAATTCACGAATTTAAGCGTACTACTAGATTGGCAATAGTGCCTCATAATTTCACTGTTGAAATTGCTAAACGTAACCGTAACTTGTAGTTTCTTTTCGTTTGAGGATCACTCTTCCGGCTTTCTTGTCAACTTGTTTCTGCTGCTGTTGTTGTTGTTCCGTGTCCCGTCAGAACGTAGGCGATCTTAATAAAATTTGTCTTTTTGCTACTTTTCCTAAACTCTGTTCCGCCATCCATTTACTCAACTTAAATATGTTATGCGTTGTTTTCCTCTGTCCCTCTTGTCCTCGATTTGTCCTGTGAGTATCAGATTTTTCAAGCCCTCATCCTCATTATGCGCCCTAGAAATTACAATTGCCTCGTCCTAATGTTAAGTATATGTTTCTTATTTGTTTCCATTTTCTCTAAAACCTCGTCACATGTTCGGTCCATGGTATCCTCAGCATCCTTCTGTAGAACTATGTTTATGATGCTTCAAATCTCTTCTCTTCTTTATCTGTGAGGAGAGAATCTACTGCCATATAGAAGGAGAGATATCACGTAACAGTTCAGTACTTTTTTCTTTGTTTCTAACGATTATTTTCTGTCGCTTAATACGCTGCTTAGCTTTAAGAATGCATCTTTGGTCATCTCAATACGTCTTCGGATCTCAACGTCGCAGTTTCCGTCCTCTTTTAAAACACTCCCCGGATATTTAAAATCTGTACTTTTTTTAATTGTGGTATGTAACTCGAAGAGAAAATAATGACTTCACGTTTCACACAACTTCAAAGATAAAATTAGAAGTTTGTGAATTTAAGAAACTAATTTTCCAGAAAACTGTTTTAACAGAAATATTTTATAAGTTTTAACCGACTGCTTGGTCAATGAATGCTGAATGTTTCCTTATAAGAAAACGGATAATAATATTACCATCAACAAAAATTCCTGAAAATGTTAGTGTAAATAAAGAAATGTTCCATGATGTTACCTAATTTACACAAACGAAGGTGCAAATAAGTGTATAGAATATTTAAGCTTTTTCATATCAAACATTTGGTGACATTGGGATATTCTGTGTGTCTGTTTGTGTCTTTGTGTGTGTGTGTGTGCCTGCCTACCTGTTTGTGAGAATGTTGAAAAGAGATTCTTTTAGATCTTACATTAAGGAAGAAAAAAACAAAAACAAGTGCATATCGCTTGCGAGAACTGAGGTTAGGAGGTTCTAAATCTTGAAAGTACGCAACTTTAACCAAATGAAGCCTCTTTCTGATTTTCCATTGTAATGAACGACGTGCTGTCATTGACGACTTAGCTTTGTTTTTGGTGTCCTGAAAGATGCATTACGATATTTGACACTGGTTTGAAATAGTTGCAGTCTGTATTAGCTAGACCTGTCGCCAGTGAGGGGCGGGGGAATTGCCAGAAAATCTCCTCCCTAACATGAAAATGATGTGAACTTATTTTAGTGTGCAGATTCTTACAACACAAACAATAAATAAAGCTTTTCCAGAGCTTGATACTATTTCACTTTCCATTGTACATACTGATTAATGTATATAGAAGATATACGTGGCCGAGTGGTTAGAACGTTTGGATTCTGACCATGAGATCTGGGTTCGAATCTCACCATGGTCGATTTGTTAGGTGTTATCGGACTGGAAGTGTCGATCCCAGCGTGCGGCATCTTTGGAAAGTGCCTGAAAACCATACCACGGGTTGACCCAATATTTGTGAGTGAAATTGGGTGGACGGAACCCTTGGGGGCCGTCGATAGCTGTGCTAGCACAAAGTCACAAGCTGGCCTTTGCTGATCACGCTAGATAACACGCTCTTTCCCAGAAACTGTAAAGGTCTGCCCAGCATAATTGTAGTATAAACCACAGGTGGGCGCTGTGGGTGTTGAATAAACACAAATGAGCCTGAGCAAGCGTCTGCAATAGGGATTGGCCAGCCGGCGGCACGAGTGGCCGGCTAAACTGCTCAATAAAATATTTTATTGCAAATTATAAAAATAAAACTAATTGTTCTTTTTTTTATTTACGGCTTTTTTTCCCCCAATCTGAGAACCAGTCACTGTTGCCCGAAAGTCTGTGTTAGAATTAATATAAAATAATTTTATTCGCGCACCCGCCTGGCTTAAAGTTTATCTCCTCCACTGAAAACTCTGGTGACGGTCTTGGATTTACCTTTAAATCGATAGGTCTTGGCTGTGAACTGAGTCTATATTTTCAGATATTTATAGTTATACAAGAAAACACACACACAATTTACCAGCGAAAAAACTTGAACAAATTTCTGTTTAAATTTTAAGTTTAATCTTTGAAAGAATTCCTTCTCACTAAAACAAACATGTTATTCTCTGTTTGTAAATATGTGAGTCAAAATAAGAAATGTCTGGATCAGATGTATTGTTGACTAACCTTATAAAAACGAACGAATGAAATTCGTCTGCATGTTTAAAATGAACATTTGAATCTTAAAATAGTCATTTTATTCTGGACTGTAGCAAATAACATAATCTCCAACATTGGTTTCACATCAGTTAAATGGACAGAAGAGATTAGCAAAGACATTCCTTTAATGTTTCTTTTTCTTTGTTGCAAAGAGCTCTTTGAATTTATAGAGTTAGAATCAATAAGGAGTACAATCGAGTTGTTATTTGAATTCAAAGAGGAACGCTATAAAATGTTGTTGAATTTTGAAGAATGTGTGGTGAAATGAATACATGATACCATTAAACGTAATAGAGGAAATAATAAATGATTTTAATTAAAAAAAAAATGAATCCCATTGTTTTAAAGCCAACCTTGTTTTTGATGAAACCAAATAGTTTGGCATTAACAGTTCTTAAATCACGAGTCTTTTCTTAGTGCTGCTTTTGTAATTACTACATAATGAATTTTAAGACCTGCATCTAAACCTTCTTTGTCTTTCTTACAATGTTTCAGCCGCAAACTCTGTGCCTTCATCGGATGTTTATCCGGTAACATTAGTGAATGCTTTTTGGAAACATTTTTTAAATTTTTTTATCAAGGGTACACATTCTCATCTGTCTGCTTTTTGTGTTGACTGGAGATCTTGTTAAAGTATCTTACATTATATGATTCTGCTTCTTGTTTTGCTTTTCCAATTGAGGCGATATATTCTTGAACTGTTTATCTAGTAGATAAAAGAATTGATCTCTTTTCATGGAAGTTGAGTTTAAGTGCTGTGTCAAGCAATGTCTCAATATATTAGCTTAGTGAATAATGCCGAGTGGCAACACAAAGACAAAACTGACAATTACAAAATCAACTATCAGTGGACTAAACTAATTTTACACTTACACTCACCTTCATAAAAAGAATAGATCTATATTTCAATAAAGCGATATTGAGGTAAGTATTGTTTACGATTATATTTGGTTGGTTTTATTCTTACTATATGGATACTTCGATGATAAAAAAGAAATTGTGCCATTAATAATTCCAAAGACTTGTTTTTGTTAAGGGAGGAAAGAATTTAAGTAAAACAAAACAATTAAAGGAAAATAATAAAAAAAAAGTGTACTACAGAAAAAGAAAGAATGAATGATACTTCAAGTTAATGTATTCCTAGAAAAACTATCTTTCTGCTTGTTCAATTTCGATTACCAATCATTACTGTGGTGTATTCTTCCTCTACTGATGTTAGGTTACAGGTGTGAACAGTAGAAGAAAATAAGTAGCAGACGCTTGTGAAAACCATAGACATAAGTCTTGTGTGCTAGTAACAAGATGCTGCTACTAGAACAGGCACACAGAAAATGTCTAATGTATTTGTAATATACTAATGTACACTGAATATATATATATATATATATATATATATATATATATAGAGAGAGAGAGAGAGAGAGAGAGAGAAAGAGAGTGAGTGAGTGAGTGAGTGAGTGAGTGAGTGAGAGACAGACAGACAGACAGACACGTGGCTGAGTGGTTAGAACGTTCGCATTCTGACCATGAAACCCGGGTTCCAATCTCAGCATGACCGATTTGCTGTTATTGTGATCGATTCCAACGTGCGGCACCCTGAAAACCATACCCTTGTGTACTCAAGCTTTGTGAGTGAAATTGGGTGGAGCGTGTTGGTCTTGTTCAGATTGTTGATCACGCTAGATATCACGCTCTTTCCCAGAAACTGTAACTAAGATCTGCTCCGCATAGTTGCAGTATAAACCACAGGTGGGCTCTGTGGGTGTTGAATAAACACAAATGCGCCTGTGCAAGTACCTGCAATAGAGATTTGATAGTAGACGGATATCCTCGAACACGAGTGGCCAGCTATATATACACATACACACATATTGTTGATTTTTTGTTTTGTTAGGAACCTAATATATAATCATGTTCCTATTACATGTTTAACCGTTGATGGTATCTACAAATTTCTTCTGAATTATAATTGAAACATATTAAAGTAATAAATGATACGGAAATACAGTCATAAACATTCCCAAAGAATGCATACATCTAAAATCTAATATTCAACTATGTTACTGCGCATACTTTCGAAAGCGACTAATGTGTTAACAGAGTGTTTAAGGCAGACCACTTTTACACAAGATGGACTCGTCCAAAGTATACTTATACTGACAGAGAGAATACCTGGAGGTTGAGATACGTTGAGTCAGGGTGAGAGATACGGAGACGGTACACAGGGTGTTCATAAAGAGTTATACGAGAGTCCAGCGTGAGAGATAATTACGGTTTCACTTACAGAGACTTGTACATATACTTTCTACTAACCCGAATTCCTGTACTACTATTCTTCACTTCAAGTCTGTATTCTTACGTTTAATACACTTATTTTTCTATCTCAATTACTGGCGTTGTTTATTTAATTGTGCAGGATTCCATTCCCGGAATCCACGACAACTTGGCGACGAGGATTTCGGACTCACACGAAAAAAAAATTCTCTCTCGTCAACACAACAACTTGGCGACGAAGAGTATGGACGTACGAAAAAAAAAAAAGAGAAAAATTTTTTTTCGCTCGCAAACACAATAACTGGCGACGGAAATTTGAGAGTCACATCGACCACAACAACTTGGCGACAAGACTTGAAGGAACTCACACTGAGAACAACAAATTAACGACGAACATAAAAGAACGCACATAAGAGATAGGAAGAAAAAATTTCGTCACTCCTTAAAAAAATGGAAGATTTTCAAAAAGCAATGCTTGAGTTTATAAGAAGAAGTGAAGAAAGATAAATGCAACTCCAGGAATTAATATTAAAAGTAACGGTTAACGCACAACAAAAGAATATCGAAAAAGGGGCGCCTTTTTCTCAAGACGCAGTTTGGAACACAATAGAAACATTTAAATACTCTCTAGAAGATGATAAAATTTTCGGGGACTATTACAGACGTCATGAAGACATTTTCAACATTGATTGCCAAAATTGGACGGAAGCTAAGAAGCTACGTTTATTACTCAGGAAATTGGGAACAGGGGAGTACACGAAATTTATGGACTATATTCTATCGAAAAAGACAAACGATTTGACGTTTGACGAGGCAGTCCAAAGACTTCATTTTTTCACAAAAGGTGGAAGTGTCTCAACCTCGTAAAAAGCGAAAATGAGGACTACTCCACGTTCACCGCAATTGTGAACAAACATTGCGATAATTTTAAATTGGCAGAATTGACTTCGGTCAAGTTTAAGTGTCTTATTTTCGTACAGGGATTAGTCTCAGCCAAGGACAGGGAAATGCGAAAAAGAATGCCCACGAAGCTTCAAAACGAGCCTGGATTAACACTACAAAAATTGTCAGAAAACTGCCAAAAAAGCTTGAGCATAAAAAAGAGTTTAAGGATATCGAGGAATCGGGAGTAGCACACATACGTAAGTTGAACAAAAAGTTACGTTTTTCACCCCCCTCCGAAAGAAAAACAAAAATTTTATGATAAAGAAAAAATTACAAGGTATAAGGCGATTAATGACAGAGATCAAAGCAAATATAAGCCCCCCCCCATCTGCATGTTACAGATGTGGTGGATTCCACTGGAATAAAGACTGTCTATTTAAATACAAGAACTGTTGTGGAAAAATGGGACATAAGGCATCTCAATGCAGAAACAAAAAACACGCTAGTAGTGTAAGAACTACTAGAATGGACTACGAAGACAAACTAAACACAAGAAAATACGTGGAACTCGAGATCTTAAATAAGAAGGTAAAATTACAGTTAGACTCAGGATCGGATCTAACTATAATTAATTTACAAACATGGAGGAAGCTAAATAGACCGACCAAGATGCATACACAGAAAATAGCCAAGTCTGTTACAGGGAAGCGTATTAATTTTGAAGGAGAGGTAATTCTAAACGTAAAATTCTATGGAAAAACGAAAAATTTGAAGATATTTGTAATGAAAGACACAGAAAATTTGGTGGGCACAGACTGGATGCAAAAATTTGACGTATGGGATTTACCCATTAGCTCATTTTGTAAGAAAATAGAGTGCGAGCCGTCAGAAGCTACAAAATTAAAAGAAGAACTACACAGTCAATTTCCCGAAGTATTCTCGAGCGGTTTGGAACGATGTAATAAGTTTGCAGCTAAAATTCAACTAAAGGAAAATGTTCAGCCAGTATTCAAGAAAAAGCGAAACGTGCCTTTCGCAACCATAGAAAAAACTGACAAGGAGTTAGATTGGTACAAACTGGAATCCTTTCACAAATCGAATTCAGTGAATGGGCGGCATCAGTGGTCTACGTAAAGAAAAAATCCGGAGAAACCCGTGTTTGCGCAGATTTCTGGACTGGGTTAAACAAGGTTATCAAGGATTATCACTACCCATTGCCAAGCCCGGAGGAAATATTTACCAAGCTTAACGGTGGTAAGGTATTTTCTAAGACTGATTTAAGTGAAGCTTATCTTCAGATTCCAGTAAAAGAAGAAAGTACAAAGATTTTATGTATCAATACTCACAAAGGACTTTACAAATTTAACAGATTGCCATCTGGGATAAAAGTAGCACCATCAATCTTCCAACAGACTATGGATACCATGTCCATGTAACAGAACTTTGCTACTGTTTACTTAGACGACATTTTAATTAAAAGTGATAATGTAGAAGAACACGCAACTCACATTAAAGAAGTTTTTAAAAGAATTCGGGATTTTGGTTTTAAAGTGAAGGAGAAAAATGCGATTTTTTTCTAAAAGAAAGCAAGTATCTAGGCCATATAATCAATGAAAGTGGCAGAAAACCAGATCCAGATGGGGCATCTGCAATAAAAAATATGCCTGAGCCGAAAAATGTCGCAGAGTTGCAAAGCTTTCTTGGTCTAGCGAACTATTACGGTGAATTCATTGAAAACATGCACAAATTGAAGGACTTTCATCTAGGACAACCAGGGAAAAATCGTATGAAAGCGTTAATGAGAAGTTTTGTGTACTGGCCTAATATGGATAACGACATTACTCAAATGGTAGAAAAATGAAGAGGCTGTGCTGCGACAGCAAAGGCACCACCTATTATACATAAACCATGGCCTAAGGTGGACAGACCTTGGTCTAAAATCCATGCGGACTATGCGGGACCCATAGATGGATATTACTACTTGATAACGGTAGATAGCTTTAGCAAGTGGCCAGAAGTTATCAGATACAAAAATCCTACGACGGAAAATACTATTGTCTACACTAGTTATTCGCAAGATTTGGCGTTGTAGATTGCCTTGTAACGGGTAATGGTACCCAATTCACCTCGAGCGATTTTCAAGAATTCTGTGCGACTTATCAAGTCAAACATATTAAAATAGCACCATACCATCCATGATCTAACGGGCAAGCCGAAAGGTTTGTGGACACGCTTAAGAGAGCCTTGAAAAAAGCAGAGGACGTACCAACAGAAAGAGACATACAACAGTTCCTACAAGTCTACAGAATCACCCCGAACGGAAACACACCATCTGGCCTTTCGCCAGCTGAAGTGAGGTTTGCCTGCAAAATACGGTCTGTTTTTGATAAACTATTACCCAGAAAAAATAAAAACCGGCATACAACTATAATGCCTAAAAGATCCTTCAAACCAGGCGAACGGGTCTATTTCAGAATGTTCAAGAATAATATGGCATACTGGGAACCAGGTACGATAATAAACAGACTGGGAAATGTTCTATAGACGATCCAAGGTGAAAAATTCACTCACAGGAGACACATAAATCAGATACAGAAAAGACGGGTAGAGGAAACAAACTCGTCACCCTCCGAAAATGAAGACGCGATGGAAGCGATTTTCGAAGCCTTCGAAATCCAAAAACCACAAGTAGCCACGGAGATCAGAAGAACAAGCCGAAAAAGAAAATTCACGGAACCACTCATAATAGACTATAAGCGAAAAAAATATTAACTCCCTCCAAAAAAGAAGCTAGGGAGGTGGGTGTTGTGGGGCAGACCCTTTTACACAAGATGGACTCGCCCAAAGTATACTTATACTGACAGAGATAACCTGCAGGTGGAGATACGTTGAGTCAGGGTGAGAAATACGGAGACAGTACACAGGGTGTTCACAGAGAGTTATACGAGAGTCCAGCGAGAGAGATAATTACGGCTTCACTTACAGAGACGTGTACATATACTTTCTACTAACCCGCATTCCTGGACTACTAATCTTCACTTCAAGTCTGTATTATTACGTTCAATACACTTATTTTTCTATCACAATTACTGGCGTTGTTTATTTATTTGTGCAGGATTCCATTCCCGGAATCCACAACACAGAGTAAAAAGTATACATAATAAAAGTTACTTAAAATTATCATTTTTTTAATAGTAAAATGTTCGTCCTGAGTATTTGATAAAAAAAGAAAATGCAGCAAGGCCTCCCATTAAGAGAGTGTGGAACCTCCTCTTAACTGCTGTTGTTTTAGGTCCACCCCGGCACGTGTAGTTATACATGTTAGGGTCCCAGCTATTGTTAAATAGTGAACCCCAAAGAAAAATCAACAGTCCATTTTTTATAAAAGACGCAACAATACATTTTTATAGCAAAATGACCATCAATGAACACTAAAAAATTATTAAAAAATACAATTTTATATTAAAGTTACCAACAATATATTTTATGATCTACAAACTATATAAAAAAAACATACATTTACCCTAAAAGTATAAATTATGTACAAAATATCTGTAGTGGAAAACATAAAATTACATATAAAATATTAAGATTTCGGCATTAAATAACCCATAGAGGTGTTAATATGCCGCTAAACAAAATTAATCAACCAACAATACCTATTTATAATAAAATTACCAAAAATATATATTTATAATAAAAATTGCCAACAATACATATTTAAACCAAAATGACAGACAATACATTTTACCTGTAGTTGAAGGCATACAATTGTCTTCAAAATATTTAGATTTTGGCATTAGAGGTTGATATGCCGCTAAACAAAACCAACTAAAAAAAAAGTCTGTCTTTCATAGACAGATCGATAACTAACCACACTACTCGAAGTGATTATAGTGACGGTCAAACGCATTAGTTTCTGCTAGTGTAACTTTGCAGTTTCCTAGTTATCTATCAGCGCATATACGCACAGTCACTTCATCAAATGAATGTCTCCAAAATCCATTTTATTAACATATACATTAATTTTCTTCACTAAATCGAATGGAGCATTGTCATGCATAAAAATCATCTTTTCGAAAGTGTTTGGCTCCTTGTACCATGGTTCTATGAGTGTCTTTCAAAAAAATCAATATATTTCCGAGTTATCATTTTAATACCCTCTGGAACTCGCCATTAACGCAATACTTCACCACCTATAAAACCAGTCCAAAACATTACACCTCTGCCTTGTTGATATCTTAGCTTGGGAGAACAATTTCCGCCAGTAGCAACCCAGCCTTTCCTCTGTTCGTCTGGCTCATCGAGGCTAGTACAGCTTTTCTACTGGCCATTTCATTCGATTTCCTTTATGAACGCTTTTAAAGGAGGCTCTATGAACGGTTTTCCTATTTAATTTAGGGACCGACATCAATTCATTTTCGTCTAAAAGTTTCATAGCCTGAGTAAGAATGATTTTCGATAACTTTTCTTTTGATAGAAGACACAAACTTGCAACGAATCTTCAACACTCTTTACATTTTGATGAAAACTATTGAACTCTAATGCATTTTCTAGCATTGCAAGCTCTGAAGTTAAACCTCTCTCGCCCTCTCTCTCTACACACACACACACACACACACACACACATATATATATATATATATATATATATATATATATATATATATAGTTGTAGGGTGGATAAATAAAACGGCCAGATATCATCAGGCGTGTAAGCGCCTCTGCTGGTGTGCGTGCGCGAGCAAACAAATAAATAATCGTCGCAGTTATACATGAGGTGTAAACGTGATAGTGCTCGATGCAGTTATACAGATCAAAAGTATATATTAATTAATACATATACGTGTACCTACGTTTTGATGTGCGACTATAGTTTCGCTGAGTGGTTCCCAGCTCTTCGTGCACGGGATGAGTATACATACATACATACATATATATATATATATATATATATATATATATATATATATATATATATATATATATATATGCACACTTTTGGAGTTATAAAAATGTATTTTTACTATAGAGTTATATTTAGTGGGTATACATTTTTGAATACACATCTGTTGTTTTTTAACAGTTTAAATTAATGTCTACCCAGTACGTGTAAATATTAATTATTTAACAATAATTACTCACACTACGCACACACACACAGATACACACGCACACACATACACACACACACACACACACATACACACACACACGCACACGCATAAATCTTAGGGGCTATCTTTGTTCAACGAACCCACCAGAAAACGCCCGTCTTAATGTATGTTGGCAATTCTAAACATTTTTTTGAATCTCCGTTTTTTTCTTTCACCTTACTATGTGCTTTTAAACTGATTATTAGTAATTTTTTCACTCTCTTTCTTTATCTTACACACACACACACACACACACATATATATATATAAATATATATGTGTGTGTATGTGTGTGTGAATGCTAACGTCTGCATAAATTACTTGCACTTTAGTTTATTGTTAATTCTCGAGGTCCATATATTCAATGGAATTTTTTCTTGCGTGGGTAATTGGACGGTGGAGTCTATCCACTTTCCTAAGAAAGTGAATATCCGGCACGATGGCCATTTTGGTACGATCCCTTCCACTTCATTTGTTTTGTCTCTTCCCCTCCAAAGCCAGCGTGACGAAAATCACTCGTGCTTTAATATTTGCTCAATGAACCCACTTGAAAATTTTGCCTGCCTTAATGTATGTTGGTGATTCTAATCACTTTTTTTCTTTTTTCTTTTTTTTCTTTCACCTTACTATGTGAATTTAACTTAATTCCGAGTAAATTTTTTCTCTCCCTTTCTTTGTTTTAAACCTTCTGTTAATATTTGTCACAGTGGGTATATATATATATATATATATATATATATATATATATGTAAGCTCCCAAAAAATAATTCGGTCGAGCACTGTGCAAAGAACGTTGCGAATTTACAAACAGTCACTATTCCTGCTGATAATGCAAGACTCTCCAAACTGGATTGAGTTCTCTAGGTAACTGGCGTGTTTATGAAAAAATAAATACGCAAAAATTCATTTTTCTCCCTGCCGGGCGTCGATAGGCTAGAGGTTAGAATCTCCGACTGATGCCAAATCGGTCAGTTTCGGTCCCGGCTTCAAGCGACCAGATGTCTAGCCACAATGAGGAACTGTTATAAAGCGAAAAAGTCTGTTTGTGCATGACGATATTAGCTCCCGAAAATAATTAATTCGATCGAGTACTGTGGGAAGGAAAGCGCGAATTTGTAAACAGTCGCTATTACTGCTGATAATGCAAGACTCCGAACTGGATTGAGCCCTCTAGGTGACTGGCGTGTATATTCGCATGCTAACGTCAGCATAAATTACTTGCACATTAAGCTAATGATTTTTTTATTGTTTTCGAATGGGAGTTTTTTCTAACGTCGGTTACTTGTCCTTGGTGTCTATCCACTTTCCAAAAAAGTGGGTATTGGGATTTATACTAAGTTAAAACTTTAAAACTTTATAGCTCTTTCACACTCCCTGTCCATAACCCTCCCTCCTATAATGCTTCTCCTTTGTAAGCCTGAACTTCTTTTTCTTCTTCTCTTGAATTGACAACTTGCCCTTTTCAGGCCCCCGACCTTGAAACCATCTACTATACTAAGTCAAATGTGGGCAGGGAATGCACAAGCAGGAAGCAGCGAGGCAATAGTAGAGGACTGGAACCAGCTCGAGAGCACATTTCTTTAGAACAACGATTGGGACCCGTCACCTCCGCTTGCCTTATGAGTCTAATTTAAAAATGATGTCTGAGACTAGTGATGGGGTTATGCGCATATCACTTAGTAGAGCTTCAGTTCTAGTTGGGAAATCAGGTGTGGTTACTCCAAATGAGTCGAGTGTTGAGTTGGTAGAGAATTCCCAAGCAAAACATTCATTCTAATCTGCTTTAGATGTTAGGACTTCGAATTGATCGAATGGAGGAGGGATTGAGAATTTGCTGTTGACCACCATACTCTTGCAGAGTCACCAATGGAACCGAACTTGCGAGGTGCTATACGTTGTTTCATCAGCAAACAGTAACTTCGCTTCTTTGAGGACACGCTTGCACTCGTTACGAGCAGAGACAAAGAGACGCCTGTTGCAATGAAACGTGTCGCTCTGGTACAGACGGAAGAAGTCATTCATGTAGGATATAGCGACTGAACATACAGATGAGAACCAAGGAGATGAATGCTGTTTAACTTGGTATTTTCTTATTGGAATGAAAGCATCGATACCGGCTTTCACACAGGAGGAGCCCCCAGGTGCGCATTTATGAACAGGATGATTAAAAAACTGTATTCCAAGGAACGTCCCAAAGGAAATCACGGAATGAGTCCCAATCTGCTCGTTGATAGCAGAAAGATATTCAGTTGGTAGAGGTTCTTTGTTAGTAGGGGAGCGGAAAGAGATGTTTACAGACACTACTGCATGATCAGAGTTGCCAAGAGGGCAGATCAGCATAGTACATGTCCGAAACAGAGGTAAAAAAGAAATCTAGGAGAGAAGCGTGTTCGACAGGGTTACCGTAGAAACGCGTGTGGAAGTCAACCACTTGCGTAAGAGATTGAGTG
>OZ038475.1:75839709-75937209 GCA_964036315.1 Acanthosepion esculentum
CAAATGTTTTAAGTGACCCCAAAGATAAAAATCCAAAGTTTTGAAGTCGGGGGAACGTGCAGGCTATGGAAGCGGTCATCGTCTATCTATTCATCTTTCATCGTAGATATCAGCCAGTGCGTTGCGAACAATGTGAATAAAATGTTCTGGAGCCCCCATCATGCATGAACCACATATTAGCAAGGGTACATATTCTAGCAGGTCTAAAAGTGTGTTTGAATTAAAGTACCCATAGGCAATTCCTATGAGATGTTCTGAGAGAACGTATTGACCTCCGGCCCACGCATTAATTGTAAACTGGTGCTGGTTACACGTCTGTATGGCACCATGGGGATTCCGATCCGCCCACAAATGTTGATGGTCTAAATTTGTTATTCATCTCATTCAAATGTTGCCTCATCCGTAAATAAGACAGAAGTGACAAACAGCGGATCGTTAGTTTGTGCAATAAACCATCGGCAAAAGTTCTCCTTTGGTGAGTGATCAGATGGCGAAAGACCCTGCACACGTTACATATGATACAGATACAGAATGCGGTACTATGGGATGTACGACATGCTAAGGCCACTTCTGTTGAAACCTGGATCGTCTTCGAGAGCCTGAAGAATGTGTTCGTAGTGGTCAGGCGTACGAGCAGACCTTGGTCTTCCTCGACCCTTAGTTTGTGGTGCCACGGATCCTGTCCCTGTAACGCGACGACAAGAAGCAGCAAAGGTTGGATGACTCTCCTACCGGTCTGGAAACGCAATCAGATATAGGTGTCCATTAGTATTCGTGCAGCAGTATGTAAAAATCATATCTACGTGTTCACGATATGAATATCCTGCGATTCTTAAACGGAAGATTTCTCAGTTAACTCACTACTATACGCGTTAAACGTTGAAAACACTCTAACCACAAATGTACAGGAATAACAAAATATAACATCGTCTACATGGCAACACAGCGCCATCTACCGTAAACTTTCTTTAAGATTTATAACTCAAAAACAAATGAATTCCTGACATGTTTATATGGACTGTTGTCTTTGTTTTGGTGTTTGGAACCCGTACCCATAGATTGTAAGAGCATTTTTGATACATATATATATATATATATATATATATATATATATATATATATATATATATATATATATATATATATATATGCATAATTCGGATTATATATATATATAAAATCCGGATTATATATATATTGTCATCCACATTATATATATATATATATATATATATATATATATATATATATATATATATATATATATATATATATATATATATATATAAATAATGTCTTCACTAACATTAAAAGAAATAGGCATTTAAAATACAAAAAAGCAACATAGATTCTAAAATGTAACCGAATAAGAAAGTTGAA
The DNA here is from genome assembly GCA_964036315.1 of Acanthosepion esculentum. Lineage (NCBI taxonomy): Eukaryota > Metazoa > Mollusca > Cephalopoda > Sepiida > Sepiidae > Acanthosepion > Acanthosepion esculentum. The sequence continues at coordinate 75,841,090 of OZ038475.1, forward strand.
ATTTAGCAATGTTTTAATTCTCTCTCTCTCTCTCTCTCTCTCTCCTATATATATATATATATATATATATATATATATATATATATATATATATATATATATATATATATATATATATATATATATATATAAGGATCACAGCTCAGAATGAGAAATCTGAGAGCCGATTTCGAATCCCAGTCCTGTTCATTACATTCATTTATTCTCAAATATCCTTTTATAATACATCTCTACGGCTCGCCTAGCTATGGGGTAAATAGTAGGCCAAACTGAGATCTCTCGCCTTGCTTAGCAACAAGTCTTTGAGGAGGAAAACTCTGAATTCCAAATCTGAGGAAAGTCCTTTCGAGACCTTGTGGCATACTATGTGCACCAGGTCCTTATATTCGCTTCTTCAGAAACGTATTTTGTGTTCCTCCCAAGTAGTCACCATTATAATCAAATCATGTGTGCGCGTACTTTGTATGTTTACTTTTAAGCACTAACCAGCTGAATACGACGGGAGAGTCCATTACATTTATCTACCTCTATATCTCTCTCTTTCTCTCTCTGTCCATATATATATATATATACATATTATATATATATAATTTTTTGCTGTCTAAGTATAGCAAGTGGAAATACTTAACTTAAAATGTTTATCTCAACACAAAGAAAATGATAGATGTTTTGTATTTACTATACTATATTTTTAATTTCATCAAAGGAGCCAAGCAAAATATGAAAAACACTTTAGAACTCTTAAACAAAATGAATATATCAAGTGACTGACGGTAAGCGCGTAGCTTTAATTTCGGACCGTTTTATAGGATTTGAGTTTGGACAATCACATGATTTAATATGACAACAAGAGAAAGGCAAGTAATTGTAGTCTTTTCAGGTGTAAAAAAACAAAAATGCGTTGGCCATCCAGTGGATACAGATGGATACTTCAGACAATTTGTGCTTGAATGGGCTTTTAGAACTCAGTTTCAAATAGTGAATATATATAAATAGAATAAACAGCAGACCACTTATGCCTATTCTCTTTTATTGTCAAAAGTATAACATACTTGAACTACTTATGTTTTTCTCTTTTGAAAATGAAAGTTTATATCTATATATTTTTGATAATCGATCTTACCCTAAGCAAGGCAGTAAAGCCACTAAGACGTAAGGGGTTTCTGAGTGTGAAAGAATTAGAAAACAGAAACATTATTAAGTGGCGAGAACAACAGAAGTGCAATCAGATTGACATTGCATTTAAATTTTTGAAGATCAATATTGGCTGGAAAGGAAGAAGCCGGAAGAGTGCCCACAAGCGAGACGTGTGAGAGTAAGGAACTGTTAGCATAGAACTTACGGTTACATTTATCCAATTCAACCGTAAATAGATGTGTTCTTGTTGCCAATCTCGTACTGCTCTTAAATTCATAAAGTCTACATACCCTAGAGAAAAGTTAATCAGAATAATTACCATGAAATTATTTATAGAAAAGTCTACGTGACAGATGTGAGAAAGGGACTGGAGCTGAGATGCCAGATCTGGACAAATGACATTGCAGATTCTTCTTTTGATTTTATCAAGAATATCTAAATATATAGCAGAAGCACCAGACCAAAAGTAGGACAAGCAAAAGTTCACAAACTAAGAATGGCGATAACACACCAAAGTGATAACACAAAGTGATACAGGCATCATTTCACAAGTAAGGTAGTAAGACCACTAAGACACAGGGTGTTTAGTGAGTGTAAAAATAAGAAAAGAAAAACATTATTAGGGAACGTGAACAATAAAAGAGGAATCAAGAAGACGAGAGATAACGATTGACATTGTATTTGTAAATTGATGAGACCTTTTTTGCCAAAAGTCGTTTTTTGCGAGCAAGTCACCATTGTGAAAACAATACTCAAAAAATGACACCATCTGCATTATATCAGAACAATGTGAAGAACGATTCGGGATAGTATTAAAAAGCAGCAACAGATTATTTGTAGATATCGGACCAGAACTAAGCTTCCACCATATGAGAACATCACCAAAAAGTGTGTATACAGCACTCCATGAAGTTGTGGTCAAAAGGCCGCCGGCAACGCCGAAGTTGATAGGGAGATTATGAAATCAGATCTGACTGACTCTGTATCGACGGAAAAGGAAGCTATAGCGGACCGTGTGTTTGCGTGTTGTTAAATTAGGAACACGTGTGTAACTCCTGATAGAATATTAAAGGGTCCACTACCAGAACATGGCGTACTCTGAGATTGAATCCACCATAAAGAAGTGTAAAGAAAACAAACAAGACCGATATATATATATATATATATATATATATATATATATATATATATATATATATATATATATATATATATATATATATATATACGAACAAGTATATGTATTAAACAACAAAATTTACAATGGACATAGACATTAACATTTTTGTCTGTGTGTGAACGTAAAGACTTTGTATTTTGATGAATGTTCGTGCGTACGTGAATGTGTGTGTGTGTCTTTCATGGCGTTTTCCCCACAAGTGAGCAAAAACGCAGATCTCTGCGAGAGATCACATTTTGTAAATGTGTCCGCTGAAATGCAAAGTAAAAGCGAGAACGAGGCAAGAAGTCGCCCAGTATTTATAGTGTAGGGAGAGCGTGCCCTAGTGAACAGTTAGGAAATTAAGGAGTTAACTCCAACAAAGCCTAGCATATAAGAGAACACCATATAGCAAAGCAAAAAAATGCCACCATTTTGTTGTGAGTTCAATTCTTTAGTCAGAGTAAGGCTGGAAGTACATTGTAACGCCAAAGTTGATGGAGAGAGGATGAAATCTGACTGAGTCTCGGTGTCGTGTAATAAATGAAACGAAAATAGAATAATAGAGAAAAGCATCGGATAATATATTAACTAATCGGTCCTCGTATGAGGCTCTGATAACCTCAGTGAACCTAGGATATAGCATAATACAATATAGGATTTTTTGATGAGGTAAAAAATAGATATTACTTCGAGGTCGTGAGTTCAATTCCTAGTCAGATAGCGAAAATCTATATCCTCTGCTTCAGTGGCATCATAAAGATGAATTAATTAACAACATTTAACTAATACGAGTTATGTCCCTTGCATGACAGGCAGAATAAGTCTATTCTTATGGAAGAAATAAAAATTCTGTTTGAGATTACAATAACGTTATACAACAGACACTTTCAGAAGTACGAGTGTACAATGGCCAAAGCTTTGTTATGAGAACAACCAAGATGAGCACACACGTTCAAGTAAATCAGTGTATGATAAGTTTTATACATATACACTAACAAATGTTTCCACAAAAATACACACACACATAAACACACATACATATACAGTGGGTAAAACAAATATTCGTACACATACACATTTTTAATTTATTTATTTCGAACTATTGAATAAACATACTTTTCATATAATTAACTGTACACAGATGCATAATCACTAAATATGCATAGAAATCAGAAAAACATAGATAAATGGGATTTATTTCTATTAAATTCCATTTATCAATTTTAATGGGTGATAAAAGTATTCGTACAATACAAAAAAGAATACATAATCTTCATTTAATACTTTGTAGAATCACCGTTATTCGTTTCTAGAGCAACCAACCTATTCTTATAGTGCTCAATTAATGATTTGAAAATTTTAGTTGGTATTTTGTTTCATTCTTCTTGGTCTTCAGATTCGGAATGTTTGTTGGAGCTCTCGATTGGATTTGAACTTTCAAATAACGCTACAGATGTAAATAAATTAAAAATTTTCTATGTGTACGATTATTTGTTTTCCACCCCCACTGTATATATATATCTATATTTGAGCGTGTGTATGTGAACGCCGTAGGCCCAAAGTTTGGCGCCATTCTCTTAATTTAATAATTACTTTGTTTCATACGTTTTTATTTCAATTAACTCAAACTAAGCTAGGAAAGGGCACTCCGACGTGGTGCAATAGTTAGTATGTTGTCTTGATAGATTACGATTGAATAGTGAGTTCGGCTCTCACTGGACGCCCCATACATTTGTCCTTGTGCCTTGTGCCACATCTAAACCATGCTTAGAAGTCCATCATACTAAGCTACGAAACTATTTATCCCATTAGTGCATGGCTTTTAATTTCTGAGAGAATATTATGTAAAGTTTTAAATCCGCTAGCAAGTTAGATTAAGAAAAAATAGCTAAAATTTTAAGGAGCCTTATCATGATAAGATTAATGGATTAATTTCGTTACTACTACTACTACTACTACTACTGATTGACTTGAACTGAGCTAATAAATTAGATTTTAAAAAGCACGCACCCTTCAATTTATAGGCTATTCTTCAAAATCAAGACAGTTGCCCAAAACATTTGGCAGTTAGTGGCGTGCAGAACTTTTGGGTCACTTTGTCGAATTAATTACTTCTGTTTATTTTTTTCCTAAAATTGGGAGTGATTAGCAGTATGGTATTCTCATTACAATTTATGATCTTTGAGGGCCAGAAAACAAGGTAATTCATTTTCATTATTGCTGTGTGGTGGATGATAGACCAATTTAGTGATGCTGAAAAAACAAACAAACAAAAAGAAAACAACAAACACAAATATTGGGTGACCAGCGAAAATTTCACTTTCAGCTCTTTTCTCAAAACGGATTTTTTTTTTTTTGAAAAAAAGTGATCTTTATTATTACAGAAAGTACAAAACGTCAAAATATGGATTTAGTAATTGCTGTTGCTGCCTTTGGCAACAAATTGAATGGAACAATGACCAACTTTTCTTATTGGAACATTTCTCACATTCTTCTTGGCAGTAAACCTAAAGCTCTTGGAGATTGCGTGATTTTTATCAACTTTTACCACATTGGTAAAAGTTGATAAAAAACATAAATATTTTTATTGAAAGTTGATAAAATATTTTAGATAATTTCCTCTCAGAAATTGGACGCCATGTACTAATGAGATAAATATATAAATGGGCAAATGTTATTCTACCATCGCTTTTGATGCAATCCCATCCCATTACGTGCCTGCCACAAAATCTTACAGCATTTTTTGGCGTTTCTCCCATTGTTTCCTTCTTTCACTAATCTTCATATATATTCTCTTGCATTAGAATTATAAAACTCTATTTTCATTAAAAATTACTTTTTGCCAATTTCCAATGTCACATGTTAGATGTTCTTTTGAACATTTCAAGTCTTCTATTCCGATGTTTTGGGTTAATAATGTTTTCTACTTCTGTACGTTCAAGTTGTTTTTGTTTTCGTAATTATTTCCGTACTGTATCAAATGAAACCTCACAGATAAGATTGAATTCACTTCTCACTAGTCTGGCTATTAATTTCAGATTGCTTACCGAGACTCTCACAATCTTTCTTTCACTTCGCTTGTGTAACCTTTGTGTCTTCCGGTTGTCCTTGCACTTAAAACACTTCCAGTAGTAGGAAACGTTTTTTTGGATGGATGTTTAGGACATTCCCAGCCGCATGGCTATCTCTCTCCTTAAAAGCGATCTTCACCTTAAAAGTTACAATCTTTGTTTTAGCAGAAATATTAATCATGGTAAAAAAAAGGAATCTGACGTTTAACTACAACGACTTGTCAAGGTACATTACACTCATAGGAACAAGTTAAACAATTCCTACTTAGAAATTTTCATATTATCATCGCAGATATTCCATTGGCCCAATAGTTTTAGATGATCTTTTTTCTGCTTCAAGCTGCTTGCAACGATCTTTTGTTTCACGTCACCTACGAAAACGAAACAAATGATTTTCCAATCCTCAAGGACTACAGGCTCTACTAATAAAAGCAGTCTTTTTAATAAAATAAAGGTGTATAATTGTTTTATGTAGTTGTCTCGAAACTTTCAGCCTATAGTGTATATATAAACTTGTCAAGAATAAATCTCCATTTTTTAAGATTATAATTCAGTTGTCTAAGTGATTCAAGAATGTTCTATAAGAATATTTTAAAGATTTTATTCTTTGAAAGGGAATGCTGAAAGTTGAAAGAGAGCGATTTGAAAGAAACCACACTTTTATTGTTATTATTTCTCTTTGAATCCATCCGGTTTTGTGAATTTATTTGGTTTTATTGCATTGCTGACAGAATAATAATAATAATAATAATAATAATAATAATAATAATAATAATAATAACAACAACAACAACAACAACAACAGCTACATCTATCACGTTATATTGTATTCAAATTTCATTTAATTTCGTTCAAAATTTTCTTTAATACGACATAGCCAACTTGATTTTTAGAGTGATCCCTTAACTTAGATCGATGATGTTATATTCAAGTTCATATTAAGAAATCAAGGCTACAAGATTCAACGTGTGTAAATTGTAAATTTTGAATATAGCAAGTATTTGATGTAAAAACTCGAGAAAGAAAGTGTAAAATGTATAATAATGTCTCCACTGAAAAAAAAAATAGGTTTTTAAAATACCATCATTTTTAGAAATGAATAAGAAAAATGAGATTTAGAAATATTTTAATAAATTAGAATGAAAGCAGAAATGGTATATACCCTGAACCCATCATAAAACTTCAGCATCTGGAATTAGTAAATACATAAATACTTCAATTGCCTGGGTATATAAATTAGTTATGACAAATTTAATATAGGAGAAAAGGAAACTGGATATAAAAGATCAGATCGATACTTTCATATGGTTATTATGGATGACATCAAACGGGTTCAGAAATATATAAACAGTCCTTTGTATACAACCACTTTACATTGAGCGAGTTGGTCTGGGTGAAGATCATCCTTCTTCGGACCTTCCGATACTTCAACGTAGTAAGATTACCTCGTTAGATCAATTACGACTGAATAGTGAGTTCGAATCTCACTGGGTGGCCCATACTTTCGGTCTCATGCCACATCTAAGCTAAGAATATCAGTATCCTTCTTCGAACCTTGTCGACTGGTGTTATAGAATCTTAAAACAATAAATGTCAGAAACCACATAACTTGAAGACTTTCAAAAACAGCAACAGCTAAAATGGATATCACATGTAACTCGAAAAGAAAAGACATTATCAAGACGTTCCACAATTCTTCAAATAAAAGGTTACGAAGGAAACCCCCATCAATACTGGAAAGATCGATAATAGTGGTCTTGAGAAACCTATTATTCTGAAAAATTGTTTCAAGTGAATCATTTTATTAATTTCAACCGACAGTAGTACTGGCTGCTCGGTCAGTTAATGCCAAATTCTTCCTTATAAGGAAACAGTCATTACCATTAATAAACATATCAAATATTTATTTAAAAATTTCTTCAAAAGCACATTGTATTTATATTTACATATGATTTTGCTACCAGTTTTTATATTGTGCCTAATCTTTCTAATCTTCATTTTGCCAAACTTTCGAAAGAGAAAATACACCTTTCGCCGCCGCCTACAACCAGTGGCGTAACCATGTTTTAGAGGTTCGGTCCTCAGGGTCTTAGAACAACATTTTAACTACGGAGTTATCTCTGCGCTGGTCAATGCTGACGCCTGGTCCAAGCTGGTTGTTGGTCGCTGGCCGCTTCGATCCACACCAACTCTGCCCACGCTGTGTTCTTGATCTCAGAGCAGTGGAAAACGGAAGGTCGTAGTCTCGCAGCGCTGGTTCAAGCCGTGGCGGGTGCTATATTAAAGGGAAAAAAAACTATCTTCACGACGAAGAATAAAACGATAGATTTGTGGGGTTAATCTTCATTTGGTTTATATAGCTCTTCATACGACAAAAAATAATCCATCCCGCATCAATCTCCAAGTAATATTGGGTCTTGCTTAAACTGGGGGGGGGGGGCTGGGTTCAAAGAAATCTGTTAGCAACTGACGTGGATTTCAGCGGTACTCGATGCGGGTTCTCAGCACAAAGTCTCCGAGCTCCCCAAAGTCACCTGCTTTTATGCACTTCGACCCAAAACTTGCGTAGGACCTGGGGATTCGGTGATTCCCCAATTTTCATTAATTTCAATGAAGGTTTTCTTTTTCCTCTATTTCTGCTTTCTTAATCAACATCCCAAATTTGGAGAATTATCCACTTTCCATGGGAGTAGTCACAGAGATCCCTTAACTCCAATCTTTTTCACTTCAAATCTCACACCACTAAATTTTGCCCTTTCCTCCTTCCTTCTCAGTATTCTAACTATGCCCACTACTCAGGGCTGGCATAACTGTCTTTGTGACAAAACCTAATTTTTAAAGTGCATAAGAGAAAGAGCGTGGTTTATTCTCCTCATTAATTTCAATTCTCAGACTCCTTTCCTGAACCCACATGTCCATCGAAAACACAAACCAGATCACTTTCTTACTTTAACCTCCCGAGCGATAGATAAAAATAATTTCCCAATTTGTTTTCGTTAAGGAAAACAGACTTTACTTAAATTCTCAACAAAGACACACGCTGTTTTCCTTTCTTGGGCCGATCGCCGTCTTAGAGAAACATAAACCAGATCACTTGCCTGTTATGACGGATCGATTTTCATAATCCTAACCCTCGCAGCGGGTTGATTCTGTATTCATTTCTTAATTCGTTTTCGCTATCAAAAATATACTTCCTGTCTGCTTCTCTTTTCGCCAGTGATACGTGTTTTTCTAATTTCCGAATTTTCCTCAATTTGCTTTACCCACATGCCAAGTAAACTCCCAGTGCATCGTTTCAATTTGTAGGGGTGAGGCAACCCAGATGGTTCTTTCTTCAATTCCACATCACCAGAGAAAATGTCTTTCATTCTCTCTATCACTATTTTCCAGTTTATATTCAATTTTGGGCGTAATCCTTTTATCTGCTTAGAATTAATGTTTAACCACTTTATAGCCTCAGTGTCACATATTAATGTATAAAGGTTTCATTACAAAAATACAAGCTAAAGAAAACATTCATTATTCTAATAAAAATAATTTTTCTAGCCTTTAGATTTGCAAATCTTTTCATGGCATTTTCTACACCTATCATCTTTATAATATCATTTTTTACTGACAAAATAGCCAAAGAATTTAATCTATCTTGAGTTATGGACGACCTCAAGTATGTTTTTATGAGCATTCATTTTCGAAGATCGCAAACATATGACATGGTGGCACCTTTTGGCTTGATGGCGCCTCGGACGACTAGCCGAGCTGCCAGTACCTTGAGCCAGCCATGCTTATATTATATGTCAACTCTGATTCTAAATGTTTGCAAAAGACTATTCATATGCTAAGGAATAGTAATAAATTTAGCCCAAGATATTATTTAGTCACTTACTACACATTTTTGCTTTTTTAAATATTCAATAAAGAGAAATGGCAGGGGAATATAAATCAGCAATATTTTATTATATACTCACAGACTGTCTGGGTTTTTCCGCTAATGTAGGAAAGGTTACATTTCCAACTTTATTAATTTCACAATATGTATATCATTATTGGAAAAAAAGTTGAATAACACAAGACTACTTTATGAACTCTACATAAAAAAATATATGATACAACAGAAAATTTGTTCCACAATTTTCTTCTGGAATATTTCTAAGGACTTTCACTACTTCCGGTTTTTGTAATGGATGCAATTACTTGTATCGAAAGAAGGGTAATAATGGTTCTCCATACATTATTACAATCGGAATACTAGCGTGATTGAAAAAGAAAACCCTGTTTAAGTGGTGTTTGAGACGAACTATTTTTCATCGACTGTAGATTCCATAGTGGTGAGAGATGCCACCACTGCGTATTAATGGTTAGTTTCCCAATCTGTTGATGCCTTCCACTGTATCCCTTTCACCCTTTCGCTTATTCCAAGAGGCTTACAGCCATATCACGTTTAAACACTTGTTCTCGTGCGATCACCGAAGTTAAGCAATGTCGTGGTTGGTTAGAACCTAGATAAGTGACCGCTTGGAAATAGCTTGGATGTGTAATCGATAACAGCTCGGAATTAGAAATCGGAGAACCAAGTTCCAATTCTAGTTGGGTTCGTTACATTCAGTTACGTATAAATTCCCTTGGGAAATGTATGAACACATCTCTTCTTTCCCCTTCCATCTATGAGTTAATTATCAGTGCTTGTATCAGTAAATCATTATTACTTCCAAAAAATACTTACAATTTAAAAAATATTTTTCTGGCTTTAAATACCTTGATAAGCTGTAAAAAACAAATTAATCAATGAATGTTAATTCGAGAAACGATAATATAACTGTTGTGGAATTGCTGAAATAAGGTGAGAAAATGTTGACTAAATTGTCCATTGATCATTCAGTCTGTGATACGGTTCTGGGGTCGGAAGAATTATCTATAGACCACGAAAAAACAAAGCCCACACTAAATGCAAGTTATTCTAAGAGACTTCATAAAATTGTGCACGAAGCAAATCATACTTTGCATTTTCTCCCTCCGTGAAACCATTTTCCACGATTCCTGGGAAATAAATGTGTCTTAACAGCATGCTCTTTCTTCTGCATTTGGTTTCTGTAGTATCGTATATAAATTAGATAGACAAGCATAAATAGAGATCAACTGGCGAACATAGGGGGAAGGGCTATTCTTAGCAAACCTGGTTGCTATTCAGGACACGGAGAACTGTACTACGACAACTACGCAGCTCCACCCCGTAAAAACCTATTTGCTACAGCAACCACAGCAGGAACATCTCCATAGGTGTTGCTGCTGTGGTTGATGTAGCAAGTGAAGCTATAGCCTTATACTCCTACAGCAAGTGAAGCTATAGCCTTATACTCCTACAGCAAGTGAAGCTATAGCCGTATACTCCTACAGAGGAGTTTACAGGGTTAACATTTCAAAGAAAAGTTAGAACATTTCTCACTTTAATAAAAATGGAGTGAATGATTTTTTTCTCATATCATTCCTGAATAAAATATAGAGATCAAATCAAGTTATACCCGAAAAAAAGATTAATGTTGGTGAGTCATTGACTCGAACGCAGACATCCAATAAAGGCCACATATGGTATAAAAATAAACTCCCAGTATGTTTTTCTTGTATTATTGCAAATGAGATGATCTATGCATATTCCTGGACCTGTACTGTCGACATATCTGTCGTATCATTTTCTCCGAGACCCTACTGACATCTACTTATCTATATATAAAATTCTGTGACTTCTGTATTCCGTCCGTTCGTCTGATACACCCTCTAAAATAGTCATATATTGACCGATTGAAACCAAGCTTTGGGGGTAAGTGCAAACAGGTAAGGGGTACAAACTCCCACTATCAAAAAAAACAATTTAATGATTAAAATAAAATAAAAATCTTATTTAATAAAAATGCAATATCTTTTAAGGTTTTTTATATACAAGAATCCAAAGTCTAGTTGGACCTGTTTTTGCGAGAACTATAAAAAAAATCACAAGGCCAAACACTTCAAAAAGTTGGAATTTGGCTCCAGAAAGAAATATTTACGCACGCTTAAGAGTAAGAAATCCTAAGAATTTATTCTTCGCTGTTAAAACGGGAAAAAAAATTCTTAAAGATATTGTTCACCATGAAGTCCTATAAAATTAAATTAAATTAAATTAAAATAAAGAAATTATTAAACCGCGAAGTAGGGTTTTTTCAAAGTATTTATTCCAAGCAAATCAGCTTATTCAAATTTCATCGAGTGATTTGCAAAATTGAACGAAACGTAGAGTTTGTAATTCTCAACAAAAAACGTTTGCGCTAACTTCACCAATATTAAATACTGTGAGGATTTCAACACGCGCCAGAATAATTCTAGTATACTAAAATTCTGTTTCCTGTTACATTCGTCCATAGTGCAACCCACTACAGTCAGTTGTTGCGAATAAGGCGTTTGCCCTTTTATCTTCGATTAAAACTACTGCCTCCAGCCCTTTATCTTTGTGCCAATCTTTGAACGCTTTACGAGATCTAATTATTCACTTCATATTCCAAGGGTCCCTAGAGTAAACCAGAAATCCTCCACCAAATGGGTAATCCCAATCATGTTTTCAAAATTCCATCAACCTAAACTAGAATCATATATACTAAGAAGAAGTAGGCCGAAATTGATTATCGATCATTTATTACACTTTTTCGTAATTACTGAGAAATATTATTTACATATGACGAATGTTATAATTTATATTATTTTAATGAAATTTTAAAGTCAAACCAACTTGTAAAATTTTAACGAAACAGAATTATATTAAAAAAATTCAACATAAACAGACGCATAGCCAAAGAAATGAAATCCATATATAAAAAGTTGTAGCCTCTGTCTGTTTGTTTGTTATCGAACTCTTTCTAGGGTTTTGGAGATAGACCACCATAACCATATATATTCCAAAACTACATTACCCAGAGTACTTGGATATAGTATATTTAATTTTGATCAAAAGGGTACCTCGGGGGAGGGGGATACAAACCCCCAAATTTGAGCGAGGGATTGACTCCTATCCAAAATGTAGAAGGAGAAAGCCAGAAAATGGAGGTCACATTAACAAGATCATTGAGTAATATTGAAATGCATCATTTTTCTCCACAAGTTATAATAATGATTTAAAATCAATCATCATTTTCTTACAAAACATGCGTGACACGTAGCAAGGCACGAGTAATTCGGCACTAGTTAATATTATAATTTTGATCTATATCTTTGTAACGTATTAATTCGTTAGGCAGAAAAGGTATCTAGATTTATTATTGTAGGATATCATCTTAACAACGCATGATACGCTGATGGTAAGTGTTGATTGCAGACTCAAAAAGGAAACTGAAAGAACCCTATAACAAGGTAGTAATGGAAAACAACAAAAAAAGATATTAATTGTGAGAAAGCATATTCTATGGTCGTCAGCAAAAGAGACAAGTCAAGGTAGAAATTACACATTGGAGAGATCAGGTACAATTTAACTATCTAGGTAATGTAGTGACAGCCGAATAAAAAGTGGCACAGAAATCCGAAAGTGCATAGGAATAGCGAAAGATGTCTGCTAGAAACTAAGCAAAGAGATAAGAAAGTCTTGTTAGAAAGAAACAAAATAGGACTGAACTGCTATGTAATATTTAAGTTCATCTGTGTCAGTGAATACTAGACAATCGCCTCATAGATGAAGAAGAAACTTGAATGCTAAGATTACCATGAACGAAAAATGTGAGCAAAGAGGAAGCTTTAAGGAAAATAGAAACAAGAAAACTTATATTCAGAATCAGACAGTTGTAATTTCTTGAAAATATAAAGAGGAAAGAGGGTCTAGAGAACTTAACACCGAAAGCAGGAGAAACAGGAGACAAACGGTAAGTAACCTACTTAACGAGTTTGCGTGGACAGATAGTAGAACAAGGGCAAAGAGAAATGATAAAGGTAAAAAGTTACTTAGAGCATCAACATTTAGGAATTTGTGGGAAACCATGATCGCGAACATCCTGAAGGAATACTTTTATTTAAGTATGATAGCACTAAACCGCTCTACTAGCATCTTCGATAAAACGCATGGTTTCAACTCTACTATATTGGAAAGACTTCTTTAGTAACCCCCTCCCCCCAAAGAAAAGCCTGAAAAAAAACATGAATTGTAATTATTTTTAAATAAATTAATCCTACCTATTCTATGATGAACATACTTTGATACAGATTTCTACTTAAATCCCCAAAAAGATGGTTTGCTTCCCATAAAGGAAAACTGTATCTTATGCTTAGTCTGTCCTGGGCATGACGATAAACTACACCAGGCAGCGGGAGATTGGAGATTTTGAGGAGCGTGGAACCACCTCTTAATTGTTGTTGTTCCCAGGTCCACCCAGGGTGGTAGCACCTGTTAGGGGTCCAAGCTATGGAAAAATAGTGAACCCCAAATGCTATGAAAGTATAAAAATATATTTTAATAGTAAAAATAATAGCAATATATTTTTATATAAAAAATTACCAACGGTACATATAGTAAAATTAACAACAATACATTTTTAAAGCAGAATTACCAACAATAAATTTTATAGTAAAATGATTAACAATCTGTAGTTGAAGGCATAAAATTGCTTTCAAAATATATTTAGTTGAAGCCATAAAATTGTGTTCAAAATATTTAGATTTTAACCCATAGAGGTTGATATGCTGCTAAACAAATTCAACCAACGTTTAATCTAATGATCACGAAGAAATCTTGTGACCAGCACAGAACTCCCTTTGTTTAAAGCGGCAAGTTAAAACACGTTTTAAAATATTACTGGCGTCATCTGGTGTAGGTCGTTGGTCTTTTGAAACTTTACTGAGAAGCATGTTATCACGGAAAGGGTTGTGCTTGCATAGTTAATGCTGTTAGTTTGAATTTAAAGAAAACTGCGTCAATATGGATTTACAAAAGCCCAAAGACATAAACTGGCAAACAGAGCCGATAATGAAATATATAAGATGAAACAGGGAAATAAGTCACAAAAAACACTCATCAAACGTGGGATGTGCAGGCAGCACAAGGATTATCGACAGGGGGAGGGGAACTGGAGAGCAGAGTTCAAATGTCCCCTTAGTCTGTTGAGTTCACTTTCGCGCTAATGCACCTGTGAAAAGAATGAACCTAACTCTTCTTTCTCCAATTATGAGGCAAATACCAGGTTAGACTGAGCTGGCAGCCAGCCTAGGAGAAGTACAGCGTTGATTACCAAACCATTGTAGAGGCAACGATTACAATAACTTTAGTCTGGCTTTACAAGAAGATGACGAATGGGAAGACAATGCTAATTTATTTGAACGTTTATTTTGAGTTAAATTAGGCCATTTACATTATTTTTTTTTGCTATTTTTGGTGGTGGATTTGAGAGCATTTCAATCCTCATTTGTGGTATCTTATATATTTTTGTATAAAGAGTTATTTTCTGGGCTTAGTATTGCTGCAGTAGTGTTTGAATTAAAGATTTTAAATTCTATAATTTTCTGTTTTTGTACCAAGGATCAATTTTTTGGCAGAATAAAAAAATATGAAAAGATATACACATTCATTGTCAGGGTGAGCCATCTCTTTGCTTAGCAAAACAGGATTTTCAGTTGCTTAGTGGGTTGCTTGATGTAATGAGTTATTTCTATTTATATGTTTTCTTCATTCTCTAGTCATACCTTGCTTGTAGCAAACAAGACCATCAAGTATTCTTTGAATCGGCCTTATATTTTACTGACCGGACTGCCAAAGAGGAAGAGGTCAAAGTGAAGATAAAATTATGTTGCTAATTTGTCTCGATTAACAACACTTATAACAATGCAAAATTTCAGGTTCTCAGCATCAGTGGTTCCTGAGACATAAAATTTCCTTACTTTCTTGTCTTGTCTGCAAAATATGCAGATATCAAAGGGTTATCTTGAAAGCTCCACACAGTGAGAGCAAGGTCTTAGAGAAACATATGGTTTGATAGGAAGTATTCTAAAATATTTGTCCGACTTTCACCTCTCTCTTTCTATCTCTCTCTTCAGACTGTCTTATTTGTCAAATTCAATTTAACAGACCAGTTGTTGGTCTGTAAATTGTAGGTGTTTGATCAGTATTTCATTCACTAAGAGACATATAGAGCTGGTATTAACTTTGTTATTTGTTAGTTTTTTTATGTTATCTACCGTTTCACTGCTATAAAGATGACTATTGATATATGCCAGCTGATAATGGTAAAATACAGTAAAGTTTTACTTCAGGTTCATTATTTTAGATCTGGTTTGAAAATTATCCCCCAAACTAAATTTCCCTAGGTGGTCCAAATGAGAATTTTTCAATTTTCAAATGAGATGCTAGTCTTTCTAAAAATACCATATTTAATTTGGTAACATTTTTTCCCGGTTTACATTGATATCTGCCAGACCAGAAGGGATATGGTAAATTCAAGAGTGGACAGCCAACTCGTTTAAAGAAAACAAAATTGAATATATATGGTTTCATATTTGATCTATCAATCTTTTATGAATTGCGATATTGGATCTTTCTTCTTGTAAATCTTTTTTACTATAGATCTATTTTGTTAAATATGAACTTTTTTTATTGACTGAAATTAATAAAACTATTCTAAAATTTATAAACACATGATTTATATAGCTTTCGTTAAACTTGGTGATTCTAGTTCTAGTCTTTTGACGCAGTAGTATTAGTGTAACATTGTCTTGATTACAGCTGAACCAGTTAACTGAGACGTGGGACCAAATTAACTATAATTATCTCATTACGTCCAGATGAACAACTGGCTAACAGCTGCTGTATCTTCATCAATACGGATTATAACTCGTACCTCCTGTTACCAAACAACAATGTCATCAATATCTTGTAAAATTCGCGTGCTAGTCTTTGTTGCTTGTCTTGGGCAATGCAACCACTATGTATTTCAAACGCAGCATCATTAATATTACGCAAGCATAATAACCCTTTTCTTCATATATGTACTGCGCATATAAAATAATATATATATATATATATATATATATATATATATATATATATATATATATATATATATATATATGAAGAAATATAGTCTTAAGGCGTGCTATATTTATGGGATAAAGTGCTAAATATCAGAGATAGAGCGTGTGTAGATATAAAAGTGAACATGGAAGTAAACACTTAGAGGCGACAGTCTATTTCATGCTAGACGCAATCGATTGCGTCTAGCATGAAACAGAATGTCGCCACTAAGTGTTGCCTTCAATGTTCACTTATATATATATATATATATATATATATATATATATATATATATATATATATATATATATATATATATATATTATTTTATATGCGCAGTACTTATTGGAAAGTGTTCAATATCATTGTTAGATCGCAAAAGCGTGAAAACTAGGGTCACAAACTCATATCCACACAACTGAATATATATATATATATATATATATATATATATATATATATATATATATATGCGCGCACGGTGCGATGGTAAATTGACGATATTTTATATTTTTAATTTTGCGCATGCGCATTGTTTGTTTTTGTCAACTGCACAGTATAATAGGGTCAGTAGGGTCAGTTGGGCACCGTCTGTGAGAAAAAGAGCACCATGGCGCAATTAACTCCCCCAGAGATTTGCATGGTGTACTGCTTGGCGTTCGCAACAGAAGCTCTAATACAAAATTTCAGAGAGCTTGGGTGTCCATCTAGGGGTAGTGCAGAGGACTCGGAAAGAGTTGGATGATATATCAAGTTAACACCATATTGTTTCGAGAGGTGGCGACGTCATGACTCTTCATATTCTCACTGACTCAACACAGAGGCCTACATCAAGCGCCTTGAGGAGGTAGACCTAAGACCTGGAAGATCCTATATCTGGTAACAGGACTCAGCACTATACCACACAAACTGGAGAACTTAGTCATGGCTGTCAGACAATTTCTGCGACCAAAAAAAAAAAAAACAAATTTTTAATTGTAGTTAAATAAAACGTATTTTAACCCAAACACCCCAAAAAAGAATCTTTAATTATACAAGTAAGAAAAGCCATATTTTAAATCAGTTAATTTATAATATTTATGCTCTGTAAATTTACATTGAGCACTGTTTTGTAAAAATAAAAAAATACATCAATAAGAACACCGGATTATACATCTTACTGTTCTATATATATATATATATATATATATATATATATATATATATATATATATATATATATATATATATATGTGTGTGTGTGTGTGTGTGTGTGTGTGTGTGTGTGTGTGTGTGTGTGTGTGTGTGTATAATATAGAAAATAAAGACAAAAATTATCCAACACTTGGATATTTTTTATTATGCTGGTCCCCGATCTAGCCAGTCGGCTCACATGGGCCATCCTCAGAGTGGTTATATGAATATTACAACGGAGATGTTCACCATCAAAGATGACATCCTGTTATGTTTACATAGAAGATTGCTATGCGACGATAACGGTAGCAGAATAGCAGACGCAAACCGTAAATTCGTAATTCGGTTCTATGACGTCGTACATGACCATGTCAGAGAAAGAAATGTTATCAACAGAATTTATGTGTTTATTTTAATTTGTTGATCAATGATGGAATTAGGGAATCCATTATTAACGAGTGTTTGAGTGTTTGATGTTATGTAATTCTTTATAGAATATGGTTTTGTAAGAATATATCATTTGTATGCGTTGGATTAAATTTTTTATAACAGCTAACTTATTGTTAGAGGCATTCACTATTATAATTAACAAGACACGAGTTAATTCTTGTGGATTTTTGTATAGGGAAGTAGTAAATTTATGTGTACTGAAATCAATAAGTACATCAACGAATGGAATTGTATTATTAATGTTGACTTCTAGTGTAAATCTGAGGACGAAGTGACTTACAAATTTGTTTTTAGGTTATGAAATTTGATGAATATTTTTAGCTAAAATGAAAATGTCATCTATTTATCTTACCCCCCCCCCCACATATATATTATCTGATGGAGTATATTCATAAGTATACTTTTCTTCTTGTCTTTTTATTCATATATATATATATATATATATATATATATATATATATATATATATATATATATGTATATGTATATATAAATAAAAATAAAAAGAAAGAACAGTAAGATATAAAATCCGGTGTTCTTATAGATATTTTTATTTTTACACAATAGTGCTCAATGTAAATTTACAGAGCATTAATATTATAAATTAATTGATTTAAAATATGTTTTTTTCGCTACACAGTGATAACCATGTTTCAGAAATGGAAGCTAAAGCCCTTGAATTTAATTTTGTTATTAAACCAGAGACATTAGTTCCATTTCCTCGTCAAGCGAATTTTGGAGTAACTTATTTTTTAAAATTTACGGTTGTTAAAGGCACAGCAAATATATATATATATATATATATATATATATATATATATATTAACAAACAGACAACTTTAAGGGTTCATTTGATTATAATTTATTTCCTTAGTACCGGGATTCTGGTCCTAATTCATCAGATCTCCATTTTCATACAGAAGTATTGGTGATTAATTTTTCCAGGCTTCGAAAAGAGCCAGGAAAAATTAATCATCAATATTTTTGTATGAAAATGGAGATCTAAGGAATTAGGAAATCCCGATCCCAAGAAAATAAATTGTAATCCCATGAACACTTAAAGTTGTCTGTTTCTTAATATGATTAATATTTGCTCTGTTTTTACATTAAGCTCTCTGCATTACATCCTCAATAACTTCATTAACCAACTATATATATATATATATATTTGTGTGCGCGTGTGTATATGCATGCTATGATTGTAAAAGGTGTAAACATTTACTTGGATATATTCCTTTATTTTTAGAAGTCGAATTTTAGGTAGAAAATAGTTAATGTGTATTAATTTTGTCAATATTAAACACAGTTTTTCTCTCACTCACCCCATTCCTGTAACTTCTTTCTTTTGTTATATTATTTTATTTTTCTCTTTTCTCTTTCACTTCCTCTCGCACTCACTCATTTTTCATGTACACGTTTACCTTCTTCTTTAATCACCAGAAATCATTTAATATCTGATATTGATACCAGTCTTTCAAAAGGAATACACCATTTTAGTCCCGATCGACCCGGTCGGAATATTTTCCAGTACAGCTTTTCCCAGTTTCCGCAAGACTACTTCAATCGCATAGTGATTCGATAAACGCAGAAACCTTATCGATTTTATAGAAGAATTGAAAAGCAGAAAATGGGCTTAATAAAATATTTTCAGACACAGTTTCCGTTAGTTCGAGCAGAGAACTTTTCGTTATGATTTCTTAAACTGATGCTGATTCGAAGTCATTGAACACAGCCTAATATCTGGTTGACCGATATATCTAGCCAACACATTAAATTAAGAGATATATTCCACAAAGGATATCTCCCTGAAAAGTCAATTTTTTCCTGCCAAAGTTGCTACTAAAAAAGATTACTTCTGAAAATGAAGTTTAACACTCTCTGAAAAACTCAACTGCTACAATGGCAGTAAATGCAATGAAAATGAAGAAAAAGTACAAAGAGTAAAGGATGTCTTTTATTGGTCGACAAGATGGATTGCTGTAGATATCGAAACTGTATCACGAATCAGAGCAATAAAGCGAAAATTCTAATCATTTTATTTGTAACAGAGAAATTAAGAATATCCAAAACCTGGTGAAATCCAGGACTAGATGAACTGACTGCAGAAGAAAAATCTCTATATAAAAAGACCGCTACAATCTTAACCTCTTCAAGTCTAGGGTTAACCGGTATCTTTCCTACATATCCTGATAAAGTGCGCCGTATACGACAATACTTATAATTACGTCTTATACAACAACCTCTTTCAGTAAACTTCTTACCTCTTAGCTCTTGGGTATTGTATAGCGTGAACATTATTAAAAAATAAAAAAGAAACATTTTCTCGGGACTTACTCACTGATGGCGTTTAAAAGTATCTTGTGGAAATTTAACGGTTGCTATAAATATACAACGTGGCAGGAAAAATGAAGATGAAAACGCAATGTAATAATAATTCACCAGATACCACATCTAGTTATCGTAAACAAACAAATAAATCTTACCCTTCCAGCATACTAAGAAAGAATGGAAAGCAAGAAAAATACTTGCATCTTGTATGAAAACGAAAACATTGCAGAAAATGAAGATGGCACAAGTTTCAAGTATATTTTAAACGTATATAGTTCTATTTACACTGTTCGGATTGTTGTTCTAGTCTGTATTGTCATATTCACAACGTATCGACCGTTGTACTCTCCGGCCTTCTTCAGGTGATATACGTTGGAATTTCGAACCGAACCCATTATTTCATCCACCGGGGTAAATTGTTCTCGTTCCACAGGCCATGCCTTTCATGGCACGTGTAAATAGTGGAAATAGTTACAATACCGCATTGTCTTGTTTGTCTTTTGAGACTAGATCTTCTTTATGATCCATGGAAAACTTTATATATCTGAAATTAAAAAATGCAAAACACTATTAATAATCATACTATTATACCAGGTGTAACACCAAAATTGTCCAAATCGTGTAACAACAAAATTGTCCAATTTTTATATTAAGTTTTGATCTGTTGTATCTTAGAAATAATTAAAGCTATATTAATGGAATTCACCGAGGTTTCATAACACTTGGAATCTACTTTGAACAATAAGAATGTATTTAGCTCTATGTTGAAATGATGATCATTCTTCCCGTTGTGACCTCCTGATCCAGTTTTCTTCTCCACGGCTTCCTCCTTTTTAAACTTATTCACCTTTCTCTTGAGGGTTCTTGAATGGACTTTAAAGATGGAAGCTAGTGTATGAATGTTTGTACCATTACTGAAGGCCTGAATGATATTTTTCTCTCACCACTGTTCACTTGGGAAGACATAGTAGGGCTAACGCAAAACGATTTTAACCTGTTCTCTTTCTAGCTGAATAGCTCAAAAGGCTTTTCAGTGATTCTTACGACAAATGGTATCAAGATGGCTAAACGTTTTATCTGAAAAACCAGAAAAAAGAAACCCAGTTAGTTTAGTGTATTTTTTCAGATATTAAATATTTTGTGGGATCCATGTTCTTACACGATTTGGACAATTTTTCTGTTACACCCGGTTTATATGGATTTTGACTAATTGATTTGTTTTTTACGGCTTATCAACCTTTTGCAGGTTATTTAAAGGCAGAAAATATTTTTTAGACTTTAAGAATATTTTTGTGATACAAGTTATACTAATTCTAAGTTCTCCGATTTCCAATTCGGAGACGTTATCAATTACACCACCGACACATCCATCTTACAGTACCTGGTATTTTCAATCGGTCACAGGTACGATTCGGTGATCGTACGAGATCCGGTGTTTCAACGTGATATGTCCGTAACTCTATATATGGAGTATATGCCTCCCCATAGATCATTCCAGTATAGACTTTGCACTCAGTCGCCTTCAGAGAAAGCAGGTCAGGGCTGATCAGAGAGTTAACCTCTTGGCCACCGAGTGCTAACCGAAGTGATCAGCCCAGCTGCACCTAGGTTACAAGCGCAGGAAAGTACAGTATAACACGCAGATATATAAACTCCCACCCCAGTGAGGAGATGGGCAGTCTGTTTCAGAAATCGCTAACGAGAATGTAAGATCTACGTCCGGCTTATGTTCCGGGACCACAAACACATACAGGTCGACATTAATTGACAAAGTCTGGAGTAAAATAAAATGTAATGTTATGCATGATAAAATTAAGAACAAATTGGAAATGTTTATCAATCTAACATGTTTCACTTTTATTAAAGCTTCGTCAGAGACTGAGATATGGAGAAAATAAAGAAAAAAAATTCTACTATTTTTATCTTAGTGTTGTTTGACTTTCATTGGTCAATCGTATATCATGTGCATTCGACTCTTTTAAACCAATGTTAATATAATTTGTGGCGTCCATCCGAAGTTAAGAAAAGAAATTAACAGATTCAGTTCAACCTGAAAATCGTAAATATTGCTATATGTAAGTGTATAAAAATTCTAGTTTGCATTAGAGGATAATGTATACTCGAAATCGTCCAGTTCACACTTCTCCCCTGTCTTTTGAACAGGAGTTGAGGTTTATCTTTTGTTTCCTGTTTAGGATTGGGTTTACCGTTCCTTCTAAACTCTACTTCAGCTCTATATTTCTAACTTCCTCGGCTAAACTATTACATTTATACTATCATTGGGCTTCCGGTTACTTCTGTTGCCTTTTCCTTCTATTTCACTTCCCTTGCGTCTTAGTGGCATTAACGGTTTTCTTGAGGTGAATTGATTAAAAACGAATGTGTGTGTGTTTACGTTTAGTAGACATTATGTTTGTTGCTTTTCCACATGTTGATTTGAAAACGTTTTATGAAACCGCTCTGATACCTGATTTACCTTCCCGTTTGTTTTACATAAACATACGTTGGATCCTTTAAGAATTGATTCAATAAAGGTTGGCGATGTAATGTAATGTTTTGGGCGTGTGTTTACAGTTGGTAGTATTGTAATTATTAAGCTATCAGTGTATTGTATTTTCTACTTAAAGAATTATATTATTTTCTAATTAGGGTGACATTATTAAAATGTTATCTATGTGAGATTTAGTCTCGTATTTTCATATGTAATGTACGGTGATACTTCATTGCGTATATTTTTTTACAATAAAAGCAACAACTCTCAAGCTGTATAATAGTCTCACACCACCTAATAAATTATTGTAATTACTTAAGATGAAAACAGTTATTATAGCGCGAAATTCACATAGTATATTTTGCAAATAAATCGGATCAGATTCTGACAATTTCACCAACATCGGTGGATTAATACAAATGTTTTCCTTTGTGGAAAATTTACGTGCACAGTAACATCTGTTGGGATCCGTTTACCCAGGTTTATGTTGCTATTTGAGTGTCGGAATTCCAAACATTTAACAACAACAACAGCAGCAGCAACAACAATAACAATAACAACAACAACAACAAGAAATCTTTTAAATAAAAGATAAAAAGCTTATTCGCTGAGGGAAAAGTAGAAGAAAACGTCAGCTGAAATAACATTTATATATTCTTTTCAAAAATATACAATAGCAATAAAATGTTCAATTTTTCCTGTAGTGAAGTTTGTCTTATAAAGTGATTGAATGTTCGTAGGGCGGTGTGAAATGTATGGACAGACTTACTTTATGTGTTTGTGAGTTCGCAGGCAAAAACTTAGTCGGCGACTGCTGGTTAATCCCTTATATTGTGTGCGTGTTCAAGGCCTTCGTCAGCGGCTTCTGACTGTCGTCTTTTCCAATGTGTACGTGTATGTGTGGGTGCGTGTGTGAACGCACGTGCAGATCAAACTAAACTGGCCTCCGAAATTGCTGTGAGTCTCGAGGAGCAGTAGGCTTCTACTATTATATCCGTACGGGGGATGTGAAATCTAAATTCAAATAGAGGTTTGAAATTATTGAATACAAGGTTTTCATTATTGTTATTTTCTAAATGGTAAAAAAAACACATAGTAGATCAACAACTACAACCGCAAGTATTTTGGTGGTATTTTCCTTTCTAATGATTATTTATCAAACAAACTTTCTGATGGGATTTTATACAAAGTTCAATAAGAAAGAAAATGTTTTCCGTTCTTAGAGATGATTTTTCCTTGTTCATTCTATGAAGAATTTAATTCTAATAAATCTGAAATAATGTAATTGGCAGTGTCGCCTGCGAAGTTTCTTTTTATATAGTGTCTTTTAGAAGAAGACTGAAAACTTTGCTTGAGAAGTTCCATTTTATATAGTGTCGGCTAAAAGAAGACGGACATTTTTGCTTGAGAAGTTTCTTTTTTAGATAGTGTCGGTTAAAAGAAGACTGACAATTTTGCTTGAGAAGTTCCTTTTTATATAGTGTCAACTAGAAGAAGACTGAAAATTTTGCTTGAGAAGTTCCTTTTTATATAGTGTCGGAAGAAGACTGTAAATTTTGCTTGAGAATTTCTTTTTTATATAGTGTCGGCTAGAAGAAGACTGTAATTTTTGCTTGAGAACTTCCATTTTATATAGTGTTGGCTAGAAGAGGACTGAAAATTTTGACAACGTATATTCAGTATGTGAATTTCGTGATGAAAGTTCAATAAGAAAGAAAATGTTTTCCGTTCTTAGAGATGATTTTTCCTTGTTCATTATTTCATTTGAAATCAAAACACCCCATGAAATTTTAGTTTAAACATAAATTATAACTGCTATGTCGTAGTTTTCTTCATTGACACATACAGTTAGATGTAGCTTTGAAAATTCTCCTTCAAACGTCTGGCTTTGTAAATTCTGTGTTAGAAAATATATCCATTTTCAATGTTGTGGTTTCGTGTTATTACGTTTTTATAAAAACAAGGGCGGTGTTATTTGTTGGGAATAGAATTTGTAATGAAAACCAATATTTCTCTTGAGTTGTAATCTATCTTTCGATATATTGGTGTTTTCTTTAGCGAATTATCTATAAATTAGAAATTGTATTTTATTATAGAGCATCTTCTTCTTAAATGAAATATTTGCACTTAGTAAACACTGCGAATTTGAATTCTAAACTTAGAGCCTATTTTTAATGTTTTTTTATTTCGCTTTTTAGCAAAATCTTTTGGTATCATCTTTGTCTAAACATTATAGACACTGCAATTTCAACTTGCAAAATCTTCAATATGAAATACTGGGTGATCAGGAAATAAGCCTTTTATTAATAAGCCTTTGAAACAAGTACGGAATCCCTACTCAAATAGGGGTATCCACTATAAAAATATGACGGTTTAAAAAATAAAATTCATTAATTATTTATAAATTACTTTGTTTACGTTTCGGATACGAAACAAGACAGATATGGTTTTCGAGAAAATTTGAACGAATGAATGTTTAAGGCAAATTGAACCTTACTTGATTATGAATCTATCCGTAGCTGAGCGGTCAAAGCACACCAGCTTAGACCGTGATTTCTTCAACAAAGGAGACGCAGATTCAAATTTTACTTGATGGCATATAAGCGATAAACACAATTACATACACACATACATAACATATTAAAACACGCACAAATTTTATTTTCTACCCAATAACAGACATTATTACAAAATTGCAAAACGATTTACCAACACAACACGCACCGTTTAAATCAAAGTGTCTATTGGTTAAAAAATAACACCAGCGTGTGAAATAAATGTCAAATCATAGAAAGCTAAAACTCTATTTTTCTCGAGCCTACTTTCGGGAAAAAAATCTTATAAAACACCACAGATTTCGACTTTCAGCGAGCAGAGATGCAACCGAAATCTTTCCTTACAAGCGCATGCTTAAAAAAACATGTGTCGACGACGTCAAACTGATCATCTTGAACAACAGCAGAGATGGTCAGTCAATTTTTTTATCAAACTCAGTTTTTTCTGTGAGCCAACTACTAAAACGGAAAAATCTATAGTTTAAAAACTGTAGATTTTTCCGTGTGTGAACTATCCAAAGACTTTAACTCAAATAAAGACTATTTTTTACTCCTTTTGAACACTTTTCAATTCATGTACATATGTTTGTACATACGAATTATTTTATTGTTTGGTAATCAGACGTTCGGATATTTAATAGAAAAAAAAACACTGGACAACAGAATTTACTACAATATTCTCCTTATTAAGTTTGCTCGAGTTTGCATGCCAGTAGATGTAAAAAAAATGTTTAAAAAACTAATAGTCTATTCAAATACGGGTATCCACTAAAATATTATTTGAAGTAATAAAAAATTACAGCAACCGCCATATGCGATCAAAATTCGTGCTTCTCTGCCACCATTGTGCTATTTCCCTAAAGCTCTGAAGCAGCATATTACTCTATTCGTCAATTTATGACTTGTCGAGTTGATTTGATTATTTGATATATTTTATTGTTTTGCCTTTTCAAAGCCTCGGACGGAATGCAAAAAACATAGAAAGAAATACAAGGACACACTTCATTTCGCATTTAATATTGGCGAAATCACAAATGCCAATATTCTCTTTCCAATAAGCCCTTGTTTTCATACACCTAGATCTTATTGCTTTAGAATAATAACCTTTGCAGTGCTCAAAGGCCAGATGTATACATACCTCGTATAAAAAATGGCAGTTATAACTGTAATGGCGACTGCACTTAAGATTACCGCCAATGCGGTTTGAAATATTTGAAATTTGTCTCATGATTGCAGCTAAACGTTAAGCTTGAAACATGTATGCAAATGTAACAGCTATTCTGGGACAATGGTAGTATTAAAGTATTGATAAATATTTTTTTTTCATGCCAATATTGATATACATGAGTTTATTTACTCAAGGTTGACTGCGCACGCGCACTGTGTGTAATTGTGCGTACGTCGGAAGTAGGGGTTCGTTTTGTTCTTTTTTTATTCTTTTATTTCGTCACCAATATATCTTTTTGATAAAATAAAATTGCCCATCAAGGTACATTTGACATTGGTAAATAATTTTTGGTCTCTACAAAACATAAGTTAGCTTAAAATGAATGGGGTCGTTAATAATAAAACAAAAATATAAATCAATACCTGAGCTGTTCGACAAGTGCAAATATAAATTGCGGAAGTTGTTCATTGTGTTGGATTTAAAAGATGTGATCATGGATTTAAAAAAATGAAATTAACCTACGAAGTGAAGAGGGCGATGAAAAGTTCTCAGTTAAATTCACTTTCCCAAATCAATAATCAGTGATTTAATACCAGAATATTCATTTTTGGAAAGTGTGTTGAGCCGAAAACTTTTCATCACTCCCTGATACATATCAATTTTAAAAACATTCTGGAAAAACAAACAAAATTGGATTTGATTTATTTTGTACAAGGATATATTTTTGATTTTCAAAAGAATTATGTTATTCTTCTGCTTATTCCGTGTTTCGTGAAATAAGAATTAGCTTCCTAATTTGGGAAGATAATTTCTATTTTATGTTTTGTAAGAATAAAAATACATATTTTTAATTTATCTCTACCATATATACACGTGTATAAGTCGACTTCGGGTATAATTCGGCTCCTGAATTTTTATGCATGAATTTTAACCCAGCCCCGAAAAGATTTACCTGTGTATTGTGCAACCGGTCACGGGAAAATGTATGATTTCTATTCACTTCAAAATAATTATCTATGTATCGCTATGGGTAAAATTAGCAGGACATATTGGGTTCTATTGCCTTGGGTGGCAATCAATCTAGGAGAAGGTAAATTCAAAACCAGCTTGGAGAGGGTTGGGCTCGATCAGGCTATCTTGCCCAAGAAACATCCCTTCTACTGAGGCGGCAGTACATATGGTGCCCCTACGTCGCGATAGTGCGACCCTCCATTTTTTGTGTAAAAAAACTGATCATAAAAACTCGCCCTATACTAGTTATACTAGTTTCTTTTCTCGCACCTTCCACCTGTGGAACTTTACGTTTTCTTGCTTCCTTGATAACTACAATTTTCAAAAATTTAAATGCAATCGCCGTTTTCTATCTTCATGAACCCTGTTCATTTTTTTCCTTCCCTCAATCCTCCCTATTCTCAGCTTTCTCATTCTCTTTCACTTTCACTCCCTGTAATCCTTTGTGGTCTAGTGACATTACCGCCTTGCTTGTGGTGAACGTATTTTAAAAAAAAAAATTATATACGGTAAATACATGGTATGAGGGATTACATTATTGATCCTTCTTTGGATTTTGTCGAGAATCTCGAGATGAACAACAGGGGCATCAGACAAGATATGGCTACAGTATTCAATGTACGAACAAATGGTAGATTTTTAAGTGTTCAAGATGAACTCTGGCAAGAAAAACCTATTGGCTACTGGTAGCAGGAATTTTCTACTTGATATTAGCGTTTAATGTAATCAAAGATAATCTTTTTCCTTTACGTGCTGTGCCCATTCTGAATGTGGGCGATCATAGCTCTACACAGCTTTCGGTCTCTTTTAGCTCTAAGCAACTTTTGACTTATTTCCATCCCCGTTTGTTCCTGGTCTACAACCCGTTCACCCAGATTCATTAGCTAAGTTCCTTGCTGTTTCCAACTGCCACGACTTCCCACAATACATCTGTATGAATTAAACTTCCCAAATTCTTTCTTCGTGTTCCAGAAATTGAATCCGTTTCTTTCTGATTTTATGAATGTAGGCTTTTATTTGTTATTTTTAAAACTTGCTCATCGCTCACATGTTTAGTCCATGGTATACTCAGTATCCATCTAGAACTACATCATTGCCGCTTCTAGTCTCTTCTTCATCTGTGAGGAAATTGTCCAGCATTCAGTGACATGTACGAGGATAGATATGGACACTTCGACGTGGTGTAATGATTAGCAAATTTGTCTCACTAGATCAATTACGACTGAATTGTGAGTTCGATCCACACTAGGTGTCTTATACATTCGGCATTGTGCCACATCCAAGCTACGCTTAGAAAATTACGATGGGTACTTCGACGTGGTGTAATGGTTACCAAGCTTGTCTAACTAAATAAAAAACGATTGAGTATTTTGTTTGATACTCACTGGTTGGTCCACATTTTCCGTCTTGTGCCACATAAGACTACGCTTAGAAAAATGGCACTGCGATGCGGTGTAATGGTTAACAACTTGTCTAGCTAGATCAATTACAACTGTGTAATGAGTTCGACTCTGACTGGTTGCTTCATGCTTTCGGCCTTGTGCCACATCTAAGCTACGCTTAGAAATTTATTAAGAGCCCTTCGGTGTAGTGTAATGCTTAGCAAATTTGCCTTGCCATATCAAATGCGACTGAGCAATCTTCTGAAATAAACACCTATTTTTTTTTTTACATTAAGGTTCACGCTGTATGAGGTCCGAGGACCACTCGCGGTAGAGAGTTGCGTTAAGAGGCACACACACTCATATATATATATATATATATATATATATATATATATATATATATATATATATATATATATATATATATATATATATATAGGAAGAGAAGATGAAGGTGTTAACCCTCGACTTGAATAAACAGGTTAAGATTGTAATGGTCAGTGGAACACCCTCTTGGGAGTCGGTTCCACAGTTCACTGGAAGAAGCTTTTCGAGTGGAACTTATTTCTCACCAGTGGAATAAGGAGGGAATGTGGGTGTTTGCTACAATATAAGTGGTATGGTGGGTCCTAACCGTGAAGGGCTCTAAGGGACTACATTCCTTGGTTCCCAGGCGAAAGAGGGTTTGGAGGGTGGAAAATAATTCGTCACCTAAAAGAACTCGGAGTCGGAGACGCATTTGAACTATCGAGACTTAAAAGTGAGTTCCCACCCAAATATGACAACAGTAATGCCTTTTTGGTCTGATCTGGCTCTTGTAAAGGTAGGGAATAGCACGGGGAGCCAGGTACTTAATGGAGTGTTACAAGCAACCGATCATTTTACCTGCATCTTTAGCGCTGTATCGTATGTACGAGTTCCATTTGAGGTCGGGTGTGATTTCAAGGCTCAAAAGTCTTTTAAGGCACGGTGTCTCCAATTTCTCATTCCAGTTTGATACCCATCACACCACAACGCACATCCGCGAAATATAGTACCGTTCAAAATAAAAAATAAAAAACAGCAGAAGAATCTATTTTCAGAAACTCTTTCACCTGATATAGATGTGAAGAACCACTCATTTCGTTTGGGAAAGACCCAGACTTTTATTTCTGTCTGTCTGTGGCTTGTATCTATATAGAGAAGGAACCAAACATCTTATATGAGCATCCTGTTTTCCTCCTGACCGACGGGGCAGACGCAACTAATACTTCTCTTAATTATTGCTACAACTGGCAAATATTCTCTACCTTTCCAATTCAAAGACGTCTGTCCTTTGATCTTTTTCTGTTGAATGGATTCTCTGAGGTGACTTAGCACCCTGTGACACTAACCACTTTGATACCTATGGTTTTTCTATACGAGTCCCACTTTTTGCACTAGGAGTTAGTTGTGTACCACTACACGGTTTGATCAGTACTATCGCATGTTAATACTCTGTAAAGAACAAAAATAGTTACATGATTAAACACCACCAGAGACATGGCTTGAACTCAACGATTTTTTAAATGAGCCGGTTTCAGAATACTCGTAGGATATGACTATTAGCTACAATGTAAAGTTACTGTGAGGAACGGTCATTGGTAACGAAACGATTCAGCTTGCGATTTTCACCAGAGAATAAAAAACTGAGGTTAAATGAAGACTTGCTTCAAAATGTTACATGGGCCCCGTTTAATTATATATAGACAATTAAAATATATCTCCGCCTTTTAGTTGCATAGATAAAAAATAGTTGCAACTTAAAATCGACACCAAAAGAATCTGATGACTAGAAAGACTGAACTTAGTTGGTGCGTAGGTAAAAATAGCAATATTCGGTTCGTCGAATCCCAGACTAAGTTTATACAATTTAGACAGGAGAAGCATTTCTTGTGTGAGTTTAAATCTGCTTAATACCCATGAACAGATCACGTACACTTGATGAACTGTCTGTCTGAAATCATGCTTGAAAGTGAAACATTGATTGTTCCAATAAAGAGTAACAGTAGATCTTTTAAATATTCAAGTGATTGCATAAGGGAAAGTCTTTGCGGAGAATAGCAGTAGCCAGATTGAATATTAATATAATATTGGTTTGTATATAACACTAAAATTAGATCTTAAGATTCCCAATATTTTTCGGCAATTGAACCCCTTCTTCATATACTTGCTGGTGTAAACACAATTTGTCGTTCGAGCTATTTAAGATGTATTCCACGAGAAAAAAATGACTTCTTTCTTTAAAAAATGAATAAATGGTGATTAACACAGAAAAAAAAATCTTCCAGGTTAACGCTCTATATTTTGGGTGTAATGCGAAATTAACATAAAAATAATAAGTTACGAGACGTTTTCATTGTTAATTTACTTAGTTCCATTAATTTTTAAATAATGTTGATGTATTAAACTAATTTAGAACAACGAAACCAAATTTAAGATTTTTAAGTTTTTTTTTCTCATTTAATAAGCACCTCTGTGCACTTCTCACAAGCAATCCAAATGTGTCAGTAAAACTCCCGGAATTTCTAATGTTTTTTATTTTGTTTTTCGTTGTCATTTTGCGTCTTTTTTTTAAAAAGAAAAATCATTTCATCCAAAGTAAGTCGATAGAGCCACTAAGACGCAAGGAGTTACAGATAGTTAAAAAAAAATATGAGAAAACTTTACTGATGAGAAAGGACAATAAAAGAACAAGATTTAAAAAAGACAGGAGATGATTATTAACGTTGCATTTAATTTTTTGAAGATCATATTTACAGGAAAGCAAGATGCTAGAAGAGAGTTCCACAGGCAAGAAAAGATACTATTATAATATAATTTACGGTTATATTAAGCATGTTTTAACTGAAACTAGCTGCTAATCTAGTACTTCGCATAAATTCACAAAGTCGAGGTACCAAAGAACAATTGACATGAAAATATGTATAGAAAGATCACACGGAATCCATTCTATGGCGGTGGGACAGTAATTCAAGCCGAAATGCCAGGTAAGGACCTATAACATTGAAGATTCTTTTTTAGGTCTTGTCAAGAGTCTCTAGACATATTGTAGAAACACTAGATCATATGCGTCAACAATATTCAATGGACAGACCTATTGAAGACTTATAAAGATGAAATGCAGATTCGTTCGAGATAAATTGTCTAGCACATTACAGTGAATCAACCTTTTTCTTGTAGCAGACTTAGTAATTGTTTCAGCATAACTGTTTCGCTTTATATCAGTGGAAAACAATGTTACTCTCCGAGAGATTAGAATCAGTCCTGATGACGGAAGACAAATAAAGTTTTCTAAAACGATTAAAATCGAGAAGATTAGTTTTGGGTGTCTTAAAATTAGCAACACATTTATTGCCCCAATTAACAAAAGATTGAAGGTCATTTTCGAGATCAGTTTTAATTTTAATTAATTTTATCGAACTTATCAGAATAACCATTAAAACAGGAGTAAATAGTTGTGGCATCGGCGTAGATACTGAGTTGAGAACTGATGTCATTGGGAAGGTCGTTGATAAAAATTAGCAACTGAGTAGGTTCGAGGATAGAGCCCAGGGGGCACTTGTATTTATATAGAAAGATTTAGAAAAATGGCCGTTCAAAATAAGTTTCATTTCACGATTTGCTAAAGATTGAACCAAATCAAAAAATGGTAAGAAATTTTATTTTGGTAATCATTGTGCCATTTTGGTAATCATTGTGCCATTTTAGTAATCATTGTGCCATTTTAGTAATCATTGTGCCATTTGCTAGAAAAAGTACTTCTGATAAACATTATTTCTGTTTGATGTATTGAATTTGATATTTTTTCGTTTTTGAAGAACTGCTGAACAAGACAGTGTTCGCTTTAAAGTTTAAAATATCACTAATTCTTTGATTATTGCTTAACAGATTCCATCCAAGTTTACTTCATATAAAAAATTAATGCATTTTTATTTTTAATGAATTTAATATTCCCATAATAATAAAATTAACTATCACTCGAAAAAATAATCAAAGAAGATGTAAAGGATTAAAAAATATTAAGCGAAATGTTAAATTTACTTTTCGTTATTTTAAATGAGTTTAATCCATCAATATATGTTAAATAGCATGAAAGATAATATAAATTACAAATAATGAAGATACTCGAAGCGAAAGTGATGAACTCTACAGACGGGTGCTGAGGATACCATAAATTGAACCTGTTAGCAACGAGTCATCTTTTCAGGAAAATGGGAACTCAAAGAATTCTTATACAGAAAGTTAGTACAAGACAGTTGACATTTCTGAGATACACAATAAAGACATCTTCTCCTTCTACTCGCCGTGTCCCTTCAGGGAATTGGTGATCACGGCTCTCCACAATTTACTGTCCTTAATAAGTTTTCTAAAGTTTTCCCCTAAAACTTGTTGTACCAACCATTTACTCAAGTAAGGATATGCGTTGTTTTCCTCTGTTTCTCTTGCCGTCAATCTTTCCTGTGTGTATCAAATTTTCCAAGCCCTCTTTCCTCATTATATCCCCTAGAAATTTCAGCTGTCTCTTCCTGATGTTTGTTTCCATCTTCTCTAAAACTTCAGCGTTGCTCACGTGTTCGATCCATGATATTCTCAGCATCCTTCTGTAGAACCACTTTTCTGTTGCTTCAAACCTCATCTTCCTCTTTTTCGGAGTTTGCCCAGCATTCACTGCCACATAGGAGGACTGTTAGTTACATAACAGTTGCAGTTCGCTTTTCTTTGTTTCTAACGAAGGCGAATGGAAAATTTAACGCACACAGGACTTGTTTGGGGTCGAAGGGATAGAGCGAAACAGCCAGTAACCCTACCCTCGATGTGTGTATTCATGACAAAGCGAGAACGGCGACTGAGGGTAAAGTATCAAACTTAGCGGGACAGGAATTTGTGGAAAGCCATGATTGCCTACATCCTGAAAGAACACGGCACATAAAAAAGAAAATTATAAATGAAGCGTTAAAATAAACACAACCGTTAACTTGTAATTTCAAACTTAATTACATTCTATATTCAGTCATTGAAATGTCAGTGTAATAAGTATGTTATTCATCTGCCTATCATCAGGTTGGTGGATGGAAAACTGGTGGGTAAGAGATCTGGCGTCCTGGGTAAGATGATAAACTACATCCGACAGCAAGGCCTTTGATAAGGAGGTTTTGAGTAGCGTGGAAACAGATCCACCTTGACTCGGGGTGGTATCACCTGTTAGAGTCCCAGCTATGGGCAAATAGTTAACCCCAAAGTGGGGTCAAGACGCTATGAAAGTGTAAAAATAGGTTTTAATACTGGCAAAACATTTTTGTACAAAATTATTAGCAGCAATGAATTTTGGAGAAAAAATTTATTACAGCAATATATTTTTGAAAAATATTACCAGTAATAAAAATCTTGTCGGCATTAAATAACTCATTGCCGTTAAACAAAAATCCAAATCCAAACCAATAGATGTGTCTGTTTCGCATAAACGCAATATTAAGAAGAGTGCAAGTAAAAGAATAATACAAATTTTAGTGGAAAGTACCGGGTTAGCGGAAATATAAACAAGAGAAATAAGTCAGAACTCTTGTAGAACTGTAACAAGTCAGAGACAAATTCAAATTATATTAGAATATTTTCGAAGACTAAAGCAATAATATAAAAAAAATTCCAGCTATATTTTTGTCTGTTGATTGTAAAAGTTACAACGGCTATTTGGAACTTTGAATACCAAGAACTTGTTTCACTAAAAAAAAAAAAATAGAATGCATTTTTTTCTGCTTGAGAATCGGTATTTTTTTGTCAGCAGAAAAGTCAAAAATAGTCTCTGGAGTTTGAATCAATTACAAAAAATATTTATATTCCATCGATTCGGCCACGCGCAGAGTCGCCAATCAAGCAAGATATATGTCTATATTTCTGAGATGAGGTATTATGTACATTATTTACATTATTCGGACTATTGCAAGATATATATCATTTAAAAAAAAAAAAACGTTGCGTCTACTCAAATATGGGTATCCACTAAAAATAATGTTTAAAGATTATTATATACCGTACCTATGAACACTAATGGTATCCCCATAAATACGTTGGGCACTATTGTAAGTGGGGGTAATATGCTGTCTATGCTGTCAGCGTGGGAAGTTCTTGCCGTGTCGAACTCTCTGCATTCGGGCAGAGAGGAACCCGGACGAGGCTATGCAAAAGGGCAGAGTCTCGCCCTGGGAGGTAGACAGACACGCGGGGTCTACGGGTTATTTTTGCAGGCTCGGATTTCCCCATATTAAATTTGGCCTTGTGCCGCATCCTACCTCGTGGGGAGGCAGCTAAATATCGTAATATGCTAAGTAGTCCACCACTATCAGTGGTTTACCTACTTCACGCCGTTGGCGAGTATTGTATTTTGTTGATGTTATAAAGATTACCATTTTCATTTCCAAAGATATAAAATCTGTCGGATTAATAAATCAAAAAATCCATTACTTCTTTAGAAATTTCTTTGTTTACGTTCGGATATGAAATTTCGAGAGTCTGGGAAGGATTTGGGATTATAAGGCACTATTTGGCCTTGCTGGATTGGCGACGTCCTTCGTAACCGAGTCGGTCTAAAGCACGTCTGATCTAACGACGTTTTCTCCTGCAAAGAGAGACACAAGAAAATATTTATGGAAAATTTTACTATTTTAGTTGATACACAAAATTGTTTTCTATTGCTTTTCATTGGAATCATAGTTTAGCGAATAATGATAAACCTCTCTGAGCAAAAAGAAGAAAAGGTTTGCGTCTATTTCAAAGCTGAGCTTTTCCTTCTCTTCTAACAAATATAAACACATGCCCATTAGATGTCTTATCCTAATAATTTGAATGCATCGAATCTGTACGGAAAGATATTATATTCGTGTGGTTTGAATGCTATTCTGATGGGAAATTCATTTTGGATTGTGCACCTAGTACTCTGAGAAATATATCCGACTGTTCTATTTCATAGAATCTAAACTAGTTTTAAATAAACAACCATTTTTCTCTTTTACTGCGTTTATCTTTCATTTTCTCGTTCGTATCATGGTAGGTTTGTTTTTAATTATAAATAGGGAGACAATTTCTCAGAATGTCTTCGTCTTTTTTACGAAACATTTCGAGAGATTAGTGTCTTATCTTAAAAAACAAATGTTACAAAAATGATGACAATACTTCATTAATTTTGTAATTTCATTGGCTATGTTTTCTTTACATGTAGCCTAGTATTATATCTACGCAATTAACTCTGTTGTTCTTTAAGAAAGACTTTTGCTTTTTACATTATTATAAGTAAACTTTTCCTAAAAAAAATATCATAACAAAAAAGAAGAAAAAAAAAAGCAAAACAAAGAATTAGCAACATGAGTTTTCCTACTTACTAATTAAATATTCCATTGTTATATCGTTAATACGACTTACGTTCACGTATTGACGTTGAATGATGTATCCTGCTAAGATAGCGACGGAATATTTCATTATCTGAAACAAGATCGGTGCAAGGGTCTCATGCCTCCATTGAACCTATGATACCACCCCCGAATCTATGATACGGCCCCTACTATACTACATCTAAATTTTCATAAGATAGTATTCATATAAATATTATTGTACTTTTCAACTAGAACATTGATACATTGTATTTATTTTCAATACAATATATCGAAATACAAATTAGAGACATGTCATAATAGATCAGGCTATCTAAAATAAATCAACACTGTTTTGCGCCAATTTTAACAACTTGAGATTTTCTTGATAAAAAGTTGAAAAAATTTAACACATTCAACATTATGGATAAAAAATAGTGAATTTTATATTCCGTGTTCGAACAAAACAAATTCGCTGATTTGGGCGATAAAAAAACACCAAAAATGACGTCAAAATACGTGAAAATGTTTTTATTGTTTAATAGTCAGTTGTGCTTGGGTTAATTTTCTACGTATATAAATATAGGTAGAAAAAATTAAGTGTTGATAAGATAGCGAGTGTCATAAAACACTGTCCAGGTTTCCTAACCAGGCTTGAAATCAAAACCAAGCGATCGGGGGTAGTAGGCAGAGGCCCTGATCTTAAATAAGGAAAATAAGGCTACGCAGCCAATAAATATATAAAGTCATATTGTGTATTTTATTGTAGAATCGAAGATATCAGGGACCATTCTGTTAGTTATCTGACCTTACAAAATCCATCTAGCCAGAAGATCAACTAGTGATACAAGTTTATTTGTTTTAGAACTTTCATATTGTTGGCCTTACATCGTTGAGTTTAAGTAAATGCTTGATAAGAGCCATTTTCTGGATTTACATCGTCATAAAGTTTATAGTGGAGTAGCAATGATGGTAATAACTTACAAGGAACTCTGTAATCTCCGTACGTTTCGAATTGATGCTGCTTATCAAAAATTCATATAGATTTTCAGAGTGGCTTCTTGTATTACCAGTTTGATTCATAAGTAATTTTCTGCTTTTGTGAACCAATTGTAACGGCGAATATATTATTCTAAATAATAACCATAGTTGGCAGCTGAAAATAGATTCAATAGTTCTTGAAAGGCAGTGGCAACATACAGAGATGATTGAAGGAAAAATATTCTCCATAATCGGTCGCATAAAACAAGAAAATCACAGGTATAGGCATGCAGAAGGCGCTTATCTCCCATGTAACATGGGTCACACGACGGCAGCTTAGTGACGTCAAGCCATACAGTGAAAAATGCGGCAGTCAAATTTCAGTTCCTTTATAGCAGCCTAACTAAAAGGTTGCTTTCTTTAGCCCAGGCCTCTCATTATCCGAGTAGAGGCTAAATCGGTCTCTGCTGCAACTTACAGGGCCATGGTGCCGTTTCCATTTGGGAAAATATATTTCCCATATATAGAATGAAATTCCAGCCCACAGTCCTCAGTTTGGGAAACCTAAGACTCGCTGTTTCCTGTTCGTAGAACATGTCCTCGCCTGGGACATAGATGCATCCGGACTGTTTAAAACTGGATTCATAAAAATATATGTAAGACCCTTCCTTTTTGTTTCTTCTTACACTCTGATTTGCTTTGTAGATACATGTGATATATTATCCCCCGCATGGAAAATATGTATATATAGTTTTGTGAATATTTTAGCGATATAAAAGTCTCTTTGAGAGCAAAGTAGAAATTGGATATTACATAGCAGTTCAGCGCCTTTTCTTTATTTTTAAGGATATTTTACAATATTTTAATATATTGCTTAGTTTCTACAAAGGAATCTTTCGTTATTTCTCTACTCCTTCACATTCCAAGGTTTTAAGTGAACGTAAAAGTGTGCAACCTGTTTTTTACTAATTAAAAACATTGCCGCTTGAATGATTCAATGACGTCAAAACCTTATGTCAGAAAAATTACAAGTTCTTACCTATCTACTCAACGTTTTCATTGACCGTTTTTCTTCAGCATAGCATAACTTAAGAAACTGAAAATCTGGATATCAACCGGAATAATAAAATGTATTCTTCAAATTATAATGGTAAAGTAACCAAATTCAAAAACAATATATTCATGCCAAACAAGACCATGCAAAATGCTTAAAATCTTATTTTAAACACAACTATCGGCTGTCATAAAAGCAAAGTATTTTATGTGTGGTCGCCCACGTCATGAAGGAATTAGGCGACAAATTTGAAATTCATCTATACATTGTATTCGAACGCTTATAATACAGTTTATTGTGTATTTTATTAGACAGAGATCGCAGGTTTTATATAACACATACATTAAGGGTAACAAAGGTTAATGTATAAATAAAGTTTGGTGGTTTATGACTTCCAAAATAATTTTTACAATCCCCTGTCAAGGATAAATACAGTTTAGTCGATTTTTCTCATTGAAAATTATTAATGCGATATTTCTTTCTTTGAAATCCTTATTTCTGTTGAGAATTTACCATGGGTAATATAATTGAGGATCTTACATGAATAGATTAATTAACAAAGAAAAGAATATTGGACTTCTACGTAATATCTAATCGTTTATATTATTTGATAATTTTATCACAAATAAAGAGGTTTGAATTGATAAAAATGTTGTTAGATTACGAATGATAAGAATACCGTGGACAGAGATCGCGAGAAAGGGTGAAGTTAAGTAGGATAGGAACTACAAATAAAATTGGTGTTAACAATCAGAAAAAAAAACGATATGTTGGGACAAATAATGAGGAAAGAAGACCTAGTAAATCTAAAATATCGTATATTGAAGGCAAGTGATGCATGGCAATAGTAAATAATCAACTAGACAAACGAAGATGTATAGTAAAGAAAGAATTACTTAGAGTATCAAAAACAGGAAGTTACAGAGAACCATTATATAATGCTTAAAAGAAGCTTATAGACTGGCCCGATGGAAAAGAATGAAAAACAGTTGTCTCTAACTAGCCGACGAAGAAGAGTTGTCCGACTAATGAGATATGAAAACTCCCTGAAAGGACCCTGATATACAAATCGCATCTTAACGGGACAACAAAAAGAAAGGCGTTCTTTATCACCCGCTGACCATGGGTTTGTACTTAAATTCTAATATCCAAAAATGAAAGAGGAAAACATTATCAATTTATTGCATCGTAGATATTAACAGAATGGAACGATAAGGATTTTGGAATAGCATAAGCAGAATTACAGTAATCGTAAAATGAAAGGCAAACAAGGTTTACAACATTAAGACTAGCGATTGTTTTTATTTTTCGAAGACAAAGAGAGACAAATGATAAAACCAATTGTCATGAATAGGATTGAAACAGTAAATACTGTGATCTAATAACAATAATTTTGAAGAAATAACTGAATTTCTCAATTCACTCAATGGATCTTCATAATCTCACTTTAACTCTGATTCGAACTATAAATCCAATTCGGTACCAAACGACTGATTTGGTCCGGAATTCCAATTCAGGTCGAAAATTGAGTTGAGTTCTTCAAATCATAAACTCTGCGGAACTGCAAACCTCATGTTACGAAACCTCTCACTTTTATTTTAATTTCATGGCATTTTGAAGAAAACAAATAATTTCTTCAATTCACAAAGTGTTGGAGATATTTTAAACTGAATTTAAAGCAAAACGTTTTAAAATCAAAATTTAAAAATGTGTTACTTTAATCTCAATACAAATTAATAAGTTTTAAAATCAATCATTTTTTTCAGTTATTTTAAAATTTCAAATTTTAACAGTTCCCTACTCATCCGGACAAAAGTCCCAATGCTGGGTGTTCAAACAGATGACCGGTGTATTTTCAATCCTGGGGTCATCCTGATTCCAAAAAGGTATAATATGTCTATCTAGAGCAATTGTGACCCGAGTTATACGAGTTTCAGCCACATAGACGGACAGACGGCCGTTTATTTATTTAGATATAAAGGAATTCCAACTTAGCTAATCAACAGTAGTTATATTTTTTTACGAAGGTTGACAGAATATCTTTACACTATCGACACTTTTATTATTCTCACGCACATCGAAACTATTCATAAAAATATCAGCACATATCAATGGAGCAATATATATATATATATATATATATATATATACATATATATATGCACTATTCATGCAGCGAATCTTTAATACATCAAACAACTCAACTTCAACATTACGACAAACACTTGACAGACTTCTCGAGTAAACTTGAGGGAAAACTCATCTCTAATGTTATGAACTTATTCACAAGCATACACTTATTTCATTTAGCACACTGTAAAAAAGTAATAATAAATCGTTTTTGTTCTTGTACCCTAGGGTCGTATTCTCTTGTATTTCTTTATTTCTTTGCAAACTCCAGTGCTATGCCTGTGTACTGTCATTAAGTAAATTCAACTTCCTCCACTTAATCGATTACAATATTGACAAAAGTATGGCGTCCACAAACAGTACCAAGTAGTCAGTCATGCAAGTATTGTATCGACCTCTACCACAAGCTGATCTCAATCTGATTCCAATGTGACAACTGTATTGTCCTGCCTCGGATCAGAAAACGTGGCGACCAGATTACTGTCTCGTCACATTGCACCGAGAGCGATAAAAGTCAAGAGTGCGCCCTGAGATATAGTGCAAAGATAGATCCAGAAATATTTTTTGCTAAGACTCGCGTGAATAAAACGAAATTTTTTGTGTTCGTTCGCCAACTAAAATAGAATTCACACAAAATTACTGATAAAATTTTACAAGTATTTTTCACAGTATGTTTATAACCGACTTTCAATGAAATTATTTGGCAACATAACACTACGAGTGGATGGTACATAATATAACACGAAAAGAACTTTTCACACAGTTGAGTCTTGACTCATTGTTGAATCTCGCCTATTTCATGGAATAATAATGCAACACAAAATGTACTTAGAACAAGAATGTATTATAACAA
Source organism: Acanthosepion esculentum (assembly GCA_964036315.1). NCBI lineage: Eukaryota > Metazoa > Mollusca > Cephalopoda > Sepiida > Sepiidae > Acanthosepion > Acanthosepion esculentum. Next base: position 75,882,429 of record OZ038475.1, read on the forward strand.
GAAAGTGTACACAATAAGTACATATAGTATTTCTGTATATTTCTGGGAAGACGTTCCTGGAGAATGTGTTGACTAGTCGCAGTCGATCAGAGTCTCTAGTTGGATCTCGTGATTCCTTCTCTCGTCTTCCGGTACCAACCACTATTTATATAGTTGGTAGTCACCTATGCAGATTAGGTGGATCCCACTACAACACCCCCTCCCAAGCCTTGGAATCCTTTTGGATTTCAAACTGGCTTCTATATGGGATGATGATCATGGTTATTTCTTTGTAGATCCCCTTTGCATAGTTCATATGTATATCTTTTTTTTTTCAATATCTTTTCCGTTTTGGATTCACGTCCAATGGGTCCGTGAACTTTCGTTTCCTACCGGATCTTCTCGGTTCATGAGCACTCGGCGGAGGTTCTACTTGAAAAGTATCATACATCAATGGGATCTTCCTCCTCATCCGGTATACTCTCTTCATGATCTAGCACGTAGCATTTTCTGAGTTGGTTCTGGTGCCTTTTATGAGTATTCTTCGGCCCTTTTATTATGTAAATCAGGTCACCGATTCTCTTGTCCACTATGCCTCGCTCCCAGAACTCAATGTTGTTTCTATAGCACTTGAAAAAGACCTTCTCTCCGGGGGTGTATCTTTTTCTAGCTGTATACATAGTGTTATTTATTCTATTTCTTCCTGGCAAAAGCTTGTCAAACACTGACTTAACTTTCCTAGCGAACATTAGTTCAGCTGGTGCCATGTTTGATGGTGTTCTCTGGTTAGGCGTGATTCTGTATACTTGTAGGAATTGCTGAAGCGCCTTTTCCGTTGGAACTCCTGAGGCTTTCTTCAGAGCGCGCTTTAACGTATCTACAAATCTTTCGGCGAGTCCATTGGATCTCGGATGATACGGCGGCGTCGTTATGTGGTTAATTTGATATAACTCACAAAATTCCTTAAATTCGTCAGAAGTGAATTGTGTACCATTGTCACTCACAATACACTCTGGCACACCGAACCGTGCAAATAGTTCATGCAAAAAAGTTGTTGTGGTGTTGGACGTAGGCTTTTTGCAGCGTAGTACTTCCGGCCATTTTGTAAAGCTATCTACCACTATTAAGTAGTAATAATCTTCTACTGGACCAGCGAAATCAATCTGTAATCTTTCCCACGGATGATCCGTCTTTGGCCATGGTTTGTGTACTATAGGTGGTGCCTTAGCTGCTAATGCACACCCATTACATCGATGAACCATGTTTTCGATATCCACATCCATTCCTTTCCAATATACAAAGCTTCGCATTAAGCTTTTTGTTCTATTAATCCCCGGGTGACCCATATGAAAGTCCCGTAGGATTCTTTTCTGCAACTTTTTTGGTACTACTACTCTCTCACCATACAATAAAATTTTGTCACAAATTGAATAGATCTCCTGAACTTTTTGGTCATTTGCTACCATTTTACTTTTTATTCCTAAAATGAAATCATCGCTTTCAGATTCTTTTTTGATTTCCTTTGATGTAACCGGTAGCTCTCTTACAATGTTGTTTACCATGCTTTTCACCTAATAATCTGCTCTGATATTTGCAATAATTGTTTCTTCGAATCCTTCATCTTTATTCGGTACGAGTCTTGATAAGGTATCCGCATGAATTATATTTTTGGATGATAGGTGCTTTATGTGGAAATCATAATTGAGAAGAATGGTTCCCCATCTTAACAGTCGATTTGCCGTGTAAACGGGTAACCCTTTCTTTGACCCAAAAATAGTGATCAGAGGTTTATGGTCTGTTTCTAACCTGAAATGTCTGCCGTAGATGTACCTATGAAATTTTGTTATGGCAAAAATGATACTCAGCGCCTCCTTTTCTATCTGTGAATAACTTCGCTCTCCTGGGAGTAATGCCCTCGAAGCATGCGCAATCGGTTTTCTAGAACCATCTGGCATTATGTGTTGAATACATGCTCCTACCCCGTATGAACTAGCATCACTTGCCACTACAATATCCAGTTTAGGATTGTAATGGGTTAAAAAGAGGTCGGACGTAAGCATTTTCTTAATTTCATCAAAGGCTTTTTGACATTCTACCGTCCATTCCCATGCCTTGTCTTTTTTCAGTAGTTCATTCAACGGAGCTCTTAGATTGTACATACCTTTAATGAATGCTTGATAATAGTTCGCGAGCCCAAGAAAACTCTGTAGTGTCGCCACGTTAGTGGGCGTCGGCATGTTTCTAATCGCAATGGACCTTTCCGGATCTGGAAATCTGCCATTTTTGTTGATTATGTGACCTAAATATTTAATTTCCTCCAAACCAAATTCACACTTTGATTCTTTGACTTTAAATCCAAAGTCCTGAATCTTTTTAAATACTTGATTGAGGTGCTCTCGATGTTCGTCGACGTTTGCACTCCTTACTATAATATCATCTAAGTAGGCACACGCAAAGTCTAAGTCATTCAACATGACGTCCATGGCTTGTTGAAAAATGGCTGGTGCCACTTTAATACCAAAAGGAAGCCTGTTGTACTTGAATAAACCCCTATGCGTGTTTATCACTAGTAACTTCGAACATTCTTTTTCGACGGGAATTTGGAGATAGGCATCTGATAAGTCGATTTTCGAAAAAATCACTCCGCCATTTAGCTTGTTAAAAATCTCCTCAGGACTCGGTAACGGGTAATGGTAGTCCTTAATTACAGAGTTCAACCCTGTCGAAAAATCAACGCAGACTCTGATTTGGTTTGATTTCTTTTTTATGCACACAATCGGCACAGCCCATGAATTAGATTCTACTTTTGAAATAATTCCCATTTTTTCCCACCTATCAAGTTCTTCGTTAACTTTCTCTACACTTGCGAAAGGCACGTTTCGTTTCTTTTTAAATATAGGCATAGTATTTTCTTTTAATTCAAATTTAGCTTCAAATTTGTTACATCTTCCAAGACCAGGTGTAAAGGTTTCCGGAAACTTTTTCTTTAATTCATCTTTAATGTCCTGTCTTGTTTGCGTATTACTTTCTACTTTTCTGCAGAATGAGTTTAACGGTTTATCCCACAATTCGAATGTTTCAATAAAATCTGTACCCAACAAGTTTTCTCCATTTCTCAGAATGAAAACTTTTATTTTTTTAACGATCCCATTCAATTTCATTGGAAGTACAACCTCGCCTTCGAAGTTAATTTGCTTTCCAGTTACCGTTCGAGCGAGTTTCGTTGACTTCATTATAGTAGGCCTTTTTAAAATTTTCCATGTTTTATCGTTCATTATTGTTAAATCTGACCCCGAATCGAGTTGAAATTTGATATTCTTTTTGAATATTTCAGTCGTCACATATTTCCTCAAATCTCTATCTGATTTGATATTCGAATTTGTTTGTCTAATTCGGCTCTTGAATTTTTTCGTTTTACAACACGATCCTTTGTGACCATTCTTTTGGCACACGAAACATTTCTTATTTCTATATGGGCAATTTACCTCCCAATGTCTTTCGTTACAACGTCTGCAATTATATGGTGGGACTTTTTTTATTTTCGTTCTTTTTATTTTCTTGTCTATTATTAAAATACGCTGAATTTTTTCTCCAATTTTTCTCTAATGGGTACTTTGACTGCTTTTTTATTTTTTTAATATACGCAATACCAGCTTCTTCGATTTTTTGCGACTCTTTTTTTAAACTTACGGCCCGTTGACACTCCTCTGCTAACTTTTGCAGGGTAAGGCCTTGTTCAGATTCGAGTTTAGACAAAACTCTACGTCTTATTTCGGCACTCTTACTGGATACCAGTCCTTGAGCAAAAATTAAACACTTGAATTCTTCAACCGTAATCTCTGCCAATCTGAAATTGTCACAATGTCTATTCACTATAGATGCATATGTTAAGTAATCCTGATCGTCGGATTTAGAGACATTCATGCATAACCATCGCTTATGCCAAAGCGACATATTTGCTCCAAACAGCTCTTTTAGCAATTTCACTGTTTCCGAGAATTCCAATTCAGTTGTTTTTCTCGGTAGAATAAAATCTACAAATTTGCTATGTTCTGCTGTACCTAGCTTTCTTAGTAATAGACTGACTTTTCTTGAATTCGACCAGTTTTCACAGTCTGTGTAGAAAATATCTTCATATCGTTTAAAGTACGCTTCAAACGTTTTTTCTTCGTCTGGCACATAGTTGAAAGTTTCCAGCGAATTAAATATGGTGTTATTAGAATATGAAGAATTTCCCTCATTTGCCTGATAGTTGTTTAATTTCTCCAGTGTTAACTTTTGAATTTCAAAAAGTCTTTCCTCTTGCCGGTCTTGATATTTCTGCATCGCTATCAGTTGTTCTTGCCGTATTTTTTCTTGATATTTTTGCTGTGCTATCTGTTGTTCTTGATATTTCTGCATTGCTATCAGTTGTTCTTGCTGTATTTTTCTTGATATTTTTGCTGTGCTATCTGTTGTTCTTGATATTTTTGCTGTGCTATCTGTTGGGATTTGAATAATTCAGATATGACTTTGGATAGTTCATCCATCTTTAGCTGATAGTGTTCATGCAACAAGGAATATACTTTTAATTTGTGTATCCACGAATATCATATAAGCTGACCAAAAAATCGAAACAACGTACGACTTTTATATTTTATATCTTGCTTTTACATTCACGCCCGTGCTAATCAACTCTGGTATTTTTTTTTTTTCGTGAACAGAGAGCGTCGGACTTTCTTTTTTTTTTTTTGTACTTCTGTTCGCGTATTTCAATGACAACGTCTGATTTTCTTATCAGAGGTAATTCGTCACTATATTGTTGAACAAATAAAAAAAACAATTTTTTTAAAGTTCGTTACCTTTCAAAGTCGACACGGTGTATTTGTGCTCCTTTTAAATCCATGCATGTTTTTGTAGTCGGCCAATTTTTCTTTTTAGAGGGTGTCTCGTTGTAGATAATTTTTTAATTTAAAATTACCGTTATTCGTTTACGACACCTTTCAATTTTTCTGAGTGAACGTTCCTTTATGCTTAGTCGTCTTTTAACGAGTTTTACATATCCAGAAGTTCAGAATCCTTCGTCGTTATGTTAACGTTGGACTTTGAATTAATAGTTTTTTTTTTCAGCCTGGGTTCTTCAATGACTTGTCCCAATTGTTGAAAACTCTCACTATTAATTCTTTCTTCTTTCCGTATGGTTCGTTCTACTTCTTTGCCATTGTTGAAACTTGGCGTATGGTTCGTTCTACTTTGTGGCCATTGTTGAAACTTGACGTATGGTTCGTTCTACTTCGTCGCCATTGTTGAGTCTTGACTCATTGTTGAATCTCGCCTATTTCATGGAATAATAATGCAACACAAAATGTACTTAGAACAAGAATGTATTATAACAAGAAAGTGTACACAATAAGTACATATAGTATTTCTGTATATTTCTGGGAAGACGTTCCTGGAGAATGTGTTGACTAGTCGCAGTCGATCGGAGTCTCTAGTTGGATCTCGTGATTCCTTCTCTCGTCTTCCGGTACCAACCACTATTTATATAGTTGGTAGTCACCTATGCAGATTAGGTGGATCCCACTACAACACACACATATATGCGAGGGAATGCAGAAAGGTTTTCCTGGCCCTCTTCATATAATCTAACCAAATATCGAAACTATATTTTTAAAATCCTTTCTTACATATATGAGAGCAGGGTAGACGAGACATTTCAACCTTGGGGTTCAGTCCGTCTCGGGGTCAACTCTGAATTTAAAACCGTAGAGAAAGCAACTGTAAACTGCAGTTCACAGATAATAAAGAAAGGGTAGCTGTGGAGAGGCATAAGAGCATAATGTTCTGAAGAGACATGTCCATATATATATATATATATATATATATATATATATATATATATATATTACATTACAATGAATCATTCATACAAAAAGTAAGTAAAGTTAATGATATAAAATGGCGAAATCCCTTCCTTAGAAAATTTCCATGTCTCAAGATGACTGTATGTACAGTTGAAAGTACTTGCGTATTTAAGAAAGACCTTATATAGCTTATATATATATATATATATATATATATATATATATATATATATATATATATATATATATATAATGAAAATATAGTTTTTAGGTAGGCTATATTAACATGCTCAATATCAGGGATATACCGTATGTAAATATGAAAGTCAACACCCAGCGGAGACAGTGTGTTTCCATGGTCTGAACATTGCTTTTAAAATGAAACATACTGTCCCCGCTCAGTCCACTTATAAATACGATTCCTTCCCCTAAAATTATTCTTGATATATAAAAGAATTTTCCCATATATAAATGTATGTATAGTGTCATGTCTCCCCCTCTCTCTCTCTTTCTCTCTCTCTCTCTCTCTCTCTCTCTCTATATATATATATATATATATATATATATGTATTCAGAACGACACAAAAATTCATTACGACGGAACAGTCAAAACACGAGGAAAAATTTCCCTTGAAAATAGCTAAAGAAGAGGCCGAAAGCGCTTGGGAAAATAAAAATCATGGAATATTTTTGTACCCACTTACTTCTACAAAACAGAAAAACTTAAGGATGCTGGAAATAATTAAAATTTATTAAATCTTCCTTGTCAGTCGTATTTTATGAAAGATGTTTGAAAGAAAGGTTGCTGCTCAACACTGTCAGTCACTGTGTGTTTATCTAAATCTAAAAATAAACACGCTAAAATTCACCTTCATGCCTGCCGTGCGCCGATGGCCTACTGGTAGAAGTTCCGACTGACGCAAATTCGATCCTAGCTAGAGGCAACCGGACGTGATGAGCTGCGAAACAGTCTGTCTGTGGATGACAAAAATATATATATATATATATATATGAAGAGATAAGTTATCAAATATTTAGTAAAATACGCGCATAAATACTGATAAGTGTTCAGCCTGATAAAATGATAAAACAGATTTTTGTGGGGAGGTATCCCTTCTTGGTTGGGCCGAGCATCCGATCGGTTGTCGTCTACTTTTGTCTTTCTCTATTCTGATTCGGAACTCGTGCATGCTTATTGATGGAACTGAAAAGATAATTCGTAGAATTGATTGATAATTGTGACGACACTGTGTCTATCGGGATTACAATAATCAAAAGTGTGATGGGAGAATCTGCGCATTACATTTTGATATGAAAAAAAATGATAAAAATGAATAATGTTACATTTATAAATATCGAAATTGTAAAGGAAGAATGTATGCAGCAGGGAAATGAAGACGAGGAATGAAAGAATGGAAGTGTGAAGGAAGAAAGAAAAAAAGTAGAAACAAAAATATCTAAAAACAAAACAAAGTCGAAAAAACAGCAGATGCAACTCTCGCTATATTACTATTATTATTCTTTTCTTCATTCTTTACTGGAGAAGAAAATGTTGACGAAATTACAGTAAAGAATACTAATCCATACACGCGTGTGCGCGACAAATATTTAATAAAATACACATATAAATGCTGATAATTTTGATGCCAAGGAAAGAAAATCCTATCTTCCTGTTTAAACCACTGTCTTTGGCAAGTGGGAAAACACTACTGATTAAATTTTTGAGGAAACGTATTGCCTTTGAAGAATTACATTGTCATTCAAATCTGCTTTATAAAATACAACGTCATATTAGCAGATCGCATAAACAGAAATAAACTTTTAAAAATACTTGAAGCATATATATATATATATATATATATATATATATATATATATGTGTGTGTGTGTGTGTGTGTGTGTGTGTGTGTAAAAGACAAAGTGTGAAAAAGTTATCTTGTAACGCGTTTCATTTTTTAGGACTTAGTCTGACAAAACACGTAACACGAAACATTTTTCCACTTTCTTATACATATTTTCCCCACAATGTTGTTCTTGATACATAAATTGTACATATAATTATCCCCCATATATATATATATATATATATATATATATATATATATATATATATATATATATGTATATATATATATATATATATATATATATATATATATATATATATATATGAAGAAATATAGTCTTAAAGTGTGCTATATTTATGGGATAAAGTGCTCAATATCAGAGATAGAGCGTGTGTAAATATAAAAGTGAACATAGAAGTCAACACTTAGAGGCGACAGTCTATTTCATGTTAGATGCAATCGTCAGGCCACCAAATCACACCTGTTAGAATAGACGAAATAGAATAAAAAATAAGGAACATAATCAATAAATAAAGTAAATAATAAACAAATTATTAACCTATTATGACCAAAATATTAGACTATAAAAAATCAAAACAAAAAATCGGACGAAAAATAGCTATAACTGTTATATAACGATAAAAAAATGAATAAACAATAATATACTGCGTTACTTAAAAATCGAAATCCCAAAACAGAAAATATACAGTGTAATAAATAAATAACGACAAGTATAATAAATTGATCTAAATACATCCAAATATATAAATAAACTAACAACCGATACCGATAAACTAGCCGTTTAGAAAAAACGAATAAAGATAATCAATTCAAATGAATAAATTAAAAACTGTTCCCGCCAAAATAATAGTCAGAACAAACTACAACAATCAACCCCAAAATTCAACAAATAGCTTTATCTTCCCAAACAAAAACAAAACTATTACATAAGCTATATAAACAAATTTTTATTACGTTAATAAAAACACCGATCAAAATAAAAATAATAAATAAATAAAAACAAGCAAAATAATTTGACCCAAATAAATAAACAAATAAACGACTTCCGGTAAAATAGCCGCCATAATAGACTACCCACAATAAGCTATATAAACAAATTTTTACTACGATAATAAAAACACCGATCAAAATAAAAAATAAAAATAAAATAAATATAAAGGATAAAAGACAAAAATAAATTAAATAAAAACAAGCAAAATAATTTGACACAAATTAACAAATAAACAAATAAACGACTTCCGGTAAAATTTCTGCCAAAATAGACTACCCACAATGCACCACTGACCCGTATATATAAATAGCCGAGAAAAATAACAGCACTCGTGGCCTGACGATTGCATCTAGCATGAAACAGACTGTCGCCTCTAAGTGTTGACTTAGTGAGATAGATAGATAGATAGATAGATAGATAGATAGATATGTGGATGGCAATATCTATGCTCCTGAAAAAATTATTTCGGTTGAGCTTTCTGGGGAGGAAGTGTGAGTTTGTAAACAGTGACTATTATTCCTTATAATGCAAGACTCTTCGGTAAAGCGAATCGTGTTCTCAGTCACTTTGTGTTTCATCTAAAAATAAATACACTTAAATTCAACTTCATCTCTTGCCGTGCGTCAACGGTTTAAGGGTAGAATTTCCAACTGAAGCCAATTCCGCCGGGTTTCGATCCTAGCTAGAGGCAACCGGATATCTACACTGATGAGCTGTGATACAGCAAAACAATCTGTCTGTGGATGACAATATATATATATTCACTGCAAGACTCAAGTCTTGCCAAACGTCCGTCAGGCATGTTGAAATGATGGGTTTCCATGGCGTGTTGACAGGGACTTTGAATCCCTGAGACATATGAGCCTGATACATATTTATTATACTCATCGCCAAGTTTTTGGTTACCAAGTTTGTATTAAACTGAATTAAACACGGAGCTCAGAGTCACGGACTTTATTTACAAGATAGAGTACTGGGATGTAAAAGTTATTGTGGGTATAGTGATGTTGAGGGATCTCCCCTTTTTACACAAATGGACTCACCCAGAGTATACATATACTACTGCCAGTGAATACCCGAACAGTAAGAGTACGTCAAGTCAAGTAGTAGTAGTAGTAGAACGTTGAGTCGGTCGAGTAGTCATAGAGGAGGGTAGTACAAGAGTCACAGTAACGAGCCCGTAGACTCAGTAAGATGTCATATAGCGATACGTCGATACCAAAGACTACATATATATATTTGTCTACTAACCCCGCATTCCTGGAACTACTAACCTGTATTACCAGTTTGTATTATTACGTTAATACATTTATTTTCCTATATTCATTCTTGGCGTTTGTTATTATTTGATACAGGATTTTATCCCGGAATCCACAACAGCGATATGAGGCAACAATTCTATTTTAGGTTACACCTTTGAATAATAATACTAGTTTAGTCACGCCGTCAAAAATGAAAAAAAAGTAGTGAGATGCAATGAAACAAAGTCTTGAAACAATGTATTGAGATTCAATAAAGCGGAGATAATGAATTCACAACTAAAATAGGGGCCAATGAACCGTTTAATTAATCCGTTCTCCTTATATATTTTTAGACGTTCAGTTTCATTGATTACTCCTAGTATTATATAAATCGCTTTATCATCAATATCTTTTCATGTTCAAAATATTCCGTGTTTAATATAATAGTGAAATGGAAATATCTTTCGGAAGAAAAAGATTAGCAACAGAATGATAAAGACGGCGATGACAAAGCCTATTTCAACACCAAGTTGATCACTTGATAGGTAAGGTATCTGAGTCTCTAACATGAAAGGCTAGTACAAATAAGACTGCAATCTAAGAAACGTAGGAGAAAAGGAACAGATTAATTGAACGGTTCATTTTGCTTGGGAAATAATTGTGTCTAAATGCAGATAAATATTTTACTTGTATAGATTATTACAAAGACTAAGAGAAGTAATTACTGATAAATGTATTAATCTAAGTTGATTTACCACTCTTCCCACTACACATGGGACAGGAAATATATAAATAAATACACACTGATAATTATTATATGGTTTGATATTACAAAAGTTTATATGGAAACTTTCACTATATAATGTCCAATCTACGTGATTAGTATACACTACTGAAATAAGGGCATAGACAGGTAAGGAGATTATGTTAGGAAATTAATATTTCTTGGGTAAAATAAGGCTACAGATTTAATGTTGGAGGTACGATGGAATAATGGATAGCGGCTTGGATTGAGGAATCGGAGAGCTGAGTTCGAATTCCAGTCAGATTCATTACATTTACTTAAATGCTAACACCCTTGGGAAAGGTATGAATCCTCTTCCCCACAGCTATGTGTGAATAGTAGGACAGAATGAGTTCTATAACCTTGGATGGCAACTGATCTACCGCAGAAAGAAATGGCAACCTACTGCGGGAAAAAAATCTGCCTCGTCAGTCTTGTATCGAAAGATACATGATCGCCTAAGCGTGTAGCACATAACTGACTGACCTACAGTTGTCCTACCAGTTTTCTTGGCCCTATCAAAATCCAATTTGCGTTTCTTCTTGTGCGCATGTGCAAGAGTGCAGAAAAAGCATGTTATTTTTACATACAGGTGTATTTAATATTTTAAAATAGATATATAGATAAGGGAAGAGAAGAAAGAAAGTGAAAGTAAAGTTCTATCAAAATGTTTTCGCTATTTCCGTGAATCAAATACTCATACAAGGACTCAAACATAACACACACACACACTTGTGTGTGTGTGTGTGTGTGTGTGCACGCGCACGCGCGCAACTGAACGAGACAAACAATGAAATAATAATAATAAATAAACTTAATTTCGGTTTATCAGGAAATAAAAAAAACAACACAGAATAAATGTAATGTGAGCAGCTGGCATTTCTCTTGTAGATAAAATCAAATCGAAAACTAGTTGTTACAAGTTAATTCAAGACTATAATACAAATTAAAAGTTGGTAAACGTTAGCAATTCTCCATCATTCTGATATAGAACTTTATTTTCTTTTATGAACGATGTTCTTTCAGTACGATGATGGCACTCACTATCATCTCACTATCCATCTCACTATCCTTTGTAACTGTTATGGTCCAGGTTAGAACCAAGGAAGAACAACACGAACACAAGAGTAGAAATAACGAAGATATATTACATGGAATAATAATACAAGATGTGGAAGGTGTTAGTATGACTGTCAGTCTGGTTTGGAGTGAACTACTATCGGCTCGACTCGATTCGTCTCTCTCTCTCTCTCTCTCCTGAGAGGCGTAGTATACATAGTGTTAGGAAGAGTTCATTCTGTAGTTATATGTAAGGACCCATAACAGTAACTCTAATTAATTTTTGTTCTCTTACTATACCCCCGAGCCCATGCTTTGCCATCCATTTGCACAAGCTCGTCAGGTGGGTTACTCGATGTTCCTTTCTTTACTCTGTTGCTTTCCGACAACGGGCCACCAGCGGTAAACGCTACTGACATGCCACCCAATAGCAGATTGGTGGGTTGCGTGTAGGGAGTTTGGTAGGTCCCCATGTGTATTTAAATGAGACCTAATTGTGCTGTGGTCCGAGGGATGTAACATGAGTCTTCTTGTTAAACAAATTGTGGTATACCCAATATAATTATTTAAGATATTAGATTGGTCAGGAACACGTAAATTCGTAAATAATACTGGTTCTCTGTTATTTTGATCTTGCAGGTTAATTCTCTCTTTCTCTTTCTCTCTCTCTCTCTCATATATATATATATATATATATATATATATATATATATATATATATATATATATATATATATATATATATTGCCAGGTCGACCAAAGTGCGATATGACCATTTGTTTTGCTCTTGCTACTTTTCCTCGATTCTTTCCTGAGAAAGAAGACCATATCCGATATATGTCGATTCGCTCCAAAGATACACTGGCTCTCAATGATGTGATTTACGGAAACGTTTACCAATCGTCCACTGAGCATGAGTCACGCGGACATTTTGTTAGCAATAAAGAGAAGCGTCATACTCTCATAGTCAGACATATTTTTTTTTGTATTTGGCGGTTATGATGACTCTGAAATCCCGGCGTAATTGCCCCTTTTCCCAAAAGTAGACAAGGCTCTTGTTGAGCATTGAATGCAGAGCTGAGTGTCCGTGCTTCCACATCTTTCAAATAATATGATAGGCGCCTGCAGCCTCACTGTATTTCTTTTTTGACTTTCGCAATTTCTTCTGACGTAGCTAGCTGTCACGTCATTATTTCGTAGTTGCGTTTGATTGCAACTTCATGGATACACTATTATGGAATCAACAAGGATTTCACATTTTGGTCGAAGCAATTGCGTTTATTTCTCACTTGCCTTTTGCAAAGACATGATTCTCTTTTCACCCGCTACCAACTATAGGTAAAATAGTAGGGGATAGTAAACAGGGAAACCACTCTAGATGAAGGATAACTCTGAATTCAAAGTCTACCATCATGTGATGGGTCAGCCTAACAAAGCAATGAACATAACACGTGAAGCGAGATAAGTATATCCTTTGAGTTAAATTTTTGTCTTCCCATTCGGTGAAATGAATCCACAATCACCAGTCCTGAACACCAGTTCCATACTGGATCCTGAACTGGATGTTGAATGGATGGATCAATAGCTGTGTAACTCTTTAGTCATCTAAAATAATTCATGCTTACGCGATTCGTTGAATAATACAGCGCTAACATACCTAAACTTCGAAGGTAACTAATAACTGATACAACAAAAGTTAATAAAAATGAACACGCTACCACCCCTTGTCTAAATGATTGTATTTCTCTGAATCCTTGGAAACAGTGAATTATGAATTTTGCCGTGTCTTTAAAACTCATATATATATATATATATATATATATATATATATATATATATATATATATCAAGAAAGAACAGTAAGATATATAATCCGGTGTTCTTATTGATATTTTTATTTTTACAAAATAGTGCTCAATGTAAATTTACAGACCATTAATATTATAAATTAACTGATTTCAAATATGTTTTTTTTAGCTAGACAGTAATAACCATGTTTCAAAAATGGAAGCTAAAAGCTTCGAATTTAATTTTGTAATTAAATTAAAAACATTAGTTCCATTTCATCCTCAAGCAAATTTTGGAGTAACTTATTTTTTTAAATTTACTGAGTTTTAAAGGCATAACTGTATCCTATTACCAATCAATATCTAAAGAAATGTTCATGAATGCGTTGGACTTTGCCACCCAGTACACAGATATTACAGAAGAAGAAAAGAACATTATTATAAATGCGAAAATATCGGTACTGATACATAAAGGTGACCAATGCATAAAGAATTCATATGACCACTTTGACATCACAATGGGATTACTAGACTCAGCTGAGTTTTCTGAACTCATAGGTCTTTTTATATTATACAATCTTACAGCGCACCGTGATATTAATATAACTGACATTGGTCTTATGGTTATTAGAAACTCTACTAACTTTAAAATAGATAAAATTAGAAAGGTATTATATAAAGAATTTAAAAGCATGAACTTAAAAATTACGGTTAGCACTAAATTAAAAAAAAGTTAACTTCCTTGATATAACATTAGATTTAAAGAAAAATACATACACACCTTATAAAAACCCAATACCAATCCTTTATATATACACCCTAAATCAAATCACCTCCATCTATAATTAAGCCTATACCTTTATCTATCCGAAAAAGAATTAGTACAAATTCAGCAAATGACAAGATTTTCGATGAACATATTAATTTCTATAATAAAGCTCTAAATGATAGTGGCTACAAAAAACAAAAACTAACTTATATAAAAAAAGAAAATGGAAAGCATAGAAAAAACAGAAACAGAAAAATAATTTGGTATACGCCCCCATACAACCAGATGGTAAAGAACAAATTAGGACAAAAATTCCACGCATTAATAGTCAAGCATTTTCTTAGTGAAAGTAAACTAAGTACTATTTTCAATAAAAATACACTAAAATTAAGTTACAGCTGTACTGAAAACTTAGAAAAAATTATTAAGAAACATAATGCTAATACCTTAAATAAACACTTATACCAGAACAAAAAAATTTTAGACAATGGAAAAATAAAAATAAAAACTGATGAGGATAAACAAAATTATGTAACTGTGGAAACCCTCATAACTGTCCTCTACAAAATAAATGTCGCACGGAATCATTAGTATACCAATGCAATATATCTTCTATTGAAAATCCTGAAAACATAAAAATATATATAGGTTGCACAAACCATCAGTTCAAAAAAGGTTCAACCAACATGAAAGTTCATTTAGGATAAATAAATATAAAAATCAACATCTCTCTCAAAGTACTTCTGGCACCTAAAAGAATCCAATAAAACACCTACAGTAAAATGGAAGTTAATAAGAAAAGCTAGAATATGTAGGTCATTAAATGACCCATGTCCTTTGTACATACATGAGAAAATATATATTACTAAGTTTATAAAAAATAAAAATTTACTGAATCAGAGAAATGAATTAGCTATTTTTGTCGTAATTGTCATAAATTTTCCTTATGAAAAAATAATTTTATATACTGTAAGTAATTCTAGTACATTTACTTGTTTTAATAAGAAATAGTTTATTAAAAATTAAAAATTAAAATATTTTAAAATTGTAGTTAAATAAAACGTATTCTAACCTAAACATCCCCAAAAGATCTTTAAGTATACAAATAGAAAAAATGCCGTAAGAATTTTTTGCCGTTAACAATAAAATTATAAAAAAACCCCAGACGACATGCATTTAACGGATATCAGAATTCATTGAAAAATACATCACTACCCTACCTAAACATAACCCCTTTTTCGAACGTAACTAATAACTGATACAACAAAAGTTAATAAAAATGAACACGCTACTACCCCTTGTCTGAATGATTGGATTTCTCTGTATACTTGGAAACAGTGAATTATGAATTTTGTCGTGCCTTTAAAACTCAGTAAATTTAAAAAATAAGTTACTCCAAAATTCGCTTGAAGATGAAATGGAATTAATGTTTTTAATTTAATTACAAAATTAAATTCGAAGATTTTAGCTTCCATTTTTGAAACATGGTCATTACTGTGCAGCGAAAAAATATATTTTATATCAGTTAATATATATATATATATATATATATATATATATATATATATATATATATATATATATATATATATATATATATATTAACCTGCAAGATCAAAATGACAGAGAACCAACATTATTTACGAATTTACATGTTCCTGAACAATCTAAATTCTTAAATAATTATATTGGCTATACTACAACTTGTTTAACAAGAAGACTCTCTCAGACCACAGCACAATTAGGTCTCATTTAAATACACATGGGGACCTATCAAACTCTATTCGTAACACAAATATAATACCATCATCCACATGTAAAAATGGCGAAAAATAGTGGAACCATTATTTATAAAAAAGAAACAGCCAACACTCAAGAATATCAACTATGAACACGGCCATAATGTGTTGACCGTGTATGGAAGAAAAAAGCAATCCTATAACTCTAGATAAATAGAGAAAATAATCCATATATGCAGTTAAAAGTAAAATAAAATTTATCTTTGATAATGGGTAAAAGTGTAGCCGAAAACGCTTGGATATATAAAATATTCGGGCAATTTCTATATAATTGATCTCCTGAAAAGAAAAAATTATATGAACACATGAAAAACTATATAAAAACTTAATCAAAGCACATTGTCATTTTTAACCTTGCATATATATATATATATATATATATATATATATATATATATATATATATATATATATACAGGCTGTATCAAAATACTTTTACAAAATTTGGGGGCGAGGTCCTGTCACTTATATATATATATATATATATATATATATATATATATATATATATATATATATATAGGGGTCAGAACATAGCCCCCAAATTAACAATATATATATATATATATATATATATATATATATATATATATATATATATATATATATATATATATATGTTTGTTTCGTTATAAACGACTGGCAAAGTGCTGTGTTTAAAACCATTTTTCATGTTCTTATTGAAAAGAATTATTCCCATCCTTTACGTATTCCTTTGGTAAGAAGAGCGTTCCACTCTGGAAGCTTCTTCCCAAGAACAGCTATTCCGTGAAACAGGCCTGCGTGGATATTTCCATGAACACTACAATTTTCCAGTCTAGAGTCAATCATTATCTATCCGTCATATCCTTCCTACTTCATTCTCTTACGTTTATATTTCCTATACTACATTCAGTAACCTTCTAACCTGAGTGTCTCTTAAGCCTTGTTCATTGAACTATAGTACAAACAATATTCCACTATATTGATCAATAATAATTTCGAAATCTGTGAAGTGATAGTCCGGTTGTTTCTCGTCCTGGGCATGACGATAAACTAAATCCGGCAACAGAGCCTCTGATCGGGAGACTGGAGACTTTGAGAAGTGTGGAACCACGTCTTAATTGATGTTGTTCCCAGATCCCCCGCCTTGACCCGAGGTGGTAGCACCTGTTATGGTCCCAGCCATGGGCAAATAGTTAACCACCAAATTGGGGTCAAAACACCGTGAAAGTATAAAAAAAATGTTATAGGGAATATACAAATAATACATTTTCGAAAAAAAATATTACCAGCAGTAAAACTTTTTGAAAAAAAATTATCAGCAATATATATTTGAAAAAAAAAATACATATTCTATTCTAAAAAAAAAACATATTGTATTCTATTCATATCCTAAAAGTCTTGTCTGCATTAAGTATCCCATTGAGGTTGATATGCTGTAAAACAAAATAAACCAAACTAAACCGGTTGTTCCTCTTGGGCTTTTACAATTTATTGACAAATTATTAATGATTATGTTTTTTTAACGTTAAATGAGTAAAAATTCATTTGTTTAACGTTAAATATGACTAAAAATTCATTTGGTTTTATCTTCGTACATACCGTAGTTTTGTGCTTATTAGACGTATGCTTTTTCTCCTCTAAAATATTCCCAAATCCCAAGCTGCGTTCTATAAATTGAAGGTCGATGATGGGAATTAACTTCTCTTCTAATTCTCATTCTAAATGGTTACTATAAAATTGGTACTTCTCGGTCTGTGATGAAATTTTTAAGAAAGGTCATTCGTTGAATAATACAGCGCTAACATACCTAAACTTCGAAGGTAACTAATAACTGATACAACAAAAGTTAATAAAAATGAACACGCTACCACCCCTTGTCTAAATGATTGGATTTCTCTGTATCCTTGGAAACAGTGGATTATGAATTTTGCCGTGTCTTTAATACTCATATATATATATATATATATATATATATATATATATAAAGAAAGAAAGAAAGAAAGAACAGTAAGATATATAATCCGGTGTTCTTATTGATATTTTTATTTTTACAAAATAGTGCTCAATGTAAATTTACAGACCATTAATATTATAAATTAACTGATTTCAAATATGTTTTTTTTCGCTACACAGTAATAACCATGTTTCAAAAATGGAAGCTAAAAGCTTCGAATTCAATTTTGTAATTAAATAAAAACATTAGTTTCATTTCATCCGCAAGCGAATTTTGGAGTAACTTATTTTTTAAATTTACTGAGTTTTAAAGGCACGGCAAAATTCTTAATTCACTGTTTCCAAGGATACAGAGAAATCCAATCATTCAGACAAGGGGTAGTAGCGTGTTTCTTTTCGATTCCTTCTTTCAAAATTCTTTTGGGCATCTAATGTATCGGAGCGTCTTATAAGCACCAATATACGGTACCTACTCCTTACTTCCATCCGATTAGAGACTAAATGTATTAATGAACCAAGTCACTACACTCTGCCCAACACCCTACTTTGATGTAGTTGTTGATACATAAAAGTCTTTTAATCTTGAGGTGGCCACTTTTAGCGTTGCGAGAGTATGTCAGAATATTTTGTTGAGCGTGATGTTGTGCTGAGAGAATGTAAAAATAGAGGTTAACAGATTTGTTAAGAGTTGGTTTCGTTACTAGGAAACGAAGTGTCAATTAATCAATACGTAGAATGAACAGATGCGCAAGTCGTAAAAGCAAGTATCCAGTTATTTGCCGTTCTTTTAAAGTAACGATGTAGCAAACCTTAAATAGATAAGGACTTTAAAATGTGTAATTGATTGGCACATTGTTTACATTTGTATGTCATACTACTGACATGAGACGAATAAAAAATAGTTTCTCATAACGCTAACGGCATGAATTCTAAAAGCTCAGCAGAGTATAAGAAACGGGAAAACTTCGTCACAAACAAAGAAAAGAGCACTGAACAGTCATGCGATATATGTGAATGCTGGACAATCTCCTCAAAGATGAAGAAGAGACTAAAAGCAACAGAAATGTGGTTCTACAGAAGGATGCTGAGGATACCATGATCCGAATATGTAAACAACGACGAAGTTCTAGAGAAAGTAGAAACAAAAAGGAAATTTATACTTAACATCAGGAAGAGACAACTGAAATTTATGGGACACTTAATAAGGTAAGAGGGCTTGGAAAATCTGATACTCACAGGACAGATTGACGTTAAGAAAGACAGAGGAAAACAACGCATAACATATTTAGTGATCTTGACTAAATGGATGGCGGAACAGCGTTTGGGATAAATAAAATTTATTAAGAGGCACAAAAGAGAGGAAGAGCCTTTAAAAAAAGCTAGCACAGACATTCATGAGTCTATTACGCCATCCATCCCGGTCCCACATCAAGAACGGATGGTCATTAGGGTGGCATCCTGTGTCTCTCTATAGTTGGTCACTGTAGGTTAATGCTGGGCTACTGACCCTTCTTGCGCAATGACTAGGTGTCCAGAGCAGTAGATCACTTGCAAGTTCTTGTTTTGCCCGCCAGCATTCCCCGTTCATGTAAGATTGTAGAAATATCAGCGATAGGTCTATAGAGCTGTGGTTTAGTTAGATAGTATCTCCAAAAGATATCAAATATCTCTCTCAGCACCCGAGTGTAGGTTACATCAAGCTTAAACTCTAGGGTTTTGGTTAATGTCCAAGCAGTGGAACCATACATTATAAGCGTCTTTACAGTGTCACGAAAGAAGCTCCGTTTGAGGTTGTCTGATAGATCAGATTTCCAGATTACATCCATTTTATTTAAGGATGCCGAGGCTTTAGTTATACGGGTTTTCACATCATTTTCAGTACAATTTATTTCGCTTCCTAGGTATGTGAAAAATTCAAAAGATTTTATCGATTCACTTTGTAGACAGTTTGTATTGAGCCTTGCTAGTTGAAACCTATGTATGCTATACGTAATATGTATTTGATTCTAACATTTAGACACAAAATAAGTTATATTATTGTTTTTATGCTAGCACTTACTAAAATATATAATGTTTCTCGTGGTAACATTTAAAAACTTGCAAAATATGTAATGTGTATTTAATGTTAAAAGTTGGGCAATTACAAAAAATTCTGATGTTAATATTCACTTTTGTGGGGGATGTATTTTGACATGAAATTAGCAATTAGGAAGAAAACTACATATTTGTAAATGTACAGAATAATATAAAACTAAACGTAACTATGGTTTTATATTTTAATATTTAGCTGCATAGCGGCCAGTTAGTTATGTTCCATGTGTAGGTGATCATGTATCTTTTGATACATGACTGACGAGACAGATTTTTCCCGCAGTAGGTTACCATTTCTTTCTGAGGTAGACCAGTTGCCTTGCAAAGCTATAGAACCTGCTATTTACCCCTAGCGAGTGGGGGATAAGAAGAGGATTAACACCTTTCCCAAGGGTAATAGCTAGTAAATGAATGTAATGGATCCGACTGAAATTAGACCTCGACTCTCCGATTCCTTAATTCGAGCCGCTATCCATTACTCCACCGAGCCTCCTAGCACTGATTTATAATACAGTGTAACCCGGATATAAGAGAGTTGTCGGGACCGGAGAAGAAGTCTATGTCCGGGTTTCTCTTATATCCAGGTTTGGTCTATTATATATACATTAAAACAGGCTCTAATTTGGGACCAGAGAAAATCTCTCTTATATCCGAGTTTCTCTTATATCCGGGTCTCTTATATCCGGGTTACACTGTAATTACTTGGAGACATTCTTCGTAAACCTTTTCCCTAGATTTCTCTATATTTTAAAAAAAATTCTTATACCATTTTTCTGTTGAAACGACCTTAAATCATAAATATTTTTGGCGTTCTTCTAATCAATTCGTTCTTTCAAGCATCGCCAAGAAATTGCATTTGGATTCTAGTCAGGAAACTGACTAGGTCAATTAAACACCTCTACATTTGTTCTGAAAACACCATTTGCGCGTTATTTTAGCCGTATGCTTCGGATCGTTATCTTGTTGAACAATGCAATCTCAAACTTTTGCAATGAATAAAACAAATTAGCTTCCAAAACACTCCGATATGTCGTTCGATTCCTTCAATCGGTTTCTTTAATCATTTATTCTCATTCCAATGGAAAGGATACAATCTCAAACTATGATGCTTCTACTTACGTTCTTTAATGTTGGGATGTTTTTTTTTCGATCACTGGCGTATCCTTCTTTTAAATGATGAGGTAAGTTAGCATTATAATTTTCGTCTTGTCCGACTAAAAATGTTATTCCAAAAATTATTAAGCGTCACTCAATGCTTAAGAGCGAAACTCTGGGAAACCCAATGTCTTTTCAACAGCAGTATTTTCCATGAAATAAACAATTTCTGTACAGTTCAGTATTCATAGTTTTTTTAGTAGCCGGAGTTCAAACTTTCTTAAATTTTATCTCTCTTTTCGAGTATCCATTGAATTGTCTTTGACATAGCATTTTTTTAGTTAATCCATTGTGTTTGGAGTACCAATTCAAAGAACGTTTTTGGTGTGTCAAACGTCTTCCATTTCAAAATAGTTATTTACCCCGGTCTCCCCAATTATATGAGATATGATACAATGGTTTAATGTAAGGAACCCGAGCGTGTACACTCGGCCTAAGGACAAAAATTGCTCAGCCTCCCGCAACCGCTGGCATTGGTATGACTACTGATCCCCACTCACTAGCTTCCATTTAAAAAATAATCGTTTCAGTGGTTCTAACAGGGATATTTAACATTTTGGCAATGGCTCTGTAGCCAATTAGATTCGAATGCCAACAGACGGATGTGTTTGGCCGACCATGTCAGCCTGGTCCATCTGGAAGGGGTTACGCACTAAATAGCACCCATATACAAACACAGACACAGACACAGACACACACAGACACACACACACGCACGCATATACACGCACATATGTATCAGTTTAAATTTCAGCAAGATTTTTTGATGCACACATTTAAAACTATCGAAAAAATGCAATTCGTACATTTTCAAATAAGTGCCAGTTGATTGGCTTATTTTTTCAATCATCAAGCTTTTCTATTTGTAAATTATTTACAATTTTCCCCTCCTCCTCCATTTCTTCCGTATTCCATTTGTAAGAAGGAAGTTCCACTCAGTTCTTTTCACAAAAAATGTTTCTTTATCTCTTTAAGTTAAACTTCATATCACCTCCTTTTTCAAACATCGTACAACACATTCATTCTTACCATTTTAGTAGTAACCCTCTATCTGAATGGTTCTGGAGATTTGCATTTTTTAAATTCTAGTATGAAAAGGAAGAAAGAGATTATGTTGAAAATTTATATCTATAGTTCAAAATAAATGCTTTTTTATTTCATTATTACACTACGGAATTCAAGATGTAAATTGAACGATGCCACCATTAATACTTTCTCCGTGGATCAATTTGTCTAATTTTCTCTCTTGTCAATTTAAAAAAAATCTTGAGTCCTTCATTAAAGCCATGCCCACGTATTCATCTCTTTTAGTAGACTTCTTCTGTCTAGTTTTGTTTCTAAAATCCTTTTTATCCCCCTGAGGCATTCCTTTTTTGGTTTGTTATTTTACTTCTTAGTGGTTTATGATGTCGTAGGGAAGTGATTCAAGCTAATTTTAGCGATCATTTGAATTTGATTTTCTATTTTCTCATTAAAGCCCATTTATTGTCGCCGTTGAATTTGTACAAAAGATTCTAGATCATTCACATATATAGAACGATTAACACTTTCTTTCCCCCAATATTTGAAAACTTGTTCGCCTTTATAATTTCTTAAAATCCTCTATATTTTCTTAAATTTATATTCAGCAGTATATTATATGAAAAATTAATTTTGTTTGTCCAATACAAATGCTCATCGCGTTGATGAATTATCAGAGCTTCCTGGCTATGACGAAAAACTACATCCAGCAGCAAGGCCTCTGATCAGGAGATTGGAAGTTTTGAGGAGTGTGGAACCCCCTTTTAACTGCTGTTGTACCCACGCCTACCCTGACTCGTGATGGTAGCATCTGTTACGGTCCCAGCTATGGACAAATAGTGAACCCCCAAACAAAGACCAATAGTACATTTTTATAATAAAATGACCAACAATAGCAAAATGACAATCAATGCAATAATAAAAATAATTTTTATATTAAAATTACCAACAATACATTTTATCGTTTACAAAATATATATCTAAAAACACCTTTACTCTAAAATTATAAAATGATGTAAAAACATTTGTAGTTGAAAGCATATAATTATATATAAAATATTTAGATTTCGACATTAAATAACCCAAAGAGGATAATATACCGCTAAACAAATTCAACCAACCAACATGAAAGAAGTCCTTTATGACAAATCTACAGTAGCGGCCATAATATAAGGAACGGAAACAACAAAGACATAAATATGTGTATTACTTAAAAAGTAATGCACGATTAGCAATGAAATTTTTACCGAAAAACGTTTTGAAACGGCTACATCAATTGCCCGTAAATTTAATGAAGAGACAGATAATAAGATCTCAAGGAAAACGGTTGCTCGCAGG
Source organism: Acanthosepion esculentum (assembly GCA_964036315.1). Lineage (NCBI taxonomy): Eukaryota > Metazoa > Mollusca > Cephalopoda > Sepiida > Sepiidae > Acanthosepion > Acanthosepion esculentum. The sequence goes on from OZ038475.1 coordinate 75,906,091, forward strand.
TTAAAAAATGCAGGATTTCATGCCCGTAATCCAGCTTCGAAGCCTCTCATTTCAAAGCGAAACCAAAGGGCATGCCTGGAGTATGCGAGAGTACATGTTGTTTGGACTGACGCACAATGGGATACAGTTCATTTCAGTGACGAGTCCAAGTTTACTATATTTGGTTCTGAGGGCAAAACTTACGTACGCCGTAGAACAGGTGAAAAACTGTCTTCTCAATGTGCCAAGAAAACCGTTAAGTTTGGTGGCGGCAGTGTGATGGTGTGAGGAATGATTTCAACTGCAGGAGTTGGCCCTATCATCCGCGTACATTGCAATATCAATGCTGAGATTTACAAAAGGCTTCTTCAGCAGCATGTGGTTCCAAGATTACACCATAATCTTTATGAATCGCCTATTTTCATGCAGGACAATGCACCTTGCCACAAGGCTCTGAAGGTTATGGCTTTATTTGAAGAAGAAGGAATGGTCCTAATGAAGTGGCCAGCCCAGAGCCCCAACCTGAATCCAATAGAAAATGTTTGGAAGATAATTGGAGAAAGGGCTCAGAAAAGAAACCTGAAAAACCACGATCATCTATGGGAGTTATTGAAAGACGAATGGGAGAGAATTACTGCTGATTTTTGCAAGAAATTAATTAGATCATGTTGTCGACGATGCAGAGAAGTCATTGAAAATAAGGGGATGTTTACCAAATATTAAATTTTGTTGATATTTTGTTCACAATCAAGTATTAACATGATCGTTCCTTAATTTTTGTCTAGTAGCTTATTTCCTTTGTTCCATTTAATCTTTATTTAAAAGAAAACTATTATGTAAATTTTCGTAACATTGTATAATATTTATGCATTACACCCTAATCTTTATTCGGTAAAAATTTCATTGCTAATAATGCATTACTTTTTAAGTAATACACATATTTATGTCTTTGTTGTTTCCGTTCCTTATATTATAGCCGCTACTGTATATTATGTCTTACAATTTCTTAAAGAAATCAAACTGTATCCCAAAATATAACTTCAATAAAACTACAACATAAAACACACATATCACCGCCTCTTGTAATTATGTCTACACAAACATGCATATGCACAAAAGCTGAGTATCATCTACCATGTATTCAATCATGAAGGCAGAATAATATTTATCCAATTTTTATTGCGGCAAAACTCCCAAGTAAATTAAATTTTGGCATTAAATGACCCATAAGGAGTTGATATGCCGTAAAATAAAATAAAACAAAAAGAAAAAGCAAACGAATCATCAGAGATTCCGGCTTAGACTGCGTCAATGATTTTGAGGTAATACTTATTTTTTAGCTTTTTATTGATGATTTCCGGCTAACCCCACTTGTTGAGAGTTGCAATAAGGAATGACAACAGGATATCATTGCAATGTAGTAGTTGTTTGGGTTTTGATATAAAGTTGTAGAGTCATTCATTCAGTTGAAACATGTACATTGCCGGAAAGCGTTGTCCGAGTCGCAAATTTTCTGTATCAATAATATTTTATTATTTTGTTTGGCTATGAATTATAGTCCAATCGAAGAGATAGACTTGGTTCTGCTAAAATTTTAAAAAAAACAAACAAACCTGCAAGGACAATTATGTATATTTCAAGATGATCCTAAACTTTTAACTGGCTTTAGTCGGTTCTAAAAAAAACTATATTCCAGTTCACACTGCAGTGTTATGCTAAAACTTTAACTAGCTATTATTTTAAAACTTTCTTCTCAAATGAGCTATTTTGATAGTTGCTATGAATAACAATTACAATAGTCCCGTTCGATTAATATCAATTTTTTATCAGAAGAGGAAGTTGTTATTTCAACAATTAAACTCAAATTGGAAATTGAAAAAAGGTGTTATGCTGTGCGAGTATTATCTGTCATATTTCATGAATTAAAGAATGAATAATCTAAGACATTACATATTTTCACTCATTTTATTAAATACCAGCAATGATTCTCGACATTGCATAAACCAAGTATCTTTCTTTATCCCCACTGTACTTTGCCTCTAACTTCTCCGTGAATACGAACCCAGGTCAGTCCCATTACTCCACTAATGGGATTACCATTGCGCCACAATGCAGACATGGCGCGTAAGGAAGAAGCAATTAGAGAAAAATATTTACACTATCAAACTGCTTTAATTACGGCAGTTTCGTTTATGCAATCGCGCAACATGCGCAAATCTCTCAAAGAATCGACTGTTTTGCGCAGCAAAGGCACAACACTCATTATCGTTGAATAAAGGTAGATTATCATTAAATAAAGGTAAAAAAATCGAATTTTCTATTCCAGATTTTTCTAATACTCAAAAAAGACAGAAATGTTTACTTAAAAAATAAACTCAATAAAAACAAATCAAGAACTGCTAAATTGAATAATATATAAATCATATTTATTTGATCATAGATTTACGTAATATTTGTACTCTCACAAATACACAAACATAAACAACTTTATCTATAATTTAATTATTTTAATTATTTTTCAGGTTACGAGTGAAAACATATCTACAAACTTTGATTTTTATAGATTTATTTAATACTTATTTTTATTATTCGCTGAACGAGATGTCATTCCAAAATAAGTACAAACATATAATTCCATACTGGGCACCCATACAGATATCGAATAAAATAATTTAATCGGAAAATATGTATAATCGCCATTTTTGGATAAAGATAATGAAATAACTTGGAACTATATCACAAATGTGGTTTGGCGACTAAGGTTCCGACCTCAAGCAGAAATACAAACTTGTTCAATGAACCATACACTGTGGTTAAGAATTCATATTGAACCTTATAAAAGGAAAATATTTAATTGTGGTGGATTCCCATTCAAAAGTGAACAGATATTTTTATATGCTGAAAACTGAGAACTTAGAATAACATCACGTTCCTTTTTCGTCTTTTCTTCTTGTTTTTATGTCAGTACTATATTCAGTACATCAAAAACTTTTGTTTCATGTATTGGGATTCAATTTAACATTAGCAAAGTTTTGTTGCAGTTATTTAATAGAACAGACCATAATTCTACTCTTTCAAGCTGAATCAAACAGTCAAAATGGTTATTAAAACTTCAAACAAAACAAAACGGGGAGAAAGAGATGAGAAGATATCACGGCTCTTCATGCTCTCTTGTAAAAAAAGAAGACAAATGCACAAATGTCGACAAGTAAATCTCTCCCGGAAATAATATTCAGTGGGTGTTTCCATATTATTTTGAGAATGAAATGTCCACGCCAGCCGAATCATAAGCACAGCACTGGCTTTCAAGGGTCAAATGTTTCAAATGTTCGAACAGAAAATATGTCTATGTCCGAGATAGATCATGCGGCGAAAAATTGGTTAGAAGCCAACTTATAAACTCGACATAGAAATGTGATATATGTTATAAAAGTTGGATCCTATGTACATAAAAGACAAATCAAATACGCCTGAGACAGCCCGACACAGAAACAATTCAAAAATCAAAACAGCTACCATCAATTAAAAAAAAAGTACTTTTCATGTAATCATACTTGATGTATCAAATTAACCACACACTATTAATACTTCTACAATAACGCTAAAAGAAGACTAAATATCTGTGATTAACACCTTAAAGGCGACGTTAGCGTTCTAAAAAGTGTTTCTATTTTACGACTACTTTAAGAAACAGAAAAAAATTCGTTAGAAAAAAAAAAGTACTGAACTGTTACGTGATATCTGTCCTCCGTATGACAGTGAAAGCCGGACAAACTCCTCAAAGATGAAGAAGAGACTTGAAGCAACAGAAATGTTGTTCTACAGAAGGATGTTGAGGATACCATGGACCGAATATGTGAACAACGACGATGTTTTAGAGAAAATGGAAACAAAAAGGAAACTTATACTTAACAGCAGAAAGAGACAGTTAAAACGTCTAGGGGAAAGGGCCTAGAAAATTTTATAATCACAGGACAGATTGAAAGCAAGAGGGACAGAGGAAAACAATGCACATCATACTTAGTGAGATGTGGTCTAATGGTTAGAAAGCTTCTCTCACTAGATCAATTACAACTGAGTAGAGAGTTCGGTCCTCACTGGGTATCCGATACATTCGGCGTTGTGCCACAACTAGGCTACGCTTAATAAATCATCATACTTAGTCAGTTTGAGTAAATGGATGGCGGAACAACGTTTAGGAGAAATATCAAAAACACAAAATTTATTAAGGTCTAAAAAGCACAGGAAATTATGGAGAGCTATGATCGCTTACGTCCTGAGTGGACATGGCACATAAAAAAGAAAGAAGATCAGGCCTTCTGGTTTGGATTCGGTAATCCATTTTAATCTCAAAATCCGAGAACTTATCAATATTATTATTATTATTATTATTATTATTATTATTATTATTATTATTATTATTATTTCTTTTGATATCTGGCGTTTACACATTTCTTTCCGGGTCCCGCCCAGGGACCTAAAGTTAGAAATGGTATCATGAAACTTTCTACTGAAAAAAAAATAAAATAAAAAATATTGCATAGATAAAGCCCTTCGTAAAGTGTGGGCTGTACTTGTCAGAATATTTTTTTGTATCTCTTTGAGGCATGGACTTCTAGGGATCCCTTCAATTAGTCTACTGGAATCTTTTCCAACCAATCCTAAGGCTCCAACTACAACAGGGATTGTTGATGTTCCTATGTGCCACATTTTTGAGATTTCTATTTCAAGGTCCTTGTATTTTGACAGCTTTTCTAATATCTTCAAAGATACATTGCAGTCTGCAGGGACTGCCATATCAATAAGGAAGCATTTTTTTGTTTGTGATCTTTAATAACAATGTCTGGGCGGTTGGCTTTGATTGTTCTATTGTGTAGTCCCATAGAATTGTAACCGGTCCTATCTCCGTAAGCGGGTCTGGGTGGTGTTCGTACCAGTTTCTTTCAGTTTTCTTCCCGTAGAAGTTGCAAATTTTCCAGTGCAGATATTGGCCCACTCTGTCATGCCGGTTTTTATATTCAGTGGGTGCCAATATCGTGCAACCTGATACAAGATGATCAATGGTTTCTGGATATTTATCACAGAGTCTGCATTTTGGGCTAACACAGTATTTTAGTATATGTGCTTGATAATTCCTAGTTAACAAGCATTGGTCCTGTGCAGCAAGGATAAAACCTTCAGTTTCAGCATTCAACCCTGCTACGTAGCCACTGATGGGTACGGTTTTTGTCTACGTCCGCTTGTTTGGTACGGGCAGAATATTGGCCATGAAGCGGTTTATCTTGCCATTGTTTCTGTATCTTATCGGTTGCATCTGTCTTTGCTTTCTTTTTTAAGTATTTTTGCAGCTTCAGCCGGTTTACCGTACTTGTATTTCTGCGCCCATTTGAAACTCCATTTGATTTTTATTATTATCATTATTATTATTATTGTTGTTGTTGTTGTTGTTGAGTGTGTGTGAGTGAGAAGCACACCAAGAATGTGCCGCTGGGGTACAAATATACGAAACTCTACATATACCTCCTGACACCCAGTCTGATAAAAGTATACCAGGCACATGTAACATAGTCAAATGTGCGCGATATGGGGACAGGTTTTGAGAAAAGCAGCACACATGGCGTGGGGCTCAGTTAAAATTACTTCCAGGTTGGATAACCCAATTCTTTGAGATGGTCTCCGATTCTGTGTGTTTCCAAATATCTAGATGTGGCCCCCAAGTCGCTTTGACAGCCGTATCCTTCACACCTTTCGACACCTGGCCATGATGTTCCCCTATTACACCCGCTCATACACAGTCCGTCAACACATAACGCATATACTTCACTGGTTATGGTCAGGCAACTACCAAGAAATTTATGTGCTACAGAACGAGATATTTAATGCCGCCTATTTTAATTCACCAAGACAAAGCATGAACACGTTTACAACTGTAGCTAAGATTAGAAGCCATGAAAGCCGTGTCTGGTCTAACATCAGTGTATTATTATTATTCTTTTTAAATTAATTTTTATTTATTTATTTTTTTAATTAATTTTAAAAAATTATTTTAATTAACTTTTTACTTATATATTTTTTAATTTTTCAATTTATTTTTAAAAATTAATTTTATTTATTATTATTATTATTTTTATTATTATTATTATTATTTGTGTATGTTATGTTTCCTGCTTTGTATGCTTTAGAGCCTGGTTCAAGCTATTGTCCTCTATAGGAGAATTGTCATTTAACTGATAGCAATTTTCATAGTATATGGGATGTTCCTGGTAGGGCGATCTTTTGGGCAACTTGCATGTTGATGTTATCTTGGAAACTGTTAGTAAAGTTGTCCATTCCTTTTCTCACGAGCCCCAGAGCTACGATTACTATTGGTACTGTCTTCATTCCCGACACCCTGTTAATCTCGATCTCTAGGTCCTTGTATTTGGACAATTTCTCGATAAATTTCATGAATGTGTTTTTCTCAGATGGTACTGCTATGTCAATAAACATACACTTCCTGAATTTCTTGTCTTTTATGATAATATCAGGTCTGTTGGCTTTTATTTACCTGTTAGTTTGAATTGGCATGTTCCAGGGGATAGTTACATCCTTATTCTGTGTTAGGTTGGTGCTTATACCATCTCTCAGTGGTTTCGATTTTGTGCTTCTTGCATATCTTCTAGTGCACATATGTTATGTCTGTGGGTATATTATTTTTTTTACTAGTTCCGGACATACTGAGATAATATGGTCGACACTTTCGTCATATTTTCCGCAGATTATTATTATTATTATTATTATTATTATTATTAATAATAATAATAATAATAATAATAATAATAATAATAATAATAATAATAATAATAATAAGAAGAAGAAGAAGAAGAAGAAGAAGAAGAAGAAGAAGAAGAAGAAGAAGAAGAAAAAAAGAAGAAGAAGATGATGATGATGATGATGATACATACAAATACTTAGGAATTAATGAACGTGAGGGAATACAAAATTCAATTATAATCTTTTTGATCCGAAAAAATATTACAGGAGAGTATGTTTGATACCAGAAAGCGGACTTAATGGGCCAAAAAAATATCAACATCTTCCATTGTCTATCGTAAATGGTAACCTTCCAGGAATTCTGAACTGAATCTCATTCCTCTACTTATTTTAGACGAAATCTAGTATGAATTATTCTTAGTTAATTCATCTTTGTGATGTAACTTGTTTCTCCTGAACCAGAGGTTAGGAGTGTTTTATACTACCCGTCCCAGGGATTGAACTCACGAAAACCAGGTAACTTGTTCCCCTTAGTCTTATCTACGAGGTCAGAGAAATATTATCAAATTAATTTCATATTCACTTATTGGTTAATCATATCTCCATTGTATAATGGTTAGCAAGCTTCTCTCGCTAGAACAATTACGACTGAGTAACCAGTTCAATCCTCACTGGCAGCTCCATCCTTTTGGCTTTGTGACACACTTATGTCAAGCTTAGAAAATCATCATATTCGTTTATTAATATTTGGTATAATAGTCGTAGACTATTTAAAATAAATAATTAGTTGATATTTCAGTTATCTGAACGTTCCCCATCAAATAATGAAAGAAATAGAGGATAATGATTTAGCCACCGAAATCTTGACCCTCTTTGAAAGGATAAAGCAATTTACCTACATGGAACAAACACAAAACTTTGTTATGCATAACATTAATACAAGGTGCCCAGTAAAAAAGCGGTAAATTCAGATAAAAGTGAGACAACTGTTGAAAACTGGTGACGATTGATGTGAGTGAAAAATTCAGGAAGAATGTCTGCACATTTCGTCAATCCCCACATCGGATGATCTTCGTTAAAAACTACGATAGCTTGACGCTCATAAACAGTGCATTATTGAGCCAGACGAGAAAGGCAGAACGAGAGACGAAAGTTGTCTGCAAATAACCTTTAAATGACGCGTCACAAGATCGAGCAGCAATTAATCAATCATAAAAGAACCAATCAGAGTTAAGTAATTACGCAAGAGTTGAATGATTATTCAAGGTTGTGAATATTCAAGAAATTTATTCAGGTTTATTCAAGGTCAATTATTCCTGATAATAAACTTGCTGTTTTTTTTTACTGGGCACTCTGTAGTAATTAAAATAATAGGAAAAATTAAAACTTAAAGAGAAGAAACTCATTAAAAAAACATGAAATCGAGACACAGTAGAGGCTAATCGCAATGATAAGTGTCATTAGCAAAAGTTAATTAACGAACAACCTTACAGCGTCAAAATTTTCGCCTTTTGTTCAAGAATAGAGGTTACATATTTCCCTACTAGAAATGAATTGGCTTAATTTCTTTCTCTTTTTCTCCTCCTTTTTTGACCAACACATTCTGTGAATTGCTTTTTTTTTTTGGCTGCCTCGTCAGCGATTTCTCAGTATGCAACATCAGATACACACGTCTAATACGCTGAGCACAACCTCAATTTGTTTTTTCGTTCTTTTTGTTGCATTTTTTTCCTTTTCAGGATCAATTATTTTCTTTATATCTAATACATTTGCTTTGAGTTGATAATCAAATTTCCGCTTCGGCAGATTTATTCAAAATGTTCTTGCTGATATAAACCATTACATTGCACAATAACTCTTTGGCCATAGCATAATTTTAAAAAATGGATAACCAGCAGTAATGCATCATTATAGAGACAAAAGAAGAAAATGTAAAAAAAAAATCTTTAAAATATTTGTTCAGAAGAACATAAATCTCTCATGGGTAACTAAAATATGAATATGACAGAATGTGTCCATAGGGACATTTTTTGATCATTGATGTGACTTTGTGTTATTTCCAAACCAATGTGAAGCATAGGGCTTTTGTGAGAGATAGATACACAATATATTACTGTGTTCGGAAAGTAATTACGTATTTCGTCGCTATAATTTTGAGTCAACTAAATAAGTTTGAACAAAGACTGAATGATAGCAAACCGCATCTAAAATTAATTTATCGTCTCTTCACACCGACAGTGTGTCGTTGATAGTGTATTTCAGTGTTTAATTGTGAAAACTTTCAAAGTGTGAATTTCTCGTGGGCTTTCGCTTGAGAACCAAATACAACGTTATGCTATAAGTCGTTTAACAATTAAAAGCAAACTTTCATTTTTGTTTCAGATTGCTACAGGTGATGAAAAATAGGTTTTGCATGTTAACAGAAAACTAAAAGACAGTACAGTATTTACATTAGTCGGACTATTGTCCTCATCTTTGTCGCCATTTTTGTCACAACGTTTCAGCCGTTGTACGCTCCGGCCTTCTTCAGGTGGTTGGAATTTCGAACCGAACCCTTTATTTCGATCACTGGGGTAGACTGTTCTAGTTCCACGAGCCATGTTTGATGGATGTCAGTTATCAGTTGTCTCCTGCTAATTTTCCCTCTGAAAGTTCTCCACTGCCTAAACCGGGTATTGAACTCACACTCTTTGGGTCTGTCACTGGATCTAACCAACGCCTTTATCCACTGTGCCGTGTGTCCTTGAAGACATGGCTCGTGGAACTAGAACAGTCTACCCCAGTGATCGAAATAAAGGGTTCGGTTCGAAATTCCAACAACCTGAAGAAGGCCGGAGCGTACAACGGCCGAAACGTTGTGACAAAAATGGCGACAAAGATGAGGACAATAGTCCGACTAATGTAAATACTGTACATAATACCTCATCTCAGAAATATAGACAGACTCTAAAAGACAGTAGTTATCAACACCAAAACCAGGACTAATTCCACATAAGTTTTTGCTTTGTGCCACGTGGTATATGAAAGCTGTTGTCCATATGAGTTGAAGATAAGTTTAAGTTTATTGAAAAAGATCTATCTATATCTTTGAGATGAGGTATGATGATTACTTACATTATTCGTACTATCTTCTTCTTCATTGACTTGCGGCATACGGATGTCTTGAACCCCTGCTCTGTTCGAGATATTAGTACATCCAGGAAGACGAGTTTGTTGTCATTTTCTCGCTCCATTGTGAACTGTACAATGATCATATTGAGTTCATATGGTCCAGTAGTAGCTAGACTTCTTCCTGGTGTGGACAGAGTATGAAAGTAACTTAGCCATAGGGTTGGCTTTAGTGGTGTTGATTCTAATGCCATTTCCTCTAAGTATTTCATATATAAGTTTGCCATTGCTGGTGATAATGGCGAGCCCATTGCTAAGCCCTCATCCTGTTGATACATGTCTGATCCCATTCCGAAGTATGTTGTTTGCGTACAGAAAGTCAGCATCTCCATCAGGTAATCTCCTAGGGAGGAGTCCGAGGTCAGTCTGTCACAACATTCACTGGACAATCCCTCAACTTCGACTCCCACCATCCATACAGTGTAAAAAAGGGATCGTCCGTTGCTTACAACATCGAGCAAAAGTCATAAGTGGCAACCCAGAAACATAAAATGATCAGTATAAACAGTAACCTACAATGTAACAACTACCCTGGGTACATGGTAGCACCTCCAACAAACAAGAGCATAAAAGCACTCAGAAACAAACAAGAGCATAACAGCACTCTCCACAATTTTCAGTCCTTTTCGCTATTTCTCCTAAAACCTGTTTCGCCATCCATTTACTCAATCTTATCAAGTATGCTATGTGATGTTTTCCTCTGTCCCACTTGTCTTCAATCGGTCCTGTGAGTATCAGATTTTCCAATCCCTCTTTCCTCACTATGTTCCCCAGAACCTTCAACTATCGCTTCGTGATGATAAGTATAATATCCCTGGATTCGGTTCGAAATTCCAACGTATATCACCTGAAGAAGGTTGGAGCATACAACGGTCGAAACGTCATCAATATGGCAATAAAGATGATGACAACTGTCCGAACGATGTAAATAGTGTAAATAGTTACAATAACTCATATCAGAAATACAGCCTGATCTTCATACAAGATGTAATTTTTTTCTTTGACAGCTTAGAATTTTATGGTTTTTCTGAATATTTATTTATTTTATTTTTTAGTACTTTGTTAATTAAGTGACTGGCGAATTGTAAATCTGTGAGTCAACGTCCCAGCATTGGCTCACTACGCTGTGGTAACGTAAATGTTATTAAGATACAATAGTTAATGAATCAGAGTGAATTAAGCTGCTAAAATGCAGCGGAAAATGATGTGAACTAAATCTGGAACATAATTAGTTGTGCTAGTTTCAATTATTGCAGAGATTGACAACTTATTTTACTTTTGATACTTTTGATAATATGTTTAAAAGGTTAACATCATGTTTGTTTTTAGATATTAAAACTGGCTGAAGTATCCGCTTACGTTAAGAAACAAGGTTAAAACTTTGATCGCAGGTAAAACGACTTTTTAATCTGGACGGTGAGGTGGTAATTGTTGTTCCCACCAGAGTCAAAATATGGTAAACTGATGATTATATATATATATATATATATATATATATATATATATATATATATATATATATGTGTGTGTGTGTGTGTGTGTGTGTGTGTGTGTGTGTGTGTGTGTGTGTGTGTGTGTGTAAGCAAATATGTGGATGTAGATCCGACGGTATGATGAAAAATATGTAAAAAAAGACAAAATAAAACCCGAATATGCAAGTTTACTGTTTAAAACAGAAAACTTGCATATTCGGATTTTATTTTGTCGTTTCCATATTTTTCATTATATATATATATATATATATATATATATATATATATATATATATATATATATATATATATATTCCTTAAAAGTCTCTCTCTCACCCTCTGTCTGTCTGTCTGTCTGTCTATCTATCTCACTCTCTCTCTCTCTCTCTTTATATATATATATATATATATATATGGTAAAATAATCATTTAAAGTATAAATCAATAAAGTTAATGTAGTTAATGGTGAACTCACTTCGCTAGCAGATTAAAAGGTATTAATTTACTGACCACTCGCTGAACGACGCGATCCTTGATTTTATTAATTGTACAATGAATTAGATATTCTGTCCATATTGTTCGCAAGTACTTTCGGTGAAAACATTCACCATCTTCAGGCATAGATGTCATTTTTTCTCCATTTCAGGTAACTTCGGGTAAAATTTCCAAGACGAAATATGGAACGAACATCTAATCCATTGTACAATTAATAAAAATAAGGATCACATACTTCAGCATGTGTTTAGTAAGTTAATGCTTTTTTAACTGCTAGCGATGTGAATTCGTCATTAATTACATTAATTTTATAGATTTATTCTTTGAATGACTATTTTACAACATTAAGCGGCATTATTTATTAATTTGAACACACACACACACACACACACACATATATATATATATATATATATATATATATATATATATATATATATATATATATATATATATATATATATATCCCTGAAAAATCCTATAATCTTTTGAAAAATCGCTGATGATGACACTTTCTCGGTGTCCTGAAATAATGTATTTTCAATCAATTTTTAAACAAATTTGAAAGAAGTTTTATGATTAGAGGATGCTTCCTTTATCACGACAATCTTAATCTCTTCAAATCTAGACTCGACTGTTATTTATCCGACATGTCTTCATAATCTGTACCTTATCGTTTACATTGAGTAACTCTTGAGCCTTCTACGAGGGAAAAATTACCTTTTATATTAAAGTGAAACAAATTAAATGCAGGGTGCGGCGGAAATACCTCCCCCATAATGGTATGACACTAGCTAGATGAAAACTGCCACTAATTTGTTACCATTGTGTGGGAAGTATTTCTGGGTGGTATATGTGGGAGGAATTTCTACCACACCCTGTACGTAACTAAAAATGAAAATTATCTGAATTTAATACCAGTCTTGTTAATATAAACAAAATATAGCCTTACACTGTATGGTTACAGACCATACTTGTTAAAACAAAATATAACTCCCCATAATAGACAAACAATATAACAATTATAATTTTAGTGGAGGTACGCTGGAGTAATGGATAGCGGCGTAGATTGAGGAATCGGAGAGCCGAGTTCGACATTCCAGTCAAATCCATTCCATTCACTTACGCGCTAATACCCTTGCGAAAGGTATGAATCCTCTTCTTCTCCCCCAGGAGAGACCGGGTTCTATAGCCTTGGATGGCAATTGTTCTATGAAAGAAATGGCAACCTACTGCGGGAAAAATTCTGCCTCGTCAGTCATGTATCGAATGATCGTATCATACAGGGCACTGAACTGACTGAATTTTACATTATCTCATGAAATTTATATTGTTCTATGAAAAATGTCACTGATTTTTGTAGATAAATATTTTTAATTCATATAGCCATTAAAAGAGAACATTTCATCTTTAAGCAATATCTCTATGTATTTGAGATCTCTAACTTGGAGAATGGTTTATATTTCTAATTATTAATGTTTAATTAAATGTGAATACCGTAGATTATGGGAAATAATACGCACACATAATTAATATTCACCCCAACAAATGATCCAGAAATTAAGAAATATATCTATCCCTATGTATAAGACGCCTCTATCAATTTTGTCAAAAAAAAAAAGAAAATAATTACGAAGAGATTTTGTTGACCTTGACATTAATAATAAAATCGAAACTAAGCGGCTAAAATAAGGTTGAGAATTACCTGCGCTCTTCCCGTCAAATATGACATTTTTATAAAAAATGGGTATTCCATCAGTGGGGATTTTATAAAGAACGGTTTCAAGAAGTGCTGTCTCATGACAGCCATGGCTGGCTCTGAAGATGACATCCTTTGGCAAAAGAATGAAGAGGCCGAAGATAATTTTGAAAAGGACGAAGATAATATTGTGAATGATAATTTGTTTAACTACAATTTATAATTGATTCTATAATAGAAAGTGGTGGTGATGATGATGATGATGATGATGATGATGATGATGATGATGATGATGATGAAAATTAAAATTTCAATAAATTGTTTACTTGATATCCGCTTTTCTTTGAAATTGGCCTTTTTATAGATTTTTTATTTTTTCGTCAAATAAAAAATGCGGTTACTGATAAATATAAATTTATTGACAAAAAAAATGTTACAATTATTATTGTTGGATTTAAAATGAAAATTGGGATAATATCTTTCTTATTTTAGAACAACAAGTACGTATGTATTATTATAAATCAACAAGGAAAAAATATTTTTGTTTAAACCTATTTATAATACGCACCATTTCTATTAGCTGTAACTTACAGTAAAAGATGCGTATTATTTTCGAGAAATTGCGGTAATTACTTTTGTGAACTAATTCATTAATCCTTTTCTTAAAATTTAGAAGTTTAAGTTCTTCGTGGTTATTTCCTGATTATTGTTAGCAATTTCTTATCGATGAGAGCTCTGTTATCTTCATGTAGAATAAAAAGATATTTACGCTGAGACTATACTTTGGGTTCAATAAATCTTCACACCATTTAGGATTTTTACTAATAAATGAAACATTTTGTTTATGTGAACAGACCAAAAAACTCTTCCGAGAACTTTTCAGCTCCTCTACATATAAATTGGCTTAAAAAAATTGTTGTGTTTTATTTATAATTTGTGTCGTGTTTGTGTGGAAATGCGAGTGGTGTAATGGATAGTGGCTAACAATTAAAAATCGAAAGGTCGAATTCGAATTCCAGTTGGCTTTATTACATTCACGTACGCGCAATAAGCTTTGGGAAAAGTATGAAACCATCTACGCCCACAATTATGGGTTAAATAATAGGAAATTCTAGAAGACGTGTCTTTGCCCCAGCCAATGTTTACAAAGCAGGATTCGGCCGATGTCCTTTCATGAAATCTTACAAAATGAAACTAACCCCCCTTTCTGTTTACCCAATTTTTTTAAAATTTGTGCAATCGTTTTACTTTGGATAATTAGTTTTATAATAATGTTTGTAATACAAAATATTGTTTTTATCTTCTTATCACATGTAAAATATATTTGGCAGCAAGGCTTCTGATTGGAAAATCAGAGGTTTTGAGGAGTGTGCATCCCCCTCTTAATGGTTGTTTTTCCCAAATACAGCCTAATTCGGGGTGGCAGCACCTGTTAGGATCCAAGTAATGGGCGAATAATGACCCCCAACAAACAAAAACACCATAAAAACATAAAAACACATTTGTATAGTAAAAATTGGAGACAAGGAGGAGTAATGGATAGCGGAGAGCCGAGTTCGAATTTCAGTCGAATCCATTACATTCAATTACGTGCTAATACCATTTTTCCCAATGGTATTAGCACGTAAGTGAATGTAATGGATTCGACTGAAATTCGAACTCGGCTCTCCGCTATCCATTACACCTCTTTGTCTCCAATTTTTACTATACAAATGTGTTTTTATGTTTTTATGGTGTTTTTGTTTGTTATGGGTCACTATGGTATGAATCCTCTTCTTCTCCTGACAGCTACAGGTAAATAGGACGAAAGACGATGGCAACTGGTCTACCGCGGAAAGAAATGGCAACCTACTGTGGGGAAAATAATCTGCCTCGTCAGTCATGTATCGAAAGATACATAATCGCCTAAGCGTGCATGACACATGACTGACTGATAGTAAGAATACGATAGCTTTTTATATATAAAAATTACCAACATTACATATTTATAGTAAAATGACCAACAATACATTTTATCTGTGGTTGAAGGCATACAACTGCGTTCAAAATATCTTTACTCGAAGCCATAAAATTGTGTTCAAAATTTTTACAATTCGGCATTGAGTAACGCATGGAGGTTGATATGCCGCTAAACAAAATCAACCAAACGACCAACATAAAAGAACACTTTCGCGACATTAATCCATATAATATCTGACAATTTCTCATCGAAATCAAACTGCATTCGAAAATATAACTTCAACAAAACTACAACAGATACACAACACTGCCTCTAGAAATCATGTTCACACAAACTGAGTATCATCTATCAAGTATTCAATAGTGAAAGCAAAATAACATATATTTTATTACTTCAAAGCTCCGAAGAAAATTAAATTTTGGCATTAAATGACCGTTAAAGAAACGAACAAACGAACTTCTAAAATAAACTAGAATCATCGAATTTTACAGAATGTCGAAAACGACAAACCTTACAGTACTACACAGGATTTTGACGACTCGAACTGAGTGGGAGTAGTTTGAACCCCGAGAACGTGGAATTGTGACAATAATGGATTGGCATTGTGTAAATTTTAATATAATACCTCCCCCCCCCAAAAAAAAACGCGTGAAGATCGTACTTTTGCGAGAATTGAAAGAGTGAATGCTCTTGGCTGCACCCAGGTTTTTGCGAGTCTGTCGATATCCATCCTTTCTATCTGCCTCTCTTTCTCGTTCGCTACAAATATTTTCATGGCAACTACTCTGACGAGCTTTTTTCTATGGTGCCCCGGCTACATGAATTTAAGTGTGCTACTAGATTGGCATCTAGATCCCAGTCTTTTACTGTTAAATAGCTAAATGCAACCGCCACTTCTACTCCAAAAATGTCTTTTCTCGCACTTTCCAAAAGTGGAACCCCCTTCTGTTTCCTTGCTTCCCTGATAATTACAATCTTCAACATTTTAAATGCAATGTTAATCGTCATCTTCGATCTTCTTGAATCCCGTTAATCTTTTACCTTTCCCCAATCCCCTCTATATCCAGTCTTTTTCTCTCACTTTCACTCTCTGTAACCCCCTGCGTATTAGTGGCATTCCCATTTACTTGGGGTGAAATGATTAAAAAAAATTGTCTGTCGTCAATTCAATCTGTAATGTGCCGCTGGCGACCGAGACTATACGAAACACACGAGAAACTAGAAACTACACGAAACGCAAAACAAATACGTTTATACTCACTAGCTGTTCTTCCTCAACCTTTGCTCGTTTCTTTGATATTCACAGTCAGATATGCATTTACTTTATTTACAGGAGAAACAAACACCTGACATAGAAATTTAAAGGAGACATTTTATTCTTAATTTATCCTTAAAATCATTTAACTCCAAGCAAGGAAATAAATCCACTAAGACGCAAGGGGGCCACTGAGTGTTAGAGAATATGAGAAAAATATACTATTAAGGAGAGAAGACAATGAAAGAACAATAATTAAAATTAAGAAGACAGAAGATAACGATTGACATTGCATTTAAATTCTTGAAGATCAAAGTTGACTTAGAAGTAAGAATACGGAAGAGAGTTCCACAAACGAGATGTGCGATAGAAGAAACTGTTAGCATAGAACTTACGGTACATCTAGCCATTTCAACAGTAAAATAATGAAACCTTGCTGCCAATCTAGTACTGTCCTTAAATTCATAAAGTTTCATCAGAGAAATTATCAAGAAAATATTTATAGAAAAGTCACAGGGACGCTATGTTAGGGCGGTGGGAAAGTGATTGAAGCTAAGATGCCAGCTTAGGACCAATAACATTTCAGATTTATCTTTGGATTTTATCAAGAATCTCTAGGTATAAAGCAGGACCACCGGAGCAGATGTGGCAGCAATATTCAAAGCAAGGATGAATAGAAGACAATAGAGTTTCTCTTGATTTAATATATTTTTGGGAAAAAAGTTGTGGGAACTTTGGCAAATTTTAATCATAAAATAAGAAAAGCATGATATATTGAAAAATAACGAAAAGACAGACAGAAAAAAAGAAAGAAGAGATTGATTAAAATTTACATAATGCGAGACTTTTAAATGGTTAACTATAGAAATGTATTTCTTTAAACAGGCATTTAATTTTATTTTGGTTCCTTTTAATATGATGCACGCTTACAGCAATGTTGCTAATTAGTGATAGTTACAATTAATCTTCACTTAAATACACTTCTGAATGGTGGTGAATTTAAAACTGCAATTTATTTACATTTTTACACCAATTTTTTTGTATGTAAAAATGTAGATTGATTTTCACTTGATATCCCATAGTGATAATTTATTATTTCGAATTTCCTATTAAAGGATATGTGTATCACATAATGAAAGTTCATACAATTTACTAAATGTTACCACTCGCAATTTATAGAAGAAAAGAAAGTATAAGCGAATTACTTAAAGCTGTTATATAGTTTCACTTGTCGGTGAGTCTTTCGAAATATAGCTGCTTCGCTTTCCACTTTGGGTAACTCGAGTTACTTGGCGTAGATTTGCATAAAAGAGCTGGCGTTTTTAGATGACTGACCACGATTTGATGCAAAGCTTCGTATTTATCCATTTCATGTGATACAAAACCTATGGCTTTTAAAATTACGTAAACCAGTAAGGACTTTTTAATTTTTACTATGCATCGGATATGTTGTCGAAGAACGGTAACTTTTTTAACTTTATAAATATCCCTCACCAAAATAAGGGACACTTTTACTCCAGGGATGAAATGTGAACCTTAAATCCTGTGGTTTATGGTAAGTTGTTAACATGGGATATGTTTGACACTAGGCTAACCCCTGCCTCGCATCCTTTTTTCTATGATGTTAAACAAAAGCACAAATGGAAGTGTGTCTCAACAAGCCGTTTAAAGCTCGCATTGGAGAACAGTGGAACGAATGGATGGTTAGCGGGGAAGTCATTCAGGCTACCGTAGTGACCTACCAAAAACACAGCACCCACTCATGAGGTATTGTAGATAGTGATAGTTAATTGATCCACCGTTTTTTCATTAGAATTTGAGTGACCAGAAAGTATATGCTTACTGGATTTATGGGGGGGGTGTACAGCAAATATAGCCAGAAACCTACATTTTAACTTGAAAAAAAATTTTGAAAATTTTGGGGGTCGTGTTATACTCCCAGTTGCCTTGTATGACAGCATATACGCTTCAGAAATTTATAATCTCATTTTAGATTTTATTTTTTCAGCTTTTTCCTACGGTCACACACACACACACACGGTCACACACGCACACACACATACGGTCACACACACACACACACACACACACGCACACACACACACACATTCTTTTAATTATAAAAACTGAAATGTAGCTAAGAGTTAATAACGATCAGATGCAAAAACATAAAAGACTAATAAATATACTTTAGGCGTCCACAAAATTATTATAAATATATCAATGACATTTGAAAGTTTGCGTATATAATTCTTTTAGAAAAATCTTATTATAATTCTGTTTTTTGTTCTTTCAGTTCCTTAGTTAACATGTCCGTTAGGCCCTTCCATCATATATAATGAACTATTCTGTTTTGAACCCGTGGAAAGATGGAAAAAACATATCAGAGACGCTATCGGTTTCAGTTAGAAAATGAAAGGAAGAAAGAAAGCAGGGAAGATAGAAAAGGCGATAACACTCCTATGTGTTTAAGGTTTTTTTTTCTTTTTATGTGCCGTGTACTTTGAGGATGTAGGCGCTCATGGCTCTCCACTTCCCCCTATCCCTTGTGCCTCTGCCAACTCCCTTAGACCACGGTCTGCCATCCACTTGCTTAAGGCCACCAGGTATGACATGCGTTGCTTTGCCTTGTCTCTTTTTTCCTCTATTCGACACGTGAGTATCACATTCTCCAGGCCCTCCTTTTTCATTACGTGCCCCAGAAATTTCATCTGCCTCTTCCTTATGTTAAGTATAAGCTTCCTCCTTCTCTGCATCCTCCCCAAGACCTCATCGTTGTTCACACGCTCACTTCATGATATCCTTAGCATCCTTCTGTAGAACCACATCTTCGCTGCATCGAGTCTCTTTTTCATTTTTGGGGAGATCGTCCAACATTCGCTGTCAGATAGTAGTACAGTTTCAGTGAAATGGAAAAAAGTTGTCAAAAATCTTTTCATTTGTATTCTCTTACTACTTTAAATAACTATCAACATTTATATTTATAGTTATTATTGCAATATTTTGTTGAAGTTGTTAAGCTCAAATATTTAACGATGCGATAGGGGAATTTCTAAAGATATGTTATTGTCATAGAACTCGCCATGAGTTTAATCATTAAGAACTAAGATTGATCCCATAA
Organism: Acanthosepion esculentum; assembly: GCA_964036315.1. NCBI lineage: Eukaryota > Metazoa > Mollusca > Cephalopoda > Sepiida > Sepiidae > Acanthosepion > Acanthosepion esculentum. The sequence goes on from OZ038475.1 coordinate 75,925,993, forward strand.
TTCAAATAGGCAAAACGTAAAATTTTCACCGGTACTTGATAATGATAATGATAATGGTAATGTTAGCCGTTTCCTTATAAGGAAACATTTGGCATTCATGGATAAAGTAGCCAGGGCTACTGCCATTTGAAATTTATAAAATTATTCTATTAAAACAATTTTTCAGGGAAATAGGTTTCTAAAGTCCAGTATCTGTTATCGCTCTTTCCACTATTGGTGACACTTCTTTGCTAACATTTTCTTTCAAGTAGTGTAGAACGTCAACATTATGTCATTATTTTCTCTTCACCTGAAATATACTATCCATTTTAGTTGTTGCTGCTTTTGAAATTCCTGAAGTGATGTTGTTTTCGTTATTTGGCAGAGTATTACTATATGTTCGCTTTAATAAATTAAAACTTCACCTTAATAAATTACTTTCTCTTTTAATCGGAATTAGATTAAGTTTTGATTAAAAACGAAAGTAATCTATTAAAACAAACATATAGACATATCGCACGTCAAAATTTAAATTTAAAGAGAAGCGTCTTTGTTTCTTTAACGTTTGGAAGTAAACTGTGACCGGTGTTTGTTGTCTTTTACACCTTTACACAATTTATGGGATTGAATCTGTATGCGATTACTCACATCATAGCAGCAGAAATTAGCCTTGTGTTCAGGGAGATAAAAACATATTTCACAGGAAATAAAACGTACAAAAATAAATGGAAAAGCATGGTAAATTTTATGTTAATTTCATACAATTTATTTATATTTTTTGTGTGTATTGGTGTGTGTATTTTTTTAGGTTACAATTGTTTCATGGTACATGTAATGAGAGGAAGAAATTACTTTCTATTCTTATACACCATATCACAGAGAGAATTCGGACTCGTGTTGCCCGTACCAAGGTTCGTGGTGAAGAGAATGAATTTAACATCTTCTGGCGGGATGTCCTTATTTGCGACAGGAACCGTTTTTGTTGCATCCTGGGAGAGTTTTTATTATTTTTAATTTTTATCTAATTTATTTTATATAACGTTCTAATGTTATTGTTTTATTTTATTTATAATTTTCATTATTATTAATATTTTATATTTATTTATTCATAATAATAATGTCCTTACAAGTCCATCAAGTAAATCGTTATTAGTCTGAAGAAGTTATTTCGCAGAACGGAACACGTTACTAAGAAGTTTATTTTTCCATTTTGTTATTCCCTTACCAAATATTAGTTTGATATATATGCGGTTGCTGAGAGAGAAGGAATAAGAAAAAACATTATTAAAGAGCGAGAACAATAAAAGAATAGGAATAAAAAAGAGGGTAGATAATGATTGACATTGAATTTAAATTTTTGAAAATCAAAGTTGGCTTGGAATCAAGTAGTCGGAAGAGAATTTCCACAAGCGAGAAGTGCGAGAGAAGAAACCGTTAGCATAGAACTTACGGTTACATCTAGTCAAATCGCCTGTAAATTGATGAGACCTTGTTGCTAATCTAGTACTGAGCTTAAATTCATTAAGTCCTGTACCCAAGCACAAAAAAGAATAAAATAAAATTTAATCTCTTTTAAAACTGAGGTTTGATTCGGATTATTTTCCTTAAAAAGGCATCTTTTAAATCAATGTTAAATGAGACAAAATACACCAATCAAGAAACGATAATCGAACATTAGATCTTATATCTTTTATTTCAAAATCTGATGTTATCAATATAAACACGCTGAGTATTACGTCACCGGTTGTTTTTATCATTAAACGATATCTTTTCATTAGTTTTCGTTATTTTGAGTCGCTATTACCTCCTTCAATGACGTTTTATTCGCACTGATGCATATGCAAAATAAAGCATGCGCTAAATAACACAAAGAATTCCCCGTCTGCGTGTGAAGGCTTTCATTCTATTATAGCATTTACACAAGAGATTTCAAATAGAACAATGGCAGGAATATTTTCAGCAACTATACTACTGAATTCTTTTTCTTATCGCCAATCTCTTTATTTCACTAACTCTCTGTCCATTTCAAATTCGTTTTGTTTATGTTTTTTTTTTACCTGTCTTCCTTTACATCCGCTAACTCACAGAATCAATCTGTCTATGCCTTGTTTGTTTGTCTCCGGTTATTAAGGCCGCTTATCTCAAATTTTAGGAGAATTCTGTTTCTTTATTCTTGGTCATCTGTCGATATGCATACAAACCAAACGGTTAAGATCGATGGATTTTTATGCTCGTATCTCTCTCTCTCTCTCTCTCTCTCTCTCTCTCTCTCTCTATATATATATATATATATATATATATATATATATATATATATATATATATATATATATATATATATATATATATAGACATTTTTATATATATATTATAGACATTTTTCTGTTTAGAATTTCTTTTTTATAGATACAAATATTTAAGTAAATGCTCTGTTTATAATAAACAGTATTAACAACATTTACCGGCCTGAATGTCCGAGAAATTGTCATAGAAAATATGCGTCCTCCGACAGGAATCGAACCTGTATCACATACGGAACCGTCTTATAGCCTGATGTGCTTTACCGATTTCGCCTTGCAAACCGGTTTCGGTTAGCAAGGTGGATTTTACTGTTTTTAAACTACAATTTTCCATGATTTTCTCACGTACATTCATATCTGCTCGATGCGTATCCAAATGTAAACAAATGACGTCACCCATTATGAAATGGCAAAGTCGGACACTTATTTTAAGACATTTTTATGTTTATACATTCTTTTTTATAGATAAAAATGTCTTAAAATAAAAAAAAAGTATCTATAAAAAAGAATGTATAAACATAAAAATGTCTTAAAATAATTGTCGGACTTTGTCCATTATATATATATATATATATATATATATATATATATATATATATATATATATATATATATATATATATCACGTATGTGGTGCAGTTCAATTTACATTACAATGAATCATTCATACAGAATATATGTTTTCTGTATGAATGATTCATTGTAATATATATATATATATATATATATATATATTTATGTATATATATATATATATATATATATATATATATATATATATATATATATATATATATATATATATATATATATATATATATATATATATATATATATATATATACGTTTATATATATACGTATATTAATTTTCACCCTGGGTGTTCTTGATAGCACCTTCCACATTTCTCTTGTATTTACAGTGAGTGTTTTTTAAGAATCTAAAAAATCGAACAAAGCATGTGCAGGTAGTGTAACGGATATCGATGCGGAAAGTGAACTCAGCGATCCGAGTTCAAATTACAATCTAAAACCCTGCGTTCATTTTCATACAAATTCCCTTGGAAAATGTATGAATCCATCTATTCTCCCCTACCCCAACAATTATAGGTTAAATAGTAGTGTAGACTGACCTCTATAGCCTTGGGTGGTAACCAATGTAAGAGAACGGAAACATTTAAATTTTGTGCCCTTTGGCGAATAATCAAATGCCGCAGGTAGGTTTAACTGTTCAATTTTAAGTTTACCGACTTTTTTCTGCATTTATAGTCGTCCGTTGAGGAGGACGAATCGAGTCGATGGAGGGTTTAGTCGCAATAGATTGCAGTGGGGCGACAGCTCTGTTAAATATGAAGCCCGAGTACAAGAAGGCATAGGAAATCACCACACTATCTTTCTCGAGATTACCAGGCAATTCGCAAAATATAAAGGAACGGAGGCTGTACAGCACCATCATCATCTTCCTTCTGAAGGGACATGGTAAGGAAAGATAAATTATCTTAAAAAAGCCGAAATATTTCTTTGGATTAATGTCGCAGAATTTTGTGTTAAAGAAACCGAGAGAAATTATCAAATTAAAATATTATGGAGAACTTGAATGCCATAAGTGGAAAGCTTTTATTATCTAAGTTGTAAGAAGACAGAATATACAGTCGTTAGCAAAAGGACAGCCGAAAATGTGAGCTATAAATTGGAGGCGTCAAAATCAAGCACGTATAGAAATTATTATTATTTTTAGCAGAAGATATAAAATGTGACACAGAAATGCGAGTGAACATTGGAATGAGAAACACATTGATTTAGTTAGCAACAAACAGTGCTGAACTGCTGCGTACTATCAATTCTTTGACATGGAAGTGAATGCTGAACAATTTCTAGAGGGACGAAGAAGAGACTTGAAGCAACAGAGATGTAGCTGTACAGAAGGATACTGAGAATTCCATGAACGGAGCACGTGAGCAAAGAGTAATTTACAAGGAAAACGGAAACAAAAATTGAGAAGATAGGATTAAACCTTGGGTTTAAAAAGACAGAATGTATGGTTGGTAACCAGAATATCACCCCCTAGATATGAATTACGTGTGTAATACAAGACTCACTATTGAAAGGATCAATTGTGATATGAAATCAACTATGAGTTCAATACGTTTGAATATCAGTAATGCCCAAGTACAAATATAGCTCAAATAAGATCAGCCATTAACAATATTACCCTTGAGACTAAGTCAATATTGAGAATGATAATATATTTATATATATTACAAGAACAGGTATAACAACGCCGAAAACATTATTTCTTCACGGTTAGGTATAACGGGCACTTGTAATCAAATGTTTATCTCTTTTACGCCTGAATTCTTTTCGACGTTTTCCTCTTGAACAGTGACTTCATAACGATTCGGAGTTGAACATTTGAAAATTCCATACTTTCTGTAAACATGGTTCAGTCAATAATCTGAAAAAAAAAATAAGTGCAAGGCAATTGACTCTTTAGAAGATAAAAGAAAACTCTTTCCAGTTCCATTGACGAAATAACGCTCAATCTTGAGTGGTGGACTGAACCGAGAATTTCTCAGCATCGTCTCTTTTATTATTTTTATCATCATCATCATTATTATATGTCGATTTCTGCTATGGTGAGACTACATACCAAATCTGCAGGAAGACCTAAGGCAGGTAGTGAGGTGTTTTTATGGCTGCATTTCATGATTTGTGTTCTAACTTCAATACCATCACTAGCGTTACATGGACAAAGTTCTACTTAGTGTGTGGGATGTACTTACCAAGGCATTTTTTTTGTATTTCTCTTAAACTAGGATTTCGAGGGATTTTTTCGATGTGTTGTTGTATTCCATTCCATTTTATGACTGGTACTATTCTGGTTTTCAATTTCAAAATATTTCTGTTTCGATTTACAGGTCTTTATACTTCGATATATTTTCAAATTCCTTGGTTGCTATGTGACAGTCCACTGGGCAAGCCATACCAATTAGTAGGCAAGGTTTTATCTTTTCGGTTTTTGTCAATTATGTCTGGTCTATTTGCTTCAATCTTCCTTTTTGTAAAGATGGTGTAAATCCCATAGAAATGTGATGTCTTTTATTTCTGTAAACACCGGTATAAATATGTTTATACCGGTGTTTGTTAACATCTTTCCCAAATTGTTTGCACTTAGTCCAGTGTAAATATTTCTCCACTCTATCGAGACGATTTTTATATTCATTTGGCGCAAATACAGAACATCCCGAGTTTAGATGATCTATTGTTTCCTAATCATCATCATCATCATCATCTTTCGATTTCTGCTATGGTCACACTATCTACCAAGTCTGTGAGAAAACCTAGGGCAGGGAGCGGTGTGTTGTTATGGCTGCATTTCATGATTTATTTTTCCAACTTCCATAACATCACTAGCATTATATGGACAAATTTCTTCTTTGTATATGGCCTGTATTTATCAAGACAATTTTTTGCATTTTTTTAAAGCTGGGATTTCCAGATGATGATGATGATGATGATGGTGATGGTGGTGATGATGATGGTGGTGGTGACGATGATGATGATGATGATGATGATGATGACGATGATGATGATGATGATTATTATTATTATTATTATTATTATTATTATTATTATTATTATTATTATTATTATTATTTCTTTGGATTTCTGTTGTATACACATTTCCTTCCGGGTCCCAATCAGAGTCATGACAGTTTCCGTTGATTAAAAACTCCCTAAGATCATACATATTTTACATAGATAAAGCTCTTCGTAATGTGTGAGCTGTACTTGTACCTACAATTTTTTGTATTTTTTAAGGAATGGCCTAACAGGAATCCCTTCAATGAAACTATCGGAGCCTTTTCCAATCAATCCGAGTGTTATAGCCTGATATACAACTGGAATTATTTACGTCCTCATGTGACACATTTTTGAGATTTCCACTTCAAGGTCCTTGTCTTTTGGTAGTATTTTGAAGATCTTCAAAGTAACATTACAATCTGCAGGGTCTGCCATAGCAATAAGAAATTATCAGGATTCCAGGGAGATTAATTTTATTGTTGTTGTTGTTTCTTCTTCTTCCTCTTCTTCTGCTGCTCTTCTTCTTCTTCTTCTTCTTCTTCTTCTTCTTCTTCTTCTTCTTCTTCTTCTTCTTCTTCTTCTTCTTCTTCTTATTATTATTATTATTATTATTATTATTATTAACTCACTGAGTTTACAAATCAGTAGTAAGTGTGACAGTAAATCTTCTCAATAATAAGCTCAATATCCTGGCTGTTTTCAACAATACTTTTGTCTAGGTGATCTTGACTATTGTCAATGCCTTCACCTTCATGACAAGTCTGAGACAACGTAATGCACAATCTAGCTTGTTCATGCATGGTTGTTAGCAAAATGCAAGTAACAAATCGTAGATACCAAAATAAAACAAATACAAACATTTAAATATCTAAAAATTATTTTAACAGCGGTTGAAAAATGTAACCCGAAATCTGAAGGCGCATTGGAATAGCGAAAGATACCTGCCAAGACCTAAACAAAAAGAAAGAAACGTTAGAAACAAAAAAAAGGATTTGCTCTAAAATCAGAACTTCCAGATCACAATAAATATTGGTAATCACTTTAAGTAACAGAGATGTTGTTCTACAGATGGATTTTGAGTGTACCATGGATTGGACATATGGGTAACAAAGAAGTTTTAAGTTAAAGAAAAGGAACAGCTATACTTAGAATCAGAAATAGACAGATGAAATTTCTAGGACAAATAATGAAAAAAGGGGACTTTCGAGAATTTGACACACAAAGATCATATTGAAGAGAAGAAGGACAAGGAGTAATTGTCAGTAAACTTGTTAACAAGCTCCTATAAATTGCAGAACAGGAAGCAGCAGGAATGGGGGCGGGGGAGTAGGAACACTTACAAAGAGCTACAAAAGATAGGAAATTGGAGAGAACCATGATCGCCCGCACCCCAAGGGACAGGATATATAGAAAAACAAAGGATATACTTAAAATCAGAAAAAAGGCAATTGAAATTTCTGGGACGTACAACGAGGAAATTAGGCTTGGAGAATTTGATACTCATATGACATACTGAAAGCAAGAGAGACAGAACGAAGCATCAAGAAACCTACCTTAGGATCTTGGTTTGGTTTGGTTTGTTTTACGGCATATCAACCTTAATGGGTTATTTAATGCCGACAAGATTTTTGTTCCTGATAATTTTTTCCAAAAACGTACTGCTGGTAATTTTTTTCGAAAATGTATAACTGGTAATATTTTTTTCAAAAATATATCGAAGTTAATATTTGTTTTTCAAAAATGTATTGCTGTTAATTTTTTCCCAAAATGTATTGCTGGTAATATTTTTCTTTTTCAAAAATGTACTGCTGGTAATAATGTATTGCTGGTAATAATGTATTGCTGGTAATAATGTACTGCTGGTAATAATGTACTGCTGGTAATAATGTATTGCTGGTATTCTTTTTCCAAACAGTATGTTAATATTTTTTCCAAAAATATATTGCTGGTATTAAAACCTATTTTTATACTTTCATAGTGTTTTACCCCAGTTTTGGGGTTAACTCTTGGCTCATAGCTGGGACTCTAACAGGTGCTACTACCCCGGGTCAGGGTGGACCTGGGAACACCAGCGACGTGGTGCCATGCTCCTCAAAACCTCCTGATCAAAGGCCTTGCTGCCGGATGTACTTTATCGTCTTACCCAGGACGTGGATGTAGTTTATCGTTATACACAAGGATCCTTTGTAAATGGATGGCATAATAGACCCTTGAAGGTATAGCATGGAGAAAAATATTACTTATAGAAACGAAGGAGAGAAATTTGTAGAAAACCATGACCATGTATGTACTGAAGTGACACGGCGCATAAAAGAAAAAACGGTTTAAGGTTCTTTTTATTGAAGATACTGAGACAGGTGCTGAAGTTCTGAAGTAATTTGCTGTCAATTATGATTAAAGTCAGCTACCAAAAAGATTTGAATAATCTTGAACCCATACATAAAACGACTGGGATCAATGAATGCTGCCTTATATAAAAATTCTTATTGTCTACTTAGGATTTTTAAGAAAGTTATTGGAAAAGAAAATTCTTAGTGCTAGTGTTGCATAAAAGAGATCCGTGATAAGAAATACGACTGAATTGCCTGATAATAAACCAAGCAAAACATTAAATGTCTGCGAGAAATATCTTGAATGCGATTCCATAAAGCTGAAGGAAATAAAATAACCAAAAGAGAAGGAAATATCACAGAGGAATAAGAAAAAAGTTAGGAAAGAAAATTGGGCATTCTAATAAAAAGATGGATATATGCACAGTATCTGCAGTTAGGTATTGAGAACCATGACTCGTCTGCTGAAGTGTAGAACAAAAATCGATGAATCGGCGGGCTAGGAAACTTAATGGCGTGAAAGGACCTAAATCCGAGAGATGATACACACAGATTTATCCGTAAAGAGAAAAGAAGAAGGGAAGGTCACTTATCAATGTCAAAAACCATTTACAGTCCGTTATAATAGGATTGTAAAATGCCGACAATATACCAAGGATCGTAACTACTGCTAACATTAGAGGAAACGATAAAAAGACAACAAAATAAATACTGAAGGACTTAATGAAAATGGAAAGAAAAAAAACACTGCGTATTTAAACGACAAACAAAATATTGTGGACGAGATGACGTGGCAATGCAGAGAACGTTCGAAAACAAATTAAAACAATAAACTCTTTTATTATTTTAAGCCATAGTCATTGCATTCGAGCTAAATCATGTCAAGAAAAAGATTGACAAAATACAGAAAACCAGCAAATATGTTTTTTTATGGAAAAACAAAACAAGTTGTAACCACATCAAAATGTATGCAACAAGCTGGCTCGAAATGAACAGGATAAAAGGCAATACAGTCATTCTGAGAAAATTGCGTAATGACGTTAGCTTGAAAATGATACTGAATTTAATTAATTGAACATTTCGGCTTCAACTCTAACAATTACAATTCACGCCCTCTTTTATTCAACAGGTACACAAACATAGACAAAACAACAAATATACACACAATTGTTTTGATCGATTGGTTTTCTATGGTTTTTCATGTTATTTAAAACCAGAAAACGGATGTTTTACATTGTAAGAATTCTTACTTTTGAGATAATAATGATTTAGTGATACAAGTCTTACTAATCAACCCCTAGTTGGTGGGGAGAACAGAAGGAGTCATACATTTCCCATATGCACGTAACTGAATATAACGAAATCAACTCTCTGATTATACCACCCGGAAATCCAAGCTTGCAGCAGGTCGTATTCCCAAACTGTCACCCATCTATGTACTGACCAGGCTCAACGTTGCTTAAGTTTAGTGATCGTACGGGAACCTCTGTCACACAAAAGTGCAGTGTTGTGTGTTGTGTGTGTTGTGTATACATACATACACATTTTTGTATGCATGTATGTATATGTATATATATATGTATATATATATATATGTATGTATATATATATATATATATATATATATATATATATATATATATTGGTTTCAATAGGAAATATATATATATATTTCCTATTGAAATCACACACACACACACACACACACACACACACACATATATATATATATATATATATATATATATATATATATATATATATATATATATATATATATATATACTTGAACACTTTGTGTCCAGAAAAGAAAAGGCTTGTATGAACACAAGAAAAACTGAATAAAGTGCTTAATCACAGCACCTTATCAGTTGTCTTTAAAGAAATGTATAAAAGAGATATTGCTGCCTAATTACGCACATACACAAACACACACATACGCATATATATAATCCATTTCCTATTGAAATCAGATACCGAAGATTTGTCCTTGGCCTACCTGTCTAAACTCTGATTGGTACCAACAGAAAAGGGGCTACAAGATTGAACACCGTAACAGAAAGACAACCAAGTCTAGTCGAGCCATTATTTCTCCAAGGGGATCGAATTTATGTAAAATGTTTTAAAGTCTTTTAAGCCTAACAGATTCCCTTTTTGAAGTCGACGTGTTGTTATTCTTTCGTGATTTCTGTTCAGTTGTAACTAAATAAAACTTATTACATATAATAATTTCACGACTTAAATGTTTAGCCTATATATTAGATGATGATTGATTACTGATATATATATATACCACCTCATGTAGAATATATATATATATATATATGTGTGTGTGTGTGTGTGTGTGTGTGTGTGTGTGTGTGTGCGCGCACGCGCGCGCGTGTATGTGCGTGTAAGTATGCTCATATAGAGTGCATCTTTAGAAGAGACAAAATGAATAAAAAGAAACAAGAGGAAAAACTTATACACGTATTCGTCCTCTGAGGGATTTAAAGAAGACAAAACGTGTCATCTAAGTATAGTTTCTCATCTTATATATATATACCGAGTGAAGATAGCTCTGGCTGACACTAAATTAGTTGTGTTTCAATCCTGGCTTGAGGCATTCGGAAGTCTAGTCCCACTGATGAGCTGTGATACAGCGAAACAGTATTGTCTGTGAATGACATATATATATATATATATATATATATATATATATATATATATATATGATAAAAATGTAATTTTAAGTTATGCTATATTTATGGGTAAAGGTGCTCAATAACAGAGATAGAGCGAATATTAATTTAAAAGTTGACACTGTGGTCAACACCAAGTGGCGACAGTCAAACTTCAGGCTATCTTAATGATCTATGTATGTTTATATGTATGTATGTATGTATGTATGTATGTATGTATGAATTTAAGAAGCTAGACCTTGATGGTCATTTTCTAAAACTTAATATACAAAATGGCGCATAAAACAGAATAGTGGTTTAAATAAGGGACAAAAAATGAATGCAAATAAGATAATATGATGAA
>OZ038475.1:75939709-76039709 GCA_964036315.1 Acanthosepion esculentum
TTAAATTCTTCCGTTTAATGGGTGTAAGAGAGTGAAAACATTGTTCGTACTGCCCATTGTCCCAAGGACTTTTGGCCTCTTCTATACATATACAAGTCCTGTATAAAAAACGGGACTAGATTTATATATATAAAAGATTATATTGGACTTTGTTTGCATAATTAAATCTACACGCCTAACAAAGAGTTATCAGTATTTGAAATATGGTTAGACGTTATAAGCTGAAATTCTGCAGGTTTTACAAATATCGCTTGGTTAATATCAATTTTACTGGGGGTGGATAATGAAATCTGTGCGCAAGTATATATGGATGTAAGTGTGTGTATATCAAAATAAATTTACCATTTTTATTTGTTTCGCTTTCGCATTCGTTTTGACCTAACATAAACACACACACACACACACAGACACACACACACACACACAGACACACACACACACACATATGTATGCATGTATGTATATACGAGATCTGTCTGAAAAGTAACGGGACTGGTGCCACAAACAATTTATTTCAATTCCAAACAACAGACTACATGGTTTTCTCTTCAAAGTAATCCACCTCGAGTCTAATGCACTTTTCCATTCTTTACTGCCACGCTTGTATGCACTGCTGGAATGTTTATTCTTGGATGTCCCTCAAACCCGTCAATACGGCCTTTTTGCTGGCCTCCACGCTTTCAAAACGGGCCCTCTTGATGATCGCCTTGAGTTTAGGATAAAGAAAAATGTCACACGGAGACAGATTAGGTGAATAGGGAGGTGGCTCCAGTACGGCGATGTTCTTCTCGGCCAAGAACTGTCGGATACTCAGGGCGATGTGAGCAGGCGCATTGTCGTAGTGAACCGACCACGTTAAATCCTGCCACAAAAGCAAGTGAAAAAATGCAATGGTTGCAGAAAGCTAAGATTACAGTTATATACTCTGAACATTTGATGTTAGATGACAGTCCAATCCTGTTATCCCTCTTTCGCCAGAGCTCACACAGTCCGATTTTTTATACAGATCTCGTATATATATATTTTCGCATAACATGAGACCTTTGAAGACCAAATTTTGAAGATGATTTGACGATAGTAAATTGATAGTGCCAGCAGTGCATACGCTAATTTTATATCACGTGTATGATGCGAATTCCTTAAAATAAATTTAGCTTCATAATTAGGTCTTCAAAAGTTGCATGATACGCGAGTATATTTGGTACACACACACACACACACACACACACACACACACACATATATATATATATATATATGGTACGGTGTGTAAAATGTCTTCATTTTATATTTTTAATTTCGTGCATAAGCGTTGTTTGTTTTGATTTTGCCGACTGCATCGTATAGTAGGGTCAGTTGGGAACCGTCTGTGAAAAACAGACCCACTATGATACGATTCATTCCGCCAGAAATTTGGAAACAGCACGCTGTACTGCTTGCTATTCGAGTTGGAAGTTCCAATACGAACAATTTCAGAGTGTTTGCGTGTTAATTTGAGGGCAGTGCAGAGGATTCGGAAAGAGTTGGATAAGTCTAATAGTTAGGCAGCTCGGGTAACTCACTCTGAGCGATATGATAAGAACAGAACAGCCGAATTTGTTGGTGAGGACCTCAGACTCAATACGGAAACCTACATCAAGTACCTTGAGAAGGTAGTACTACCTTAGGTTAAGAGTGTAACTCCTGGAAGATCCTATGTCTTGGAACAGGACTCTTAAACCCAACTCTTCAGACTGCAATCACCTTGATTGTTATGTGTGGGGTGTAGTTGAGCGAGAGTCCAACAAAACTCTTTGTAACATCAACGATGAACTGAAGGCAAAGATTACGGCAGCATTCACGAACTTAAACGCCCAGAAAAGCTGCAGGAGATTCCGAAATTGACTGGAGGGCGTAGTTGAAGCGAATGCCGATTTTATTGAATAAATTTACTCTTTAGGATATTTTTGTGTAACTTTGATAAATTTACCTGTCAATGTTATTTCCAATTTTACGTAAATTAGACCACAATTTATCTATCGTACTCTCTCTCTCTCTCTCTCTCTCTCTCTCTCTCTCTCTCTCTCTCTCTCTCTCTCTCTCTCTCTCTCATATATATATATATATAAAATATTCAAAATTATTTTTCCGACTCTGAGTTTTCACACAAATGGTATCCGCTCATCAACGGGTTAGATAGTACATTGCTTTTATTTACAGATATCATGTAATTCATAAAAGACGTTACTTAAATTTCACTAGAAATATGTTAATTTTAACGTCGAATATTCTTAAGTTTGCTTGTTTTGCAATAACGTCTTTAAGAAAGGACATACTTAAAATGGCGTAAAAAATTAATTTAATATTGACACAGAGGATGATGCTATTGATTGGGCAAAAAGTTAAATGTGTGTTTCTCATTAGATGTTACAGGGAGTGCTTAATTTTCATTAACCTAATTCGAATAAGATCGCTTTTGTTTATATTCTATCAGGCATATCAATATGTATTTTTAAAAAAGTATAATTCGGTGAAAAAGAAAATTAGCAATATTTCATCCTATTATATATGTTTATTAATTACTTGATTACTTTTAAGAAGAATCAAAATGTAACTCAAGATATCTGCAGTGAATGGAGGAATTGCAATTACTGATCAGACAAGTCAAAAGTGGTTTGCTATATTTCAGGCTAGAGATTTCTCGTTGAACTATACTTCAAAGTTGAAACGACCAGTTTTGGTTGATCACGATCAAAGAATTACGTATGAATAATCAACGATATACAACGTGGGAGAAAGCCACCGTACCCAAAATATTCAAATCAAGGGCTAAAAATTGATCGTACCAGACTATGTTATTGGCTTAGGTGTATGGCTTCCATCTCAGCAGACAAAATCCTACTGGACTGTCTTCTCCATTTGTCATCTTGTGATTAAAGTCTCATGAGAATTTTTCGTTTTTTTCATGCTAAATGGTACGAGAGGATGTTTTGCAATAATGTGTAGGCAAGCGAATTAAACCGTCAGTCTTTATTCGAAGAATGTTTGAATCTTAATGTTGGGTGTTCATTTGGTGCTTCCATCGGAGATCCAAACATATTATTGGAGCAAGTGAAATGAACTTTAATAATAAAAAAAAAGTTTCAGTTCTTTGGAAAGCACAGATGGATAAAAAGATTCTGATGGATGGAATTGTGAAGTTGCCAAAAAGATAATAGAAAATATTAGACCAAAACGGGAAATATGTTGATCTGTAATGTCGAAGAATTGCCCTGTATTTTTACTTAATCAACTGAAGTGACTTTTTGGTCATCTAGTATCCAAACATCAGATTTACATTTCAAACAGAATAAAGTACTCACAACTACCTGCAAGTACTCGACTAAACGTGAGCATTTCACAAGCTGTGCTATTTCAGAAATATTCTAGTCATTTTTGTCGTAACATTTTGTGATTTATTTATAATTTTCTTTCCGCCCATAACTGTAGCATTCATTACATGAAAATTAATTACTCGAGGCCAGCTTATCCGTTGTTATACATATGACACTGAAATCTGAAGTTGTTACGAGATACTAGCTATCATTCTTTCCCCATGTCGGCTCATCAGTGTATATACGATAGGTGAAGAAAAGTTCTTACTCGATCATTAGCATTTCCATAGTTAAACAGATTTTGCTTCATACGATATTTTCCTGTTCCCAAATCAGTATCAGTATTTCAATGACTAAACGTCAACATTTGTGGTGAAAGGAGTAAAGACATTGAAGAAAATGATGTGTATTGAAGAGTGGGATATATAGAATAGCATTTTTGTTTGATGCATCGAAGTCATTCTTCCTGGTCAGACCGATAATTTTTCAGTATATTCTCGTACGCTTTAAAAATACTCTTTAAAAAAAAAACAAAAAAAAACAAGGTCTGAAAAAAAAAAAAACTGGCCCGCGTGAAATCTAATTTAACACTGTTGTAGTTTGTTTACATTATCGTTTTCGAAAATTTTCCCCCTTTTTTCCTCTGACGAATGATAATGTTTTTTTTACCGCTTAAATTTTTTTTTGTTTATTTGATAATTTTTTCTTTTCTTTTCTGTTTGGACGACTGCTTCTGTTCCACGAGTTGTTCTTGTATTTAAATCCGATAATTTATCTCTTTTGTCTACTTATTTCTCTTTTCTTATATCTATAACTTTTACGTCTGTTACAAGACATCATTCTCCAAATGGTATTTTCTTTTAAGTTTTTTTGTGCCTTTATGTCTGAAAGTCAGTTTTAGAAAATATCTTTCGATTTTTTGCAACTTCTAATAATCTACTTATATATATATATATATATATATATATATATATATATATATATATATATATATATATATATATATATATATATATATATATATATATATATATATATACCACGGTGGAGTAATTGATTGAAGAATTGGAGAGCCGAGTTCGAATTCCAGTCGAATCCATTACATTCATTTACGTGCTAATACCCTTGGGAAATGTGAATCCTCTTCTTCCCCCCCCCCCAGCTATGGGTAAATAGCAGGACAGAGTCGGCTAGGAGAAGGACAACAGAATTCAAAACCTGCGGAGGGTCGTTTGGGTACCTTGTGGCACGTAGTGCACCATGTCTCTGTATTCGGCCCTTCAAAAAGTGTAGATGGTTCGTACGTAAGCTTCACCACTATAATCGAATCTCAAGTGCTGGTGTCGGGCTGTCGGTTCCTAGGAACTTAGCTCCTTATCCCTCATACGTCGAATACGACGGGGAGAGTCGAATATATATATATATATATATATATATATATATATATATATATATATATATATATATGTGTGTGTGTGTGTGTGCATTTTGTTATATCTTATAGGTCCACAAGTTGATAGGTTGGTATGTAGCCAGCAGGCATAGTATATATGTTAACCTATAGTCCGGTTCACAAGAGTAAAGGCTTATCACGGGAGTAGAGGTTCATACCTTGTTTCCTGGTTAGGATTGGGATTGCGGTTCCGATTCTATCTAAATTCTACTTCAACTATATGCTTCTAACGTCTTCGACAAAACTTGGAAATTTATACTATTATTAGGTTTCCGGTTCCTTTTAAAGTATTTTCTTCCAGCAAACACTTGCTTCGTAGTTGCATTATCGCCTTGCTTGGGTTGAATTAATTAAAAAGAAAAAGAGATGATACCTGAATTACTCCCACAATATAAAAAAATGCTTCTGTTCATTCTGTAATTGTAAATTCCACAGTTGTAAAGTGTTAAATATCAATGATAGAAAACCGTTTTTACACAGTAATTTGAAAATATTTATTTCGTTTTATTTATTTTGTTCATGCAAAAATTATTTTATCTTTACTTAACTTTGACCTTATTATTTAAAAGACTGCATTTTGATCTTTATAAAAGTAATTTCTAATATTTTTTAACTACAATTCTTTTGCAATCGCATGGGTACATGGCTGCGTGAATCTATTTCTACTGAAATTTCTACTTACATTCATCCAAAGGTATGCATATATGAGTGTGTCTTTATATTTACAGGAGATGTGTTTATATAAAATGAGATGGAGAGAAAGAAGTAAAAGGAAAGCAACCACAAATAAAAAATCTTTATTTTGATATTTTTACTCATAAATCACTAAAAAAAAAACAAACAACAACAACAACAACAACAAACAAACGAAACCTAAGATATATTTACGGTTATCAAATGTATAATTGCCAATAAGTTTACATCAATAAGGTGACGCGCAGTGATATTGACATTAATAATTTGAATAGAATTCAATCCCAAACTCCAATCTTTTTGTATTCTGCTTCAGTTCTGTTTTTGGAATGTGCCCAAACATTTGGCAAAATATTTTCTGTTGTATTTTTGTCAATAAATTTATTCGGAGACAAATATTTCTTCGTTTCTCTATTTTATATAACATTTACAATATTATGCTGAACACTTAGTTTAGTAATAATAATAGAAAATATGCTATGATTAAAAAATCATTTTACGTGTCGCTGTATATCTGTCGTTTTTTTCTCTTTATTTCTCTTTTTCTTCTTAACACAGAAACTGACTTACACACGCACGCACACTTACATACATGCATGCATTCATATCCAATCAAAAATAATCACGCAAAATCTTTCGGTCTCTCACGGCGTATTTTCTTTGCATATTTTTTTCCTGTGTGGATGATACTATTTACAGTTTTCCTAACGTTCGATTATCCTTTAAAAGTTATTATTTCAATCACATTGGTGTCAAAAGGTGTATTCGATTATTTTTTAAAATAATGACACTTTCAAAAAAGATAATGATTCAGACTACGCTTTAAAAAATACTGTTTTTTTTTATTCACGCCACTACCTGATGATGACTCCAATGAATTGAAAGATTGAAGATCTCTTTCTTCGCTGTGCTGTGTCCCTTCAGGACGTAGGCGATCATGGCTCTCCACAATTTCTTGTCTGTTGAAACTTGATTAATGCATGGAATAATAATGCAACACAAAATGTACTTAGAACAAAATGTATTGAAACAAGAAAGTGTACACAATATTTACATATAGTCTTTTGTATATTCCTGGGAAGACCGTTCCTGGAGAATGTGTTGACTAAGTCGCAGTCGGACAGAGTCTCTAGTTGAATCTCTTGTTTCGCCTCTCTGTCTTCCCGGTACCAACCATATTTATATAGTCGGTACTCCACTATGCAAATTAGGTGGATCCTACCACAACATTGTCCTTTGTAGCTTTTAATAAACCTAGCTCTATCATCCATTTACTCAAGATTGCTAGGTAGTTTATGTGTTGCTTTCCCTCCCTTCCGCTTGCCCTTATCTCCATTATGAGTATGAAATTTTCCAAACCCTCTTTCCTCATTACGTGCCCTAGATATTATAACTCTCTTTCTGGTGTTAAGTATAAGTGTCCTTTTTGTCTTCGTTTTCGCTAAAACTTCATCGTTGCTCACATGTTCATCTCAGTATCCTTTTGTAGAAGCACATTGCTGTTGCTTCAAGTCTCTCCTTCATCTGTGAAGAGATTGTCTAGCATCGACTACCATATAGGAGGACGGATATACCGAAACAGTTCAGTACCCTTTTTTTTTCTTCTTTTAACGTTATTTTCCTGCTTCTTAATAACGAAACTGCTCTGCTTTAGCCACCACAGAGAACCCTCCCTGCCTCGCATCAGAATGGCTGATTCCCAACACTCTGAGAGCGCTTCGTTACGCATGCTTGGTTTCACGCTGTCCACTGACATGAGATGGAATAGAAAAATTGAATCACTAACTCCATTGAATCAATTGCTGTCAAGGAAATTTGGTTCTCTGTGTCGTACCAGAAAGTTTTTCTTGTATGAGTTCATCCTTCAAAACTATAAATCAACCATCCGTCCTTGTATGGAATATTGCTGTCATATATGGTCTGGGCATCCCGCTGTACGCCTCCAGGTACTCGACAAAAACCAGAGAGGAATATGCAAGATGATAGGTCCTGATCTGGCAACTAGTCTACAATCGTTTTCTCACAGACATGTCGTGGCTTCCCTCTGTCTCTTCTATAACTATTTTCACGGCAACTGTTCCGACGAGCTGCTTTCGCTGGTTTCTAGGCTGCATGAATTTAAGCGAGCTACCAGGATAGCATCTCGGCACCATCCTTTCACTGTCAAAACGGTTAAATGTAATCATCTCTTCTACTCAAACAGCTTCTTCTTTCGCACTTCCTTACTTGCTTCCCAGATGACTGTAATCTTCAAATATTCAAATGTAATGTCAATCGACATCTAACACCCTTACTCCGTCCTTCTTTGTATCCTTTCCTCAAACATGCCTTTTCACTCTTGTTTTCAATCCTCTGTAACCCCTTGTGTGCTATTGGCACTCCCGCCTTGCTTTGGGTGAATTGCTTTAAAAAAATGGAAGGCATATTTCGCTGGCCTAATGCGAATTTGAATTTCTGTCCTTCGTTACAATACTTCACAGATATTTAAATTTTTGTACTTGTTTGATTTTGGTATCTCCAATATGTTATTTGAATTTTGGGCTATTCCATTTGTCTTGTAGTTTCCTTTCTGTGTTTGTTAGTGTTGTGGTAGGATCCACCTAATTTGCATAGCGGAGTACCGACGATATAAATATGGTTGGTACTGGAAGACTGGGGGGCGAATACAGAGATCCAACTAGAGACTCTGCCCGACTGCGACTTAGTCAACTCATTCTCCAGGAACGGTCTTCCCAGAAATATACAAAAGACTACATGTAAATATTGTGTACACTTTCTTGTTTCAATACATTTTATTCTAACTACATTTTGTGTTTGCATTATTATTCCATGCATTAGTCAAGTTTCAACAGTTAGCCATACTGTATCATCTGCATATCTCATGTTAAGATGTTGACGCCAATAATGAATAGGACTTCTACATGGAACGAGTGTTTGAGCAGCGAGAATGTCTTAAAGACGATGCAAACGAGGAGGAGGCTTATATTTAACATCAGGAAGAGGCAGCTGAAGTTTCTGGGACACATAAAGAGGAAGAGGGTCTGAAGAATCTGATACTCGCGGGTCGAATAGAGGGAAAGAGAGACAAGGGAAAACAACACATGACATACCTAGCGGGCTTAAGCAAGTGGATGACAACGGAGTCTGTGGGAGGTAGCAGAGGGCAGGAATTTGTTGAGAGGTGCAAGGGATAGAGGGAGATGGAGAGCTATGATCGCCTACAACCTGAAAGGACATGGCACATAAAAAAACATAGAATTCTCTCAGAATCGCCTCACTGTATAATTTGAATATGTTCGGTGAGAAGTTATATATATTTCTTTTACACCTCTATCCATTTTTGTATATTTACTAAACTCATTTTCCATTCGTATGCTGGCGGTTTGTGGCTAGTGTTGGTTCTGGAATATTCTAAAATCCTTCCCAAATATGACATGCTTACGTAGCAGTTCCAACAGCTCTTTGTGATGTAATTTATTCAACTCTTTTGTATAATCTAGAAAACATAGATATACTCCCTATTGCATTGCTCTTTCAGATATCGTTCTGAGCATAAATATTGCATTCATTGTTCCAGTGTATTTAAAGTGTCCGCGCTGTTCTTATCCTATTTCCGGTCTGATTCTGCTGCGCGCTCTATTCATCAGAATTCGGATGATAATTTTTTTTTTATGTGGCTCATTATATTGATAGGATAATGGAGTTCACATTCTGTTGCTTCTGAGGCAGTGCTCTGAAAATAGATTCACGTAGGTCTTCCGGTATATCACCATTGTTGTATATTTCATTCATTATGTCTGTAGTCATGCCAATGCCGAAATCATCTAAGGTGCCAGCATCTCTATTTCAATTTTATCTGGTTCAGCTGTATTGTTTCTGTTCTATTTGGCCAGTGCTGATTCCATTTCAGATTTTAATATTTCTGGTCCTTTGATATTTCTGTGTCTTGTCGGTTGTACTCTTTCGTCGTAGAATATTTCTCCCGTGTATTCGTTCCTTCTCTGAAGTATTTTTTTTCTCTAATATCAGTGTCTCGTTCTTCGATTTTATGCGTCCTGTTGATGAGCATATCTTTCCGTCCTGTTCTCTTAAGTTTTTTGCATACTTAATCTGCGATACTCATTCCTTCTATTTCTGCTCATTTTTCGTTATGTCATTCCTGTTTATCATGCCTGCATCAGTTCCTAATATCTTTGAAATCTCTGAGTGGGCTTTTTTCTTGTTAATATGAAAATAGCTGGACTCTTTCGTTATATGGCGTTGTAGATCAGAGTTCGACTTTCCCCTTTTCGTTCAGATCGCTATTTACTAATGTTTAAACTAAAATACAAGGCCAGACTGACAATGTCAGAGAAATAAAATGTGGTGTTACCACTGTTATAGACAAGCGTATGGTTGCAAGACAGATACACGACAACAGCAGAAATAGATTTACGTGATTTATTTCAATAGGAACGTGTGGTTTTGGGACAGCTACCTTGTGGTATAGTTCATAAGCCGGCTGCCGATCCGGGTTGATCTCTCATAGTAGTTCCCACTGTTTGGCGTGGCGTTCCTCCTGCTGACTGCCGAGACTGACCGTGACAGATCTCTTTCCCGGCCTCCAGTTGACTGCTTTGTACTTCCCCGTGTGACCCTTTTTATGGCGTTTTTATGGCTTAACGGGCTCGAAAAACGACGCGAGTATAATTAGGAGGGAAGCATTTTTATTGGTCGAAAAATAGAAGCACTTTGAAATATTATTTTATTTTTCGACCGTCGGGCCGATGCGTAAACGACGATAATGGTCATTTTGTGACCGGGCCTTGTCCCATTCACATCCGGCTCTCGCTCTTGAGTATGTTCGTTTATTTGCCTGCAAATCAGCCGAGATATGTCTTATTTTATTTTATAACACCACTTAGAAAAAAATTCCCTCAAAATAAATATTTCTTTGAATTACTACTTGTTACCAACGAACTATTATTGAGATATTTTAAGGAAGTCAGCGTATTATTTTGGAGCTAGAAGCGTCATCCAATCAATAACTTCAAGAAGACTTCATCACAAGCAAAGTAAATTAGCGACCTCATCGGAGCAGAAGAGATAAGTAAACAAGAATAAAAATAAATAAATTTTACGAAGATCACAATAATATTGTCGAAATCTCAATATTTTAACTTGATGCAATACTGTGGTAACGTTAACACTCAACACAGCAGAAACAACAATGTTGATAATGTCGGAAAATTTGGGGATGGTGACAAAAGAACAGGTCGATAGAACGATGCAATTTTTCCCTCACTTTTAGGATCTTAATAACAATAAACAAAAATGTATTATTTGTCATGAGTTTGTCAGTTTTACGGCATCTAGATAATTACATGTGCGGCTAGTGTAACGGTTATCAGCGCAGAAATTGGAAATGTCGAGCTGAGTTCTAACACCAGCCTCGTACATTGCGATCAATTTCGTGCAAATAACATCCGGAAATGCATGTATTCATATCAACTCCTCCAGTTAAGGGTTATAGAGTACACTAGTTCTCTATCGACCACTCTAAGAGAAACATTTCTTATACTTTTTTATTTGACAAGTCCCACCAAGACATGAACAATTGTAGCTCTCCACAACTTAAATCGATCCGTCATTCATTTGCACGAATAAATCACTTTTCCTTTGCCTCTATTGCCTTCAGTTATGAATGTTGAATTCTCTAAGCCGACTTTTCTCATTACGTGTCCCACAAATGACAACTTTCTTTCTTATGTAAGAAATGTATCCTTTTAGTTCCAAATTTTATTAGAAATCTCTTGTTGGTCATATATTCAGTCTTTAGTACTCTCAGTGACCACATCGCAATCGTATCGATTCTCTTCTTCATCTGCGACGAAATTGGCCAGTATTCAATGCCATGTAAAAGATGGTTATTTCAAAACATTTCTGCACTGGATAGGGTCAATCGAAAAACACCAACATCAAATGAAATATTCGGTAATTTACAGATCGGTACGATGGGGAAAATAAAACAATTATATGGGTAAATCCCTCACTCGATGTTAGTCAATGATTATTCGTGAAAGGATGCAGAAGAGGCATAAAAACTGAACAACTTATTTCCGAGACAGAAATTTCTGAAACAGGATATTTCTGAGACAAAAACGTTATATTGGGATGGATGGAATATAAAAATTCAGACCTGTGCCCTTCAGAGATTTAAAATGTTGAAGATAGCAGGACTGGGCAGATCATAACTAATTCTATAAAAAGAATAGAAAGCTGGCATATTTTCTGAAGAATAATGTCTATCCAAGACAAAAGGGGACATTTTCCACAAGACACACGAATTTCAATGTTGAAATGTTTAAGAAATTGTCAGGGAAAATATCACTTTACAAAGACATCGTATAAATCGATCACCGTCACCATGGAATATCAAAATCTTTCGAAAGCGAGGATTATTGGCTGAAAATATGCTTAGCAATACGCAAAGAAAAAAAAAACAGCAACAGATGAAACTGAATTAGTAGAAAAATGAATTAGGTCATCGACCCCCAAGAATTACTGCCAGTATTATGGTGTATAGGGCGAGATGGGTAAATTGTCACCATTATATAATTTTAATTTCGCACATGTGCGTTTTTTTTTTTAAATTTTATTTTGTCGATTTCACAGTATAGTAGGGTCGGTTGAGCACCGTCTGTGAGAAAAAGAGAACTATGACACAATTCGTCCCGCCAGAAATTTGGAAACAACATGCTATATTACTTGGCATTAGCGTTTCAGAGGGTTTAGGTGATAGTGCAGAGGATTCGGAAAGAGTTAGATGAATCTAATGGTTTTTTCCAATGGTATGGTAGCTCGGAAAAATCACTCTGAGAAAAGAACTCCCGAATTTGTTGGTGAGGGCCTCAGACACAATACGGAGGCCTACATCAATACCTTGAGAAGGTAGTGTTGTCCTGGGCCAAGAGGGTGGCTGCTGGAAGACCCTTTTTCTGACAACAGGACTCTGCACCATGTCACACAAGTAGTAGAACCCAGTCATGACTGTCAGACAATTTCTGCGACTACATCACCCCTTACATCTGGCCATCTAACTCCCCGGACTGTAATCCCCTCGATTATTATGTGTGGGGCACAGTTGAGCAAGAGACCAACAAAACTCCTTGTAACAGCAAGTATGAACTGAAGGCAAGGATTATGACAACATCCACCAACTTAAACAAGGAGACCGTGGTTGAAGCCAATGGCAATTTTATTGAATAAATTTATTCTTTTTATTTCAAGATATTTTTGGGTAATTTTCTAAATATACCTCTTAAAATAAGATATTATTTTCATTTTTTTTGCATCGTTTAGACGACAAATTATCAATCGCACCCTGTATTTAATTCAATTAAATTAAAGAACAAATAAGAAAAAATATCTGAGAAGAATAACTAATAATTTAGAGATAAGAATTTGAATAAACGCTATGACTACATGACTCTCCTTACAGCAGACTGCTTTTAAGCTTGATAATAGAGAAAATGAAGTCGATTGAATGGACCAGATAATTAATGATAATGAGCAAATATTCACAATGCTGATTAGAGATTATACAGACAGATCTTATGCAAAGAGATAAGAAACTGGGGAAAAGACTTATCCATATCAGACTGTTAAATTTGATACAATAGGAATACACAGAACGCAACAGACATTAATAACGGCTTGAAACTGTAAAGTTATTGATAAAACGAACAACAGTGAGGATTTCAAGAAGAAAATAAACATGAGAAATGAAAACTCTACACAGAGCTTAAAAGACAATTAGAAACGACTCTAGTTGGTCATGTCGACTGGAAGAAAATCATTGAATAGTTAGGAATCGCTTAACATAGTGATGCAGAATAAATAGATTATAATCAATAATATGGAAAAAAATGTTAGCGAAAACTTAAACAAACAGCTAATGTCGTTGTGTCGTCCAAACAGACGAACACGAGGCTGTAAATCATGTCATAAACAAATGCAGCAAGCTGTCCGAGGAATATAAAAATAAACACGACAGATTAGGCACAGTGTTACAATGGCAATTGTGTAAATAAGTTCTGTTCGATCATGTCAATTGTAAGTTTACAAACTAAGCGTAGTTCTTGAAAATAAAAATATGAGTAAAATACATTAGAACTTAGAAATAAACGGATAGACTACCCAAACTATGCAAGGCGGGATAATCATGTTTTTGGAAAGTGGAGAAGACATTCTACCAGATTATAAGAGCAGAACAGGGAGTGAAAATCAAGGAAAAGTCAATGGATAAACAATAAAAAAAATCCAAGATTCGCTCGAGAACTATAAAATTGTAGAACATGAGGTTGAAAGTCCTGCCCATTAAAATTAGCGCCCTGGGAATCGTTGCTGCAACGGTCCATAAAACGAACCAGGAAGGAATGTTGATTCATGTACCGAATGCTAAATAAAGCGATAAGGATTCGTGTCGTTAGATCCCCAGTCATAACTACCAACATGGCGACCTTCTAAAAACACAAATAGCAATAATAATAATAGTAATAAAAAGAACGGAATAGTTGATGAAACAAAAACAAATGAAAAGCATGAACTAGAAGATCGGCATAACATATAAATATCATCACATTCTATGCAAATAAGAAGTCAAAGAAAATTACAAAATGGGAAATTACAGATAAGAGGGAATCCATAGTTTCTATTTCGAAAGATTTGCATTGATTGAGAGTCTCAATCAACGGTTCTATGAAATTTTGATAGAAGCGAGGATCCTGGTATCGATGGCAGACGGTAAAACAATCCTGTTACAAAAAGATGCTTTAAGTGAACAATTGCGTATAATTCTTTTTTTTCATGTGCCATGTCCTTTCAGGTAAAAACCATAACAAATGTTTGCAGTCATTACCCAGGTCTTTAAACTTCAATAAAATTCACATTTGGCTCCTTGCAACAAAATTATCTATTTTTAGGGTGTCTCCCTCAAAATATGACATAATTTTAAATGTGAATATCTGAGTAACTACATGTTCCAGGCAAACTGAAATTAAATAGGCTTCATTTTGAACAATACAAGATTTATTTATAAAAATTCGAACAAGATATGCAAAGGGATGTAGATTTTATAACCAATTACAAATTTTCATAAATGTTCAATGTGCGCACCACCTGTCACACGATACACATCAAAGTGGTTGTCCTGTCCGTGTCAAACACGTTGTAGCATGTCTAGCGTAACAATCTTCAGCCTCAGTGATTATCTGCTTGAGCTAATCTAGGCTTTTAGGACAATTAAGGATTTAGACTTGTCTTTTCCCATAGTGCCATAGAAAAAGAAATCAAATCAAAAGTTGTCAAGTCAAGTGAACGTGGTGGCGATTTCAACAACACATTGTCATTATCACTGGTACACCCGATCCATCTTCCTGGTAGATTCCCATTGTACAGTCAGCTTCCAGTGAGGTGGAGACCATCCTGTTGAAAAATGAAGTATTCATGCTCATTCTTTTCTTTTTATGTGCCATGTCCTTTCAGGACGTAGGCGATCATGGCTCTCTACCTCCCTCTATCCTTTGCAGCTCTCAACACGTTCCTTCCCTCTGCTTCCTCCCCCAGACTACGTTCTGTAATCCACTTGCTTAAGTCCGTCAGGTATGTCACGCGTTGTTTTCCCTTGTCTCTCTTTCACTCTATTCGACCTCTGAGTATCATATTTTCCAGGCCATCCTTCCTCATTATGTGTCCCAGAAACTTCAGCTGCCTCTTCCTGATATTAAGTATAAGCCTCGTTTACAACTTCTGTAAGACCTCATCGTTACAGACCTATAAAATGCAAATGTTTTTGCTCTGTAAAATCCTTACAGGGAAACTTGTGAAGTAAATCGGTTATTGTTTGAAGTCAAGGAACATCTCGAAAACAAAATGAACAAAAAAACGGCGGAGAAAAAAAGACTGATAAAAATGAAAATATATCAATAACGTGAAGAGACTAATATATTTCTGTAACTGTTTGAGAATTTGAACGTTTAAGCATACTTACAATTTCAGGAGAAAAGGTGAAATTCAGTAGAATAAAGAACATAAAAAAACCAAATAGGGAAAGAGAATCCTTAGGCCATGGCTTTCAAAGTTAGTGTTTTTTTTTTCGCTAGAAATTTGATAATTTTCGATACTGCAAAATCTTACTTTGAAGAAATGTGAATTGACTGATTCATTAGAAATATGAAATCATTTTGATGTACGTGGATAACCTCAAATTATTTACTAACAATGACACTGAAAAATTGGAACACTGGTGCAGCTATAACTTTTGGAACAGAATTGGGATCAA
Organism: Acanthosepion esculentum; assembly: GCA_964036315.1. Lineage (NCBI taxonomy): Eukaryota > Metazoa > Mollusca > Cephalopoda > Sepiida > Sepiidae > Acanthosepion > Acanthosepion esculentum. The sequence continues at coordinate 75,955,530 of OZ038475.1, forward strand.
GAAGTGAAAAGATATTAGCAATATATAAAGAAAAAGGATAATGAAGAGAAAGAATTCAGCTATACAACAGTGAACTTCTTAGGGTATTGAATGGAAAATAACACTATAAATATACTGGAAGAAAAGGAAAATGAACCGAGGAAAATAACATCGAACAAGGAAGATAATGAAGACAAGACTCAGCAACAGAAAGCTTATAAAAATACAAGAGCAATAAAATGTTCTTCTGCTTTCGCAAACTATACACAAATTATTAAAAAATTTAGTTGCGTCAAGTAAGAAAACAACATCTCTGTGAGGATGTCAATTTGAAGAGAACAGACGTAGGAAGAGTATTTATCAACACTGAAGATTTTTGACTCGGCTATCAAATGAATTACTGAAATGTGCATTGATGGAGCGGCCTAAAATTGAATAAATGCAACAAAAGAAATCCAAAAAACGTATAAAAATAGACATGACTGATTGGGAACGTTGGTCTACAGCGACTCGGAAAAACGCCTTGAAGTTGACCGTGCACAAATGAAAAATATTCTATAGAAAAGGAAAAAAAATCTGTGGGGACTTTGTAATTACAATAGATCCTATCATTTGGTCGAGGTTAGGAATACAGCTTCCAATTTTTTTATCAGGAATCTTCGTCTGTCCTTGAATTCTTATTATTCTATTCTTTCATACAAGTGTAGGACCCACGTCCCCAATTTAAGAAAATAATAAAATAAATATCGTACACATTAATCATACCAATTTTTGCAACAATTACAACTTACAAGAAGCAGCCCATAGAAACAAGCAAACACCCACGCACCGCCTACACACAAACAGAAATCGCTCACGCACAAAATGTTCTAGCGTGTCTATGTCAGTTAGATATAAAAGTCTACATGTTGTCAGGACATGTAAATATTAACAGCGGTCCTGATAGCAGTTTAAGACCAGCCGATTAGAAGTCACACACATCTACTCAATGAACCTAACAGATGCTGCTCAATGAATCTAACACACGTTGCACAATGAACCTAACACATGCTGTTCAATGAATCTAACACATGCTGTTCAATGAATCTAACACATGCTGTTCAATGAATCTAACACATGCTGCTAAACGAAAGAACTTTCAATTTACGTAGTAAGTCACCTATAAATCCCACAAATACAAACTTTCTACATTACACACACCAAAATAGCATTTTTCTTTTCCTTGTAATCTCTCTTTTAATTGTTAAATAAAACATTGTTTATATTATAAAAATAATTTGAGTATCGTGACTCAAGAAATAACAAATAATTATGAACAAGGATGTTCATAATTATTTGTTATTTCTTGAGTCACGATACTCAGATTATTTTTCGAAGATTTGGGTTTGCTAATTTAGAATGACTTTCAAAAACATTCATTTTAATTTTGGAGATATCAAGAGGAAATAAAAGCGGATTCTCCTGATTGACTTTAATAATTTCTTTGCGGCAATCACTTTACGAATAATCGACTATTGTCTCACAGATAAAGAGTAATTTTAAAACGACAAAGACACAGTTCTACTATAGAATGTTAAAAATACGACGAGCAGAAGATAGGACCAATGGCTAAGGTTCACGGAAATTACGAACAAGGAAACTTATACATGCAATAGAAAACTCTGAGTTGTATATTAATAAGGAAAGAAGTTCTGAACTATTTAACATTCACTGGGCATACAAAAGAACCTAAGAAAAACTGAGTTTTCGTACTTAACGAATTTGAAAAAATGGTTGGCAGAACGTCAAACAGGAGTAGCAAAGGGTCGAAGATTACTTAGAGCAATAATAACCAGGAAGTTGTAGGTTTGCCATAATCTCATAAATCCTGAATAGACTTGGCACAAAAAAACGAAGAATCTCTTCAGGCATATTTCACCACATACAATATTAACTTCGATATTAGCTTGTAAATGATTTCATTTAATTCATGGAAAGAGAGAGGGATATATATATATATATATATATATATATATATATATATATATATATATATATATATATATATATATATATATGTGTGTGTGTGTGTGTGTGTGTGTATATATATATATATATATATATTCACGTAAACGTTGTTTCTAGTGGATACGAACATTTGAGCAGACGTTCAGTTTAATTATTAAACAGTATATTTACTTGTTTTCGCCTACCAGCACGTGTAGTCGCCTCAGTATACACACATACACACACACACATATATATATATATACATATATATATATATATATATATATATATATATATTCAACTTGCTGTTGAAAATAGAGAAAAATGGAGAAATACCTGCTATTGAGGTTTAACTAACTTTGAAAAGAATCGTCTCACCTATCTGAGAGAATTAAGAATTAACACTAAATCTCAGGCTAATACATCCGCCCATATGACGCTCAACCCTTCTGTATGTCCTTCGTGTAGATTTGTTTGCAAATCCCGTGCAGGATTGTTGTCTCATACGAAACATAAACATAAAAACTGAACTGAAAGACACTCATACGTCGAAAACGACGAAGAGTCAATCATCATCATCATCATCATCATATATATTTTTTACATATATATATATTTATATATATATATATTTATATATGTATATAATTACATATATTTATTTATATATATGTTAGCTCTATCACTGATATTGAGCGCTTTCCAATAAGTAGCATATATATATATATATATATATATATACACATTTTACATATATATATGTTTCTACTTATAGATATTTATATATATATATTCATAGATGTTTCTCTCTCTCACAATCTATATATAGTGATTTTGTAAGCGTAGCTCGGATGTGGCATAAAGCCGAAAGTATGGAGCTCCCAGTGAGGATCGAACTCACTACACAGTCGTAATTGTTCTTGACAGACAAGCTTGCTAACCATTACGCCACCTCGTGAAGCCCACTCTCTCTCCCGCTATATGTGTGTGTGTGTGTGTGTGTTCAGCAATAGATGTACTTTTATATTCAAGTGATGAACAGATAAACATCAATTAATAATAACAATAGCATTGACTTCTGTAATAAATATTGATATTTATTTGTAAAAGTTAGTGGCAAAATGGTCAATATCCACAAGATTATATATATATATATTTATATATATTAGTAGTCAATGTGTGTATATATATACATATATATATATATATATATATATATATATATATATAAAATAGAACTCAATGTACAGGATAGAATAAGAATATAATATAAAAGGCTCAAACATTAATATTCCATGGTTATAATTTATTACATTGGAATCATAATCACGGTTCAATTCATCAGACCTACAAATTCAAATTCTTTTTGAATTTGTAGGTCTGATTAATTGGATCGTGATTATGATTCCAATGTAATAAATTATAACCATGGTATATTAATGTTTGAGCCTTTTATATTATATATATATATATATATATATATATATAAACAGTTGCTCCTCAGAAAGAAGGTTTAACAAAATACAGTTAAAAAGCCGGGATATCCAGAATTAAAGCGCAGTTAATGAAAATATAATGACATGAACCAGTCGACGTAGAGACATTTTTTATCCGTCTAGTTTTGTCTCAAAATCAACATTAAAATGGATTGGGTACATTTTTTAAAGCCAAAGCCATTCGTCTGAAATTGTGATTTTTTTATCACCAAATCCGTTATTATAGGATGAAAATGTGAGACGGGTTAAGTGTTTTTAAAATTAAAAGCTCTTGATTTAGTTAAATATATGAGGTGAGTTAAGACTTTAAACAATCAAAACATATTTAGTGTGAATTAGCAACATTTTGAGTATTTAGCTTTCAAAATTTGTTTATAGCGATCAATTTTTAAGTATTTATTGAAGCGGTACGATGTGGCGGAAGGCGACACAGAAGCGTATGGTTGGAATTGGAATTTATCGCCGAGAATAGTAAATTATAGGATTTTCTGCACATCTTATTGGCATAAAATTATTACGACAGAAAAGTCTTTTCTTATCTCATGCTCTGATGTATTAATATGATTTTATAAAGAAATGATGTATTAATATGATTTTATAAAAAATATCTATGGAGAAAGGGGTTTGCTATTGTATCACCTTAACCTACTTGTAGAAATGGAATCAACAGGATGACGCATATAAGACGTAACAATAAAAAAGGTAGTGGGTCTGTGGCAGTGGAATTATGGCAGCAATAGGACACGGATAGGATTTAATATCATCTGATATTTTTTTTGTTTAGCGGCATATCAACACCTGATGGATCATTTAGTGCTGCAATTTCATTTTCTTGAGAGCATTAAAAAAATATATTGCTGGTATTATGACAATGTATTGCTGGCATTTTTATTATTGTTATTGTTAAAAATACACCTTTAAGTGCCGAATCTAGGTGCGTCGTCAGTGTTGTTGCACTCATGTCACTAGAAGTTTCGGATCTAAATAAACAACAGACTTCTTCGATGTGCGACCCGACCGAATATGATCAGTATTCGGCCTGCACCCAGAATAAAATTTGCTACTAGCTTTAGGACGTGCTTTATATAAGTTCCCCCAGAAAACGACACCTAATCAAGACTTAACTTGGGCTGTTCGATGTCATTGATCGGGTATGCTTGGTTGTAATGATCTTCCCACATGCGGCCATAAGACTATAAAGATGTATTTTTACATTTTCACAGTAACACCATCTGACTTGGAGCCACGGAGATGGAGCACTCTGTGCATCCAATGTGGAAACTTTATGTGTTTCTCAGGTATTCCAGGAATGCGTGAATTTCGGATAGACGTTAGCGGCACGTGAAGACTGTGAGCCACACAGTTGTTAAAAGAAACTCTAACGACGTAGAGTAATTTTTTAGAGAAGATAGTCTGGTTGATCATTTGTAATATTTACGATCCACACTGGGTGCCCATAAGAATTCGGCATTAAATAAGCCAATAAATGTTTACACATCTTAAACTTCTGCTACTGACAAACAACGCGTTGTTTTTCAGTTAATGGAATTCATCAATCAAATTGAATTTTCAGTTGAGAAATTACACTTTTTGGTGATACTCTTACGAAAGGCATGTTCCCATTTATCCCTGTATTTTTATTTGTACTGCCTAATAATTGGAATTTTGTAGGAATAGCCGATGAGGGAAAGGCTGAGTTGGTACACGTATATTTCTCAGTCAGCTATGTGCTATCTTTCGATACATGACTGACGAGGTAGATATTTTCCCGCAGTAGGTTGCTATTTCTTTCTGCGGTAGACCAGTTGCCAACCAAAGCTATAGAACCCGGTCTATCCTGCTATTTACTCATAGCTGGGGGGAGAAGAAGATGATTCATACCTTTCCCAAAGGTATTAGCACATAAGTGAATGTAATTCGAACTTGGCTATCCTAATATGCGTCGTATGCTAATAATCGTATTTTAGTTGTTTGCGATGTGATGACTTATACGTGTAAAAACTGTACAAAGTTTCCAGAAGTGGCAATTTAACCTAAAAGAGAATGTTGTGGTTTTGTGACCAATGCAAGGTTTAATGCATTATTATTATTACTATTATTATTATTATTATTATTATTATTATTATTATTATTTGTAGTATAATCTTCCCAGGAGTGTCTAATTATCACGTCTCTGGGGCCGATGAAAAAGAGGGTACTTTTTTAAACTTCTAAATTTCATGTAACTATACAACATTTCACTTTTGTTTATTATGACTTGCCTTGATAATAGTCAAATTACGAAACGCATCGACAAGGACTAAGTACTATTTTTCGGTTGTCTATTTTATTCAATTTGTCTTCTCTACAGATATATTCTGAGAAATTTAACACACACAGACACCCACCACACACATATATATATAAATGCACATTTCATTGAATACGACAGACAAGGTGCTTTGATTTAGTTTTTTTATACAATTTCTCATGTGTTGTAATAATGTTGTTTCTTTTCAGATGATAAATTATATAAAAACTGTCTATTCGTAACATACTTGTTTACAACACAAATATAATAGCATCATCTACATGCTAAAATAATGGAAGCCTTATTAATAAAAGCAAAAAACAAAAAAAACAACACTCAATAATATCAACTATGAACATGGACACAATATCTTGACCGTGTTTTGAAAATGAAAACATTATATAAATACACACATACAACAAACTATTTCTTGTTAACAGTTAATATATTTCAACCTTGAAAATGGCTAAATGTATAGCCGAAAGCGCTCGGAGAAAACGAACATTCGAACAGATTTTATATAATTTATCAAGGGAAAAGAAACAAATATTAGATCACATGAGAAATCGTATAAAGAAACTAATTCAAAACGCCTTGTCTGTCGTATTCAATGAAATGTACATAAAAGAAGGATTGCTGCCTAAATTCACAAATATATATATATATATATATATATATATATATTCTTACTCTACCTGGATTCTATCCTCTTGAAAAAAAATAATATATATATACTGTAGAAACCTTGTGCACTTACCTTAGCGAAACTCAAAGGAATGGGAGAAATGAAGGAATTCAATTGTTATTATATAATGAAAGATATTACTTGTCTTCGCAGAAAATTTTCTGAAATGAATTCTAGTCGACCCCATCTGATTGAAGGGGGGTCAAAATTTGCATATGTGTTCGGAGAGCGATATAAAATGCAAAAATAGTTAACCAAAGGTAGTAGCTGTATTTTTTTTCTTTTTTCGTTACGACCGTGCTCCCTCTTTTGAAGCTGACTGGACGTGTTACCGAAACTGTTAATAACTCTTTATTTTCTATCGTTAGACCTACCGTATATACTCGAGCATAGGTTGCATTTTTTTCAATAAAATTTTGATAAAAATTAAGGGTGCGACCTATTCACTCGACATCAATCTGAATCTGAAATAGACTTTGGGATATCATTAGTCCAAGTGAGTAACCTGGACTCGGCTATAAGCGAAAACATGGGAGAAAATGAATTTTTCCCGATATTTCGACTTTACGCAATCGCTTCTTCCGCATCACACATCGAATAAAAGCGCTCGATCTGAACTGCTCATATTTAACTGATTTACGACGAAAGACTATTATATATTTAACTCATATTACCTGATTTACGACAAAAGACTATCACTTTCAAGTGGTTTTAGGACTGATACATGTAAGCAAAGTTTTGAAATAAAGGTGAATATTTAAAAATATTTAACCAATATTAGTTATATTTACGTTAAAAAAAAGTCCATGTAACTCCCTATATTATAGTGCGACCTATCTTTGAGTCAATCTCAAATACCCACTTTAACAAACCCAAACTAAGGGTTTGACACATCTACTAGTGCGAGTATATTCGGTAATAAATTTATAGCGTCCAGGTTAAAATTTCCGTTTAAAAAAATCTCGATGGTCCTTTCAATTGATTTCCTTGCAAATATTCCAAACCGAAGTCAACTATCTTTTTTTCATGATTTCCATGGCAACATGTTTCCCTTTTCTGTTTCACCCTCAGTTTAGTGCACTGCTTCTAATTGTCCTTAATTTCTGTTCATGCACAAAAGTCATTATCACGTTTTTGCTGCCATCGTAAGTGCCTCTAATGCTAAGGTTTCGCTGAAAACACAAATGCACGGTTAAATTTAAAAGATAATTACTTCGATCGATGAGAAACTAATTACAGTTAAACGAAGTTGACTGAACATGTTCAATGCTTATATGTAAACTAAATATAAAGCAATTTTCATTGACATGTAACCTGCTCAGAAAGCTGGGATCGTTTCGTGAAGTGATATTGTACTATAATAAATATTGACAGGCTACAAGATGATCATAGCTCTCGACAACTTCCTATCACTTGTAACACGAGGCAACGTTTGTTCCCTTGCTATCCCTCCCTCTTGATGCTCTGCCATCCATTTACACAAGCTCGTTAGGAAAGTTATCCAATGTTTTTCTCTATCCTAATTGCTTTTATTAAATCCTGTGAGTATCAAAGTTTACAAAATCTCTATCCATATTATATGTTCGTGAAATTCCAACTGTCTGTTTCTGATTCTTACTACAAGTTATTTTTTTGCTCCCATTTTCCTTAAAAGTTACTCGTTGCTCAAAAGCTCCATCCATGGTATTCTCAACATCCTTCTGTAGAACCATATTTCTGTTGCTCGAAGTCTCTTCTTCATCCACTTGAAAATTGTCCATCAATCACTGTTATATATGAAGATTGATATTACACAACAGTTCAGCGATCTTTTCTTTGTTTCTAACTGTTGTGACCAAGTAAATGTTTAAGAAATAACAAAAACCAGGGTTGCAGATATATCATATATTAAAAAGTAAGTACAGCAGAAAAGTGTTACACGACTAGTGAGTGGATGTCGGTTGACCAGCCTTCAATCTACTCGACTGTTAATATTTAACAGCCACCCCCACGAGGGATGTATGTGGCCCAAAGCCGAGTTTACTGTGGATTCTCAGAGCCCGTAGGCTTGGCCTAAAATATTTTCTTAGAACCAGCATAAACGGGTTCAGGGCTTGTCTACCTCCCCGGACGAAACTTTGCCATTCGGCAAAGCCTCGTCCGTGTTCCTCTCTGCTCAAGGCAGAGAGTGCAACAGTAATGAACAATCTATATTTAACAGCACCCCCCCACACACACGAAGGGATGTATGTGGCACAAGGCCGAGTTTATAGTGGGTTCTCCGACCACGTAGGCTCGGCCTAAAATATTCTCTTAGAACCCGCATAAACAGATTCAGGGTCTGTCTACCTCCCTGGACGAAATTTTGCCCTTCCGCAAAGCCTCGTACGGGTTCCTCTCTAATCGAGGCAGAGAGTTCGGCAGATGAACAACAGTCTGGTCGACTGTTCCCCAAGGTTTTCTCTCCTACTAATCTTATAGTAGGCGGAAGAGTCCAACATAGACTCTATAGTGGGAGGACACCACAACACTAACGGAAATTTACTCTCTTTTAATACTTAACTTAGCTTTTGAAAACATCTTTCAGTTTTTCCATTCGCCTTCGAAGTTCTGTGTCAGGTATTCTATCGTCTGTTATGATACCCAGATAGATTTCCGTATTTTCTTGATTCTGATGGAGCCAATTCGTAGCTTGGGCTGTCCCTCTTACTAACGACGGTACATTTTATCTTCTTTTCCTTGATAGTTATTCTTTTCTTCACGCTTTCCTTTAATAACTTGTCTAAGTTTTCTTCCAGTTTCCTTTCTGTGTCTGCCATCACCACAACGACATCTACGTATCTTACATTAAGCTTGAGAGTACCAATAATAAATCCCGGTAGGACGTCTAGTACTCTTAGGATCACCTTGCTGTAAATGTTAAATGAATCCAGTGAGATACGCACCCTTTTTTCATTTTGTGTACTTGCCCTACTCATTTTCTATCCGTCATCAGGTGGCTTGCATCCTAATTAATATTTTGGATTATTTGGGAAATGAAATGCTACTGACTCAATAGTCAATATTTCCTTCTAAAATACCAAGTTTGTTTTAATGTTTTTTTCTACTAATTACAGTCGTACAATGTCATTATTTCACGGACAGAAATATATCAAGTTACATGCAATAATTTTATAATTATGTCGCTTATATATTTGCTATCAGCTATGGTTTCATAAGTCTCAGCCCCTTACACCGTTTAACTCCACAAAGCACACATTTACTCATTTCAAATATGTTATATCACTTTTGGTAATTAAGAGTGAAAAAGAATGACTTAAAATTCTATTTGAAAATTGTCATCAATAAAACTTAAAGAACTAGATTATAGAAAGCCCAGTATAATGTTTGGTAATATCCTTACAAAAGCATTGTATTATTTACTAAGTGCTAAAAGTCTCATTTAATTATTTTATTCGTACTAATATATATACGCAAGCAATACGATTTTTCAGTGGAAAAATGTAGGACTGGTGACAAAGCATAAAGAAAATCAACTTTAGGTCTCATTTTCGACAGCAAGAGTTTGTACAAAGAACTCAGTTTATTCTAATGTATTTACTGGAAGCCTTGTAAATTAAAATACTGGAATACTTCTGACAACCAATGCAGGCTTTTGATCTAGAAGCAAATAATGTTTGTGAGTGCAAGTTGACCATAACGCTGCGAAGGAAAGAGAGAAAAATTGCTCAACGAACGACAAAGACAGAAAATTCACTTTCCGTCTTCAGTGGACAGACGAATCAATCATCTCTTCATACGGGTTTCCAAATATCTGATAAAATGTTGCTTGAGAGTGACTGATTGATTCCTGAACATATGAAGTTTGGGAACTTTGCCAATCCATATTCTATGAAATATCGTGCTAGAAAATGCCATAAAGTACATTTTAAATATAATGAAGAGTACAACAGCGTCAAACTAATTATTGGATTTTCAATAAAGTTGGAAGTATAACTGACCGATAAACATACTGACTAAGCGATTACGTTGCTTTCATTCACTTATATATCCCCAATGTGTTCTGTAACATCCAGATTACATAGATTTCTCCCCCAAAATGCTGTGAGAAATATAAATTTTGATATTATTTGATAGTAATGTGAATACAGTTGCCGTTGTGGTTTTCCTTCAAACAAGAGAGTAACATTAATATATAAACAATTATGTACGATTAACAACAACATATTTTATTGCTTGTACAATTTAAACAGAAAGAATATTATTTCCTTTTATTATTTGGCCGAGTTAGCTTGGGCATTCATAAGTCAGAAGCTTGATATGGTATGACACAAAATGCCACCCTATTTAATCAACGTATGAAATTGCCGGGCGACCAACGCGTCTTGCTCAATGGCTAGGTGTTCAGAGCAGTAGATCACTCGCAAGTTTTTGTTTTGTTTGCCAGCAGTGTGAATCATAGTGCATTTTGCGTTCACCTAAGACTGAAGAAATATCACGTTTGGGTTCAGAGAGCTGGGATTTTGTTGGGTGTTGTCTCCAAGAGATGTTAATTATAACTCTTAGCATTCGAGTGTAGGTTCCATCAAGCATAGACTCAAGCAGTGGCACCATACATTAAAACCGCCTCCTCAGTGGCTCGAAAGAATCTCCGTTTGAGGTTGTCTAGTAGATCAAATTTCCGCATTGTATCCATTTTATTCAAGATGGCTCGGGATTTAGCTATGCGAATTTTCACACCCTTTTCAGTAGAATTTATTTCGTTTCCTAGGTATGTAAATGAGTCAACAGATTTTATTGCTTCACATGAGACAGATTGTATTGAGCCTTGCTAGTTGAAGTTTATAAACTAAGTTTTAGAAGCACTGACATAAAGTGAAGCATTTCTAGATGATGTAGGAGAACTGTCGCATCGGTGATCGTGTCTGCAATGACAGCTAATTAATCTGCATATTTAATATCGGTCAAATGTTTTTTCAGGATATTGTCTTGAGAGTCTTGGTAATAAAGTAAAACCTAAATGATGTCATGTGAAGTTCTCAATACTTATTCAAAGATGATAACAAAGAGAAGAGGTGCAAGGGTGTCACCCTGAAGGTCTCCTGTTTTAATGTCGAAGAAGTTAATGTCTCACTCTAGGGATGTAAAATATAAGATTTGGTATTTCTGTATAGCACCATTATGGTAGCTACTGCTTCAGTGGGGATGCCTTATACCAGCAGGATCTTCTCCATTTTCCCTATGTATAGAACAGATGGCCTTAGAGAAATCTACAAAAAATAAGACGGCCTGTAGATTATTCACCCTGATGCCCTCAATAATCCGCCGAACCGTCAGAGTTTGTCCAACGGTTGATCTATTTTTTCGAAAGTCATTTTGTATTTTTCCAAGGACCTTCTCTACTTCAAGTTGTATTCTGTTGAGAATCATCGATCTGTAAGAGTGATTTCTCTATTATTTATTGCCGATCCCAGATGGAAAAGGAAGTATACAGCCTTCTGTCCCTCTTCTCCATTATATTTGGCGTTACAGAGTCGAAGCAGAATATCGTTGCAATTCTGTGTCTTTCAATCCCCGGAGGAATGTTATCACGTCCCATTACTTTCCTATTCTTTTTGTTTTTTAAGCCGTTTCAAGTTTTGTATCAGTAAAGTTTTCAGAATTAATGTCAAGAGAAAGTTCAACAATCTGTTCAACCTCAGTGTCAGGTACAATTCCCAAGAGCTTATTTTAAAAATGGTCTTGCTATTTATTCAGTCTCTCAGTCTGACTATTGGCCTTTAAATTGGATTTATTTGAAGATTTTCTGCCACTGAGCTCGTTTACAGTTTTCCAAGAGCAGAATGTTTGTTGTCAGCAGCAGAGTTGATGAGCCAGAGTTAATTTTCATGGATGTATTCAGCTTTTTGATCTTCGTAAGAGTTCTCTAGTTGAGCAAGTGCCTCATTAAAGTCTTGGATAGATTTAAATGAGTGCTTTGAATTTTTCTTTTGGCGGCTTTTTTTTTCACATTAAAACTTTGGGATTCAATGCTATTGGATTTTCAAGAAATATGTTGCTGATGTTTGGTTTTTAAAAAATGCTGCACTTTTCATGAGAAGTAACAAAATTATTGTATCTTTCATTAGGAGATAGTTTCTCGGCATCTGCTTGTAGTGTCTCAAACTTATTCCTGACAACAATTGTGTACTAGTGTTTATCAGGACTGGATCTATTTCTGTCTTTGTGCTATTGGTGTGGGTGAATATCCTTCGCTTAGAACTCGGAAATTTGGTTGTGAGACATACAAGATTATATTCCTGTATAAATTCTATTTGAGGGAACATGAAACGCAAACTTGTGTACGTAACTGACACCAAACTGAACGTTCATATCCTTACCAATAATCAGGAAGTTATGGAACTTGTCTGACAAGAGAAGAGACATTGGTAGAAATGTGTCCACTTTTCTTCATCGCTAGAATTTGTTGGTAAATAGTAGGAGATGATCGTTATAGGGTTGCCGTTGACGCTAGCTATAATGACTGGGTTGAACACCGCCAATGGTAGTACGTATGGAATTTTCCAAGCTGAGGCTGAGATGATGATCCAGCCTTTCCCAACACGGTGGTGTTTGAGTTTGACGTCAGGGTGAAAATAGCGGTGTTCTTGTATACAGGTGATATTTATATTTAGTTCCATGCCAGCTGAGACAAGTACGGGTAACTAATTTACGATGTTATGTGTGCAAATATTGAAGGTGGGAATCAATGTAGATTTTTTGCACACAAGAAGTTTTATTTAGTGAGACCGTAGCTGATTTTTCGAACACTGTGTCGAAGTCGAGACAACAATGGAATGAGCCGCTTTGTAACCCGCGTGACGGGCGATGCGGAATGGATTTCTGGAATTTGTAATGCTCATGTTTGTCTTTCAGTGGCTTAGTACGCATCTACGGTTAACCATTCTTATAGAGAGTAGGAATGTCAGTTTTATTGATAGTTTTCCCGGGCCACGTTCACTGACATGTGTATCACGCTCCGCGACGTTGGTGTAAAAGCCAAATCCATAGTTTATCATATAATGCCATTCACACCCGACTGCCATCCTGAATTTAAATGACAGTTGATTTAAACGGTTTACTCCTGGTTTCATTAGAGTTTTTCTTCTTAGATAACAGCTATAGAGTGCCATCTACTCCTGATTGTGACAAGTATGACTACAGCTTACCGTATAAAGGTAGCTCGAATCAACCAAGAACGATATTATCCCTTAAATTGTGACTTAGTCCGATTATCCCCTTTTAGGTTAAAGTTTACTCTTACCACATAGGGATTATACGCAGGCCAAGAATATCTTAAATATTTCCTATAATGGTACAAGTGTAGAAGTTTCAAAATTATTTGTCTATTGTCATTTTTGTCCCTCAGAAGGGGTGGGGCGAATAGACTCCCATTCTGTCAGCAAAAATAAGAAAACCAGCTCCGTGCCAGGTTCATTAATCTGAAAACAAGAGTGATAAATATAATAAATTTAAATCTAGAAATATCTAAAATTCAATAAAACATTAGATGTAGGAGAATATTTTCTAAATTTTTAAGATTACTGAATACTTTAAAATTATATATAAAAGGGGCTTCAAAGGCGTAATATTCAATTGTTTGTTTTCGACTAAAGCATCCACAAAACAGCATTAGATAAACTCCAATCTGTCATCAAGCTGTCAAACATGTCAGCAGTTTAAATAAACAGCTAGCGCTATGATAAAATGCATTTCTGCGATATTAACTTAAATAAATAATAATTATTTCAAATCAGATTAATTATATTTTAAATCAGTTAATTTATTTGAGTAATATTAATTGCGATGAAAGACGACTAAAAGGTCGCTTATCAGCTATTTTACAAAAAAAAAGTCCCTTCAAGAAATGTAAATTAGTTTTGAAATACAGTAAAGTATTTTGCTTATAGTAATTATTAAATTTAATCTATTAGCTTGACATTAAACCTGAAATAAAAGCTTCAAGATAGATTTTTTTTTTCATTTCTACAAATTCATTTTATACCTTAGGTATCGTGTATTTTGTGGAGTACCCTACTTTATAGGCTCTTTTAGACTCTGCAAAGTCATTAGTGGGATCCTTTAAGTGAGATGCTATGAAGTCGCGGACATTTTCATCACCCTATACATTAAATGTTAATGCATTTTTATATATCCTCTCACACTACGTAACTCCTAGTGTGTTAGTGGTTTTATTACCTTGCTTGGGGTGAAATGATTTAAAAAAGATTGTTGTCATTTCCTTGGCAAGTCCGTTCATTTGTTCATAGAAACCAACAAAATCATTGGTACAGTGTAGCAGATTTTTTAAAAATAAATTCACCCCATAAAAAGAAGAGAAGGCTACTAGAGGGTTACAAAGAGTGAAAGTGAGAGAAAAGACTGAGTATAGTGGGAGTGAGGTATGGATAAAAGATGAACAGGGTTCAAGTCAACTGAAGATGGTGATTGACATTGCATTTAAATTTTTGAAGATTGTAGTTTTCAGGTAAGCAAGTAAACGGAATGTAGTACCACAGGCGAGGAGTGCGAGAAAAGAAACTGTTGGAGTAGAAGTGGCGGGTACAATTAACTATTTCAATAGTAAAATAGATGCCAATTTAGTAGCACGCTTAAATTCGTGTGGTCGGGGTACCAAGGAAAAAAGCACGTCAGAGCAGATGCCATGAAAATATTTGTAGAAAAGAAGAGGGAAGTCACTTCCCGTATGTGAGAAAGTGATTGAAATCGATATGCTAGGTTAGGATAGATTACATTTTAGATTCGTTTTTGGATTTTGTCAAGAACCTCGAGCTGAACAGCAGGGGAACCAGACCCGATATGGCAACAGTGTTCAATGCACGGCCGAATAGTAGATTTGTAAATGTTCAAGATGGACTCTGACGAGAAAAAAACCATCTAACGCATATCATCTGATATTACACATTCCTTGCAGTAGATGCAGCTATTGATCCATTGTAGTTGTTCCACTTCAAGTCAGTTAAAAACGTGAGGCCAAGAAGGCGCAGTGCGACGCTCTAAAAGAGTCTAACATCACCCATGATGATGACGGGCAGGGTGGGTGTTGGAGGCATTAAAATTTACAAGTCATTTCCCGTCCCAGATAACCACTGATTAGAGGTCCTTTTCAGGAGCAGCGGCCAGCGGTTAACTCTGTCAGCTCTAACGGATTTGCTATTGAGACAAGAGTAAATGGTAGTGTCATCTGCATAAATGCCTAGTTGGGAACTGATGACATCAGGAAAATCATTGAGGAAGATCAGTAACAGCGTAGGACCAAGGATAGTGCCTTGGGGGTGGGGGAGACCCGCGTTCGTGTGAAAGGATCTGGAAGCAAGCCCGTTCAGAACGACCGTCATATCTAAATGGAATGGTTGGATTAAATCAAACAAACGTCCTGTAATACCGTAACCCAGTTCTTCCAGACATCGGGTTTTCGGTGGGGGCACCTATATATTCTCGTCACAGGTCGATTGGTTTACTAATAAAGCGAAACGTTTTGGTTGATGGTGTGTAAGTAAAGGTGTCTTTTGTTTTCCGACGTACATATGTATGAAGTTTCTATGCAAAATTGTGAGTAACTTACATTTGAGAATAGTTCGTTTGGATGAATTATTAGATTTGTATGCTATGTACGATTCTTTGTTGCATTTAATGACAGCTTTGATTCATTATGGACTGAAAAGACTCCCTACCAATGTGGGTTTAAGAATCATCATATATAAGCAATTCCTATATATATTATTTATATATTATATATGCGCAGTACTTATTGGAAAGCGCTCAATATAGTCATAGAGCTAACACAATTAGTTGCGTTGATGTGACTTTATGACACTGGATTCCACGCCCTTTGCGATCGTCAGGCAAACTCAGGGGCACAAATATAGATAGATAGATAGATAGATAGATACATACATACATACATACATACATAATTTTTGTTGTGTATGCGTTTGCATGTGTATCTGTGCTTACATATATACTTACGCATACATAAAATGTATATACATGATAACTTATATAAATATATGTGAAATATATCCGTAAATGTATTTGTATATATTTCAGAAACTGTTTGTCAAGGCTGATAACAGATGTAGTAGTCACTGCTTGTATATGCAGGTTAATTATAGAGATGTGTATTGCTCATGTATTTTCCATAATTAACGTACTTCCATAATCAAGCAGTAGCTGCTGCATTTATTAGTAGCCTTGACAGGTAGGTTTTGAAACAACTATTGTCATGATAGCAGACTATATATATATATATATATATATATATATCCCTGTCTTATATACGCATGCACATGTAAGAGAAGCATACGACGTTCAATAGTGAAGATAAAAAGCCAATGATACAGAAAAAATACAAAGAATATAAACAATGAAAAGAGATTTAACCGAGGAGCGAATGAAGTTGTAGTGATAAACAACCAATATCAAATAAATAAAATCCTTTTGTAATTAAATTTACGATGGATTTGTTTTCACGTCTAATGCGATTTCTTGAAACATCAAAATACAGTCATTGTTTAAAACTCGTTATTTTAAGTCTGATGGAAAATAACGTAATCTGCTGAGCGGATAACGAAACTTGTTTCAACAAAATCAAGGTGAGAACAAGTGTTTGCACTGTCTCAATTCCGCGAGACAAATACAACGTCATTTGTTCTATTCCCTCTGTAGTGTCAGGTAGTTCCAGACAAATATGGTTTTATTCACTGAATATATTAGATTTGTTTGCGTGAAAAGAAAATGCGAATGAAAGCACTGAAGCTTGTTAAAAACTCGGTAAATATGAGGAACAATATCATCTCACGTAAAACAGTTATGGGTGTTTTGTTTGCATATAGCGATATTGCTGTTTAGCAAGCCGTGTTCTATATTTCTTGGGTTTTAAGGTTATTTCCTGCAACAACGAGAGCGGTTTGTTACTAAAAATGATTCTTCAATGTAACTTTACCTTTCAGGTTCAAGAATATCTCACTGTTGTAGAGTTGGAAATTAAAAAAAAGACAATGATTGCATTGCTTTGGAATTATAAAATATTATTATTATGCATTTACATATATGATATTTACGCTTTGAGGATTATTTTCAGTTTTAAATCCTCTGCAAAAAATAATATATGTAAATAGATTTATTGATAAGATAAAAGGACAAATAGGAAACGTTTAACAATCTAACACTTACGAATATACATTATCATCTGAATCCCACATACTAGAATTATTATACATTTACATATAAAAAGCAATAGTTACGGCTTTTCAGATGGACTTGGAATCCATTAATTTATTGGAGCTTCGAAGGGACACTGCTTCTCTCATTGAATTCGGAACGCCAACAATTATACTAACGTTTGTTTAACAAGTCGAATACACGTAAAACATGATTAACCATTGAAAATCAAACACAAAAATAAAAATACCAGAACACTATTTATATTA
The DNA here is from genome assembly GCA_964036315.1 of Acanthosepion esculentum. Lineage (NCBI taxonomy): Eukaryota > Metazoa > Mollusca > Cephalopoda > Sepiida > Sepiidae > Acanthosepion > Acanthosepion esculentum. The sequence goes on from OZ038475.1 coordinate 75,973,440, forward strand.
TTTGGACTATTGTCCCCATCTTTGTCGCCATATTTATTACAATGTTTCGGCCGTTGTACGCTCCGGCCTTCTTCAGGTGGTTGTAATGTCAAACTGAACCTTTTATTTCGCTCACTAGGGTAGACTGTTTTAGTTCCACGTGCCATGTCTAATGGATGTCAGTTGACAATTATCTCCTGTTAATTAACCCTCTCCAAGTTCTCCACCGCCTTAACCAGGTATTGAACTCACACACTTTGGGTCCTGTCACTTCTTTTTCTTCATATCTCATTCTCTGATTAACCTTTAATAAAATTAAATATATTAGATTGATATACGTTTTCTATTTGTTCTTTATCTTACCATCCTGTCGAATTCAGATTTATATGTAATCTACATTTGATCTTATCTCATAGATTCAGAAAAAAATTGTTTTAAAAATAAAATTCCAAGAAAAATTGCATACTATAAACAATTTATGTTCCACGGTAATTAATAACATCGTATAACTAAAAAGAAGGTAACCTACTTCCTTACCTGAATAAGGTGGTCAGCTGTGCATGGGCACATCTTTACCCCAGGGAAGGGACGAAGGCGCACCAGCGTCCTGTGGGAAAGCTGTGGTTGCAGTATGAAGGTTTATGTAACATTCTGCTGGGAAAATCTCCATGGTAACAATGTCAGTGTAGTGGCATTTTTTAATCGAGTTAACCCCAAGAACTGAGACACAAAGTGTTACTGGGTGTGGAAAAGTTAGAAATAGGAACATTGATAAGGAGTAAGAACTAAAAAGAAATCAGAAGGACAGTAGATAGGGATTGGCATTGTATTTACATTTTTCCAGATTAAAGTTGGCTGGAAAGCAGGAAGCCGGAAGGAAGTTCCACAAGCAAGTGTGAGAAATGAAACTTTTAGCATAGAAAATACGGTTACAGCTAACCAACTCAGCAGTATACTGGTGAGACCTCGTCGTCTATGTTGAAACTTAAACTAATGCATGGAATAATAATGCAACACAAAATGTACTTAGAACAAAATGTATTATAACAAGAAAGTGTACACAATATTTACATATAGTCTTTTGTATATTCCGGGGAAGACCGTTCCTGGAGAATGTGTTGACTAAGTCGCAGTCGGGCAGAGTCTCTAGTTGAATCTCTTGATTCGCCTCCCTGTCTTCCCGGTACCAACCATATTTATATCGTCGGTACTCCACTATGCAAATTAGGTGGATCCTACCACGCCTTGGAATCCCTTTTGGATTTCAAGCTGGCTTCCTATATGGGATGATGATTATTGCTATTTCTGTGTAGATCCCATTTGCATACTTCATATGTATATGTCAATCCACTTAATTTTAATATCTTTTTCGTTTTGGATTCACGTCCAATGGGTCCGTGAACTTTCGTTTCCTACCGGATCTTCTCGGTTCAGGAGTATTCTGCGGAGGTTCTACTTGAAAAATATCATACATTACATCAATAGGATCTTCCTCCTCATCCGGTATACTTTCTTCATGCTCTAGAACGTAACATTTTTAAGTTGGTTCTGGTGCCTTTTATGAGTATTCTTCGGCCGTTTAATTATGTAAATCAGGTCACCGAGTCTCTTGTCCACTATGCCTCGCTCCCAGAACTCAACGTTGTTTCTGTAGCACTTGAAAAACACCTTCTCTCCGGCGGTGTATCTTTTTCTAGCTGTATACATAGCATTCTTTACTCTATTTTTTCCTGGCAAAAGCTTGTCAAACACTGACTTAATTTTCCTAGCGAACATTAGTTCAGCTGGTGCCATGTTTGATTGTGTTCTCTGGTTTGGTGTGATTCTGTATACTTGTAGGAATTGCTAAAGCGCCTTTTCCGTTGGAACTCCTGAGGCTTTCTTTAGAGCGCGTTTTAACGTATCGACAAATCTTTCTGCGAGTCCATTGGATCTCGGATGATACGGCGGCGTCGTTATGTGGTTAATTTGATATAACTCACAAAATTTCTTAAACTCTTCAGAAGTGAATTGTGTACCATTGTCACTCACAATACACTCTGGCACACCAAACCGTGCAAATAGTTCATGCAAAAAAGTTGTTGTGGTATTGGACGTAGGCTTTTTGCTGCGTAGTACTTCCGGCCATTTTGTAAAACTATCTACCACTATTAAATAGTAATAATCTTCTACTGGACCAGCGAAATCAATGTGTAATCTTTCCCACGGATGATCCGTCTTTGGCCATGGTTTGTGTACTATAGGTGGTGCCTTAGCTGCTAACGCACACCCTTTACATCGATGGACCATGTTTTCGATATCCACATCCATTCCTTTCCAATATACAAAGCTTCGCATTAAGCTTTTTGTTCTATTAATGCCCGGGTGACCCATATGAAAATCCCGTAGGATTCTTTTCTGCAACTTTTTTGGTACTACTACTCTCTCACCATATAATAAAATTCCGTCACATATTGAATAAATCTCCTGCACTTTTTGGTCATTTGCTACCATTTTGCTTTTTATTTCTAATATGAAATCATCGCTTTCAGCTTCTTTTTTGATTTCCTTTGATGTGACCGGTTGCTCTCTTACAATGTTGTTTACCATGCTTTTCACCTCATAATCTGCTCTGATATTTGCAATAATTGATTCTTCGAATCTTTCTTCTTGACTCGGTACGAGTCTTGATAAAGTATCCGCATGAATTATATTTTTGGATGAGAGGTGCTTTATGTGAAAATCATAATTGAGAAGAATGGTCCCCCATCTTAACAGTTTCTTTGAACCAAAAATAGTGATCAGAGGTTTATGATCCGTTTCTAACATAAAATGTCTGCCGTAGATGTATCTATGAAATTTTGTTATGGCAAAAATGATACTCAGCGCTCTTTTTCTATCTGTGAGTAACTTCGTTCTCCTGGGAGTAATGCTCTCGAATCATGTGCAATTGGTTTTCTAGAACCATCTGGCATTATGTGTTGAATACACGCTCCTACCCCGTATGAACTAGCGTCACTTGCCACTACAATATCAAGTTTTGGATTGTAATGGGTTAAAAAGAGGTCGGACGTAAGCATTTTCTTTATTTCATCAAAGGCTTTTTGACATTCTACCGTCCATTCCCATGCCTTGTCTTTTTTCAGTAGTTCATTCAACGGAGCTCTTAGATTGTACATTCCTTTAGTGAACGATTGATAATAGTTTGCGAGCCCCAGAAAACTCTGTAATGTCGCCACATTAGTGGGCGTCGGCATGTCTCTAATCGCAATGGATCTTTCCGGATCTGGAAATCTGCCATTTTTGTTGATTATGTGACCTAAATACTTAATTTCCTCCAAACCAAATTCGCACTTTGATTCTTTGACTTTAAATCCAAAGTCCTGAATCTTTTTAAATATTTGATTGAGGTGCTCTCGATGTTCGTCGACGTTTGCACTCCTTACTATGATGTCATCTAAGTAGGCACACGCAAAGTCTAAATCATTCAACATGACGTCCATAGCTTGTTGAAAAATGGCTGGTGCCACTTTAATACCAAAAGGAAGCCTGTTGTACTTGAATAAACCTCTATGCGTGTTTATCCCTAGGAACTTCGAACATTCCTCTTCGACGGGAATTTGGAGATAGGCATCTGATAAGTCGATTTTTGAAAAAATCACTCCGCCATTTAGCTTGTTAAAAATCTCCTCCGGACTCGGTAACGGGTAATGGTAGTCCCTAATTACCGAGTTCAACCCTGTCGAAAAATCAACGCAGACTCTGATTTGGTTGGATTTCTTTTTTATGCAAACAATCGGCGCAGCCCATGAATTAGATTCTACTTTCGAAATAATTCCCATTTTTTCCAACCTATCAAGTTCTTCGTTAACTTTCTCTACACTTGCGAAAGGCACTTCACGTTTCTTTTTAAAAATTGGCATAGTATTTTCCTTTAATTGAAATTTAGCTACAAACTTGTTACATCTTCCAAGACCAGGTGTGAAGGTTTCCGGAAACTTTTTCTTTAATTCATCTTTAATGTCCTGTCTTGTTTGCGTATTACTTTCTACTTTTCTGCAGAATGAGTTAAACGGTTTATCCCACAATTCGAATGTTTCAATAAAATCTGTACCCATCAAGTTTTCTCCATTTTTCAGAATGAAAACTTATTTTTTTAACGATCCCGTTCAATTTCATGAGAAGTACAACCTCGCCTTCGAAGTTAATTTCCTTTCCAGTTACCGTTCGGGTGAGTTTCGTTGACTTCATTATTGTGGGCTTTTTTAAAATTTTCCATGTTTTATAGTTCATTATTGTTAAATCTGAACCCGAATGGAGTTGAAATTTAATATTCTTTTTAAATATTTCAGTCGTCACATATTTCCTCAAATCTCTATCTGATTCGATATTCGAATTTGTTTGTCTAATTCGGCTATTGAATTTTTTCGTTTTACTACACGATCCTTTGTTACCATTCTTATGGCACACGAAACATTTCTTATTTCTATATGGGCAATTTACATCCCAGTGTCTTTCGTTACGTCTGCAATTATATGGTGGGACCTTTTTATTTTCTTTTTCTTGTCTATTTTTAAAATACGCCGAATTTTTACTCCAATTTTTTTCTGATGGGTAATTTGACTGTTTTTTTATTTTTTTTACTATAAGCAATCATTGAGACTCTTTCTTTAAACTTACGGCCCGTTGACACTCCTCTGCTAACTTTTGAAGGGTAAGGTTTTGTTCAGATTCGAGTTTAGACAAAGCTCTACGTCTTATTTCGGCACTCTTACTGGATACCAGTCCTTGAGCAAAAATTAAACACTTGAATTCTTCAACCGTAATCTCTGCCAATCTGAAATTGTCACAATGTCTATTCACTATAGATGCATATGTTAAGTAATCCTGATCGTCGGATTTAGAGACATTCATGCATAACCATCGCTTATGCCAAAGCGACATATTTGCTCCAAACAGCTCTTTTAGCAATTTCACTGTTTCCGAGAATTCCAAATCAGTTGTTTTTCTCGGTAGAATAAAATCTACAAATTTGCTATGTTCTGCTGTACCTAGCTTTCTTAGTAATAGACTGACTTTTCTTGAATTCGACCAGTTTTCACAGTCTGTGTAGAAAATATCTTCATATCGTTTAAAGTACGCTTCAAACGTTTTTTCTTCGTCTGGCACATAGTTGAAAGTTTCCAGCGAATTAAATATGGTGTTATTAGAATATGAAGAATTTCCCTCATTTGCCTGATAGTTTTTTAATTTCTCCAGTGTTAACTTTTGAATTTCTAAAAGTATTTCCTCTTGCTGTTCTTGACATTTTTGCTGTGCTATCAGTTGTTCTTGATATTTTTGCTGTCTTTCATCTTGCTTTTCTTGATATTTTTGCTGTGCTATCTGTTGTTCCCTTATTAATAAGGCAAACTGTTCCTGCTGGGATTTGAATAATTCAGATATGACTTTGGATAGTTCATCCATCTTTAGCTGATAGTGTTCATGCAACAAAGAATATACTTTTAATTTGTGTATCCACGGATATCATATAAGCTGACCAAAAAATCGAAACAACGTACGACTTTTTAATTTTATGTCTTGCTTTTACATTCACGCCCGTGATAATCAACTTTTTTTTTTTTTTTTGTGAACAGAGAACGTCGGACTTTTTTTTTTCGTTTTCGACTTCTGTTCGCGTATTTTAATGGCAACTTCTGATTTTATTATCAGAGGTAATTCGTCACTATATTGTTGAACAAACAAAAAAAAAATAATTTTTTAAAGTTCGTTACCTTTCAAAGTCGACACGGTGTATTTGTGCGTCTTTTAATTCCATGCATGTTTTGTAGTCGGCCAATTTTTTCTTTTTAGCGGGTGTCTCGTTGTAGATAATTTTTTCAATTTAAAATCACCGTTATTCGTTTACGACACCTTTCAAATTTTTCTGAGTGAACGTTCCTTTTTGCTTAGTCGTCCTTTAACGAGTTCTACGTATCCAGAAGTTCAGAATCCTTCGTCGTTACGTTAAAGTTAGACTTTGAATTAATAATTTTTTTTTTCAGCCTGGTTCTTCAATGACTTGTCCCAATCGTTGAAAACTCTCAATTATTAATTCTCGTTTCGTTACGAAATATGTTGGACCAACAAGTTAATTAAGCAGGGCATCTACCATGTAAACTGCAGCAGATAAATGACCTGCCGTCAGAAAACTGGCGTCAGATCTGCTGATCAAGCAAAGAAAAAAGAGTACTATTACGTGATATCTGTTTTCATATATGGCAATGAATGCTGGGCAATTTCCCCAGTGATAAAGACTTCGTGAAAGAACAAAAATATGGTTCTACAGAAATATATTGAGGATACCATGGAGCAAATAAGTGGGCAACGAGGACGTTTTTAGAGGAAATGGAAACAAAAAGAAAACTTAACACCAGGAAGAGACATTTGAAATTTCTAGGGCTCATAATGAGAAAAAAAGAGCTTGTAAAATCTGATTCTTACAGGACACATTGAGGGCAAGAGGGACAGAGAAAAACAACGCATAATATAATTGACGAACTTGTGTAAATGGATGGCGGAATAGGGTTTAGGAGAGATAATGAAAAGACAATTTATTAAGAGCTACAAAGGACAGAAAATTGTGGAGAGTCATAATCGCCTACATCATGAGGGGAAACGACACCTAAAGAAAAGACGAATAGACTAATCTACTATCTATATTTCTCATGTTGTCTGTGTGTGTCTGTCGTGGGCGTTGTTACCTCGCCCAGGCCGCATTTCTCACCCGATTTCGATGCGGTTTTCACCACAAGTTTGCAAATGGTTGCCGTAAGGACATGACGGAGCCAGATTTTTTGAGTTCAAACTCAGGTTCCGAAAAAATCTGCTTACAGAAGGAATGATCGCATTTCAATCAAATTTAACACCCTCGTAGAGTCTACGGTTAGAAGTGTTGTCCAGAAGTTTCATGACCACGGACCCAAAAACAGCGCGGAAAATCGATAAAACCCAAAAACCGATACGCCCAGATTGCGCCTGAACCGCATGTCGGTTTTTAGGCCATTGGAAGACACCATGTGAAGTTTCAACTCTGAGCGCCACCCAAACAAAGTGCAAATCGACAATCCGTCAACCCTTAAAAATGTTTTTCCGGTTGGGTATTCCCTAAATACAGATTAATTTAAGGTCAGGCTATGCGCGGGAAGAAACGGGTCAGTGCGTGCAGTGGAAGAAAATATTTGACCTCAAATTCTGGAATGGGTGCAGGGCCATTGAAATTCGGCTTTTTTATCCCTGCTACCAGGTCTGACTGAGCCACAAATGACATATTCGACTTTGTCAACACTTTTGCTTTAATGGTCGCATCTTACCAAAATAAGTACTTCCTTTATTCGCGTCTTTACTGAAAAAAAAAAAAAACGCGCATACGTGCTGAGTGAAAATGGTTCCGCCCTCAGCAGTCCATTTTCCAATTCTTTAAACCTTTTCTCTAGCCCAGGCCGCATCCCAAACCTGACGAGGAGTTTTTGCGCTAAAACAGCAGGGCTTCCTCCCAATCCATTTCAAATCTAATGCCGGCAAACGGTTAGCGGCTTTTTGTTGTCGCACAAACCAAACGAGCAAACGCTTCATTGCAGCTCCTTGCATTCTCATCGCCGGAATCAAGCGTTAGAGCCAAGATGCATATGCAGCAGGCAGTTTAACCCCGTTTACGGCCAAGCTTTGCGCTTGCCAAATCATACGCGCTAGCATCTTCCATTTTGCGTGAGCTCATTCATTGGTCTAAGTCATGGCCATTGTCCAGGCTACACCAATCAATGACAAGTCACGCTCCATTTAAATACCTTCAGCGCGGTTGCATCCGCACTCACGTCTTAATTTGATCGCCATTAATGCATCTTTCCTTGGATTAATTGACAGCTTCCTGCTACCGCAAGTTACCTATTTGCTTAAACGTTTGCATTACCCATTTTATCTCCGCGTGCTGCCTCTACTGCGCAGCCCGGTCCATCTTAGCGTTCCATACCTTTTTCTACCTTTTCGTAGTTCAGTTTTGCTATTAGATAGTTAACTGCTGTCGCAAGTTACTTCTCTTCCGCCTTTACTACGCGGCCCAGTACACCTCAGTGTTTCACTACTTTTTAACCTTCAACGCTTCAAAGTTTTAGTTGCGTAACCTCTTCCTACAGCGACGTTTTCGTGCTGCCAGAAAGTACGGCCCATACCTAGGAGAAGCTTTTTCCATACCGCTCCACTGCATTTTTAGTTTTCGTATACAACGAGGTTGCACCGCTTCAGCTTCGGCATCAAATTCTATTCGCATTCTTATACAACATTTCTACAACCCTTCAAATGGCTCCTACACGACGAACATCCGCACGTCAGCAACTGAAGACCCCCAACACCGTTAACGTTACACATGCAGAACAGGCGACTGCGGAGGAGCACATAATAAATCCGGTTTCAGATGATCATATAGCGTCTACTTCAACCTCTGCTTTGCACTCTTCTGCGTGTCGTGGCGATGACCAACACCGCAACTCTGCAAAAACACCCAGGTGAGGCAACCTTAGCAGGCGTTCTAAAAAAGCCTCAACGGCTAAGGGGAAACGGGAGCAGGATTCCATTGAGTGCGCCTCCATGGGAGAGAAGCGGCTGGCGTCTACTTCAGCCTCTGCTTTGCACTCTTCTGAGTGTCGTGGTGATGACCGACCCGGCAGATTTGCTAAGCGTGCCAAAATACCATGGCGAGGCAACCTTAGCAGGCGTTCTAAAAGAGCCTCTGCAGCAATCAGAAAGAGGGAGGAGGAAACCGAGATCGACGCCTCTTTGAGGCTTTCTAGTCAATCTCAACGGAGGCAGTATGTTTTGTCACATGAAACGCTTGGTGAGCGTAACTACCGTTTGTACTGCAAATCAGTTTACACATATTCGTTGAAAAGAAAGAGGAAACTACCTAAACGTAACATTTTTTAATCAAGAACGGGCAACGCTGCTAGTACTTTATAAAGGAGGTGGTTACAAGGTTTTGGGTAATCAAAGTATTATATATATATAATTCCGTTGTTGTGCTTATTAATATATTAAAAATCAGGCATCGTACAGCCATTAGATTCTGGTAAACAGATACAAATATTCAAAATTAATGAGCGAGCGATTAATTTCGTTGTTGACTGTGTGTGTGTGCGTGTATATATATATATAATGATTTATATGTATGTATTATATATATTACATATATATATATATATATTGTAAACAAGGACAATAGACATCCACACATAAGTACATAGTTGTGCAAGCATACATCTACGCAGCCGACCAAAATGCATAACAATATTTTAACAGATAAAGGTGAAAGAAAAAAAAGAAATTGAAGTTATCCCCATGATTCAAAAGAGAATTATGAAAACAAAGGGAGAGAGAGAAGATCACCTGCAAAACAAAGGGAGAGAGAGAAGATCACCTGCAAAACAAAGGGAGAGAGAGAAGATCACCTGCAAAACAAAGGGAGAGAGAGAAGATCACCTGCAAAACAAAGGGAGAGAGAGAAGATCACCTGCAAAACAAAGGGAGAGAGAGAAGATCACCTGCAAAACAAAGGGAGAGAGAGAAGATCACCTGCAAAACAAAGGGAGAGAGAGAAGATCACCTGCAAAACAAAGGGAGAGAGAGAAGATCACCTGCAAAACAAAGGGAGAGAGAGAAGATCACCTGCAAAACAAAGGGAGAGAGAGAAGATCACCTGCAAAACAAAGGGAGAGAGAGAAGATCACCTGCAAAACAAAGGGAGAGAGAGAAGATCACCTGCAAAACAAAGGGAGAGAGAGAAGATCACCTGCAAAACAAAGGGAGAGAGAGAAGATCACCTGCAAAACAAAGGGAGAGAGAGAAGATCACCTGCAAAACAAAGGGAGAGAGAGAAGATCACCTGCAAAACAAAGGGAGAGAGAGAAGATCACCTGCAAAACAAAGGGAGAGAGAGAAGATCACCTGCAAAACAAAGGGAGAGAGAGAAGATCACCTGCAAAACAAAGGGAGAGAGAGAAGATCACCTGCAAAACAAAGGGAGAGAGAGAAGATCACCTGCAAAACAAAGGGAGAGAGAGAAGATCACCTGCAAAACAAAGGGAGAGAGAGAAGATCACCTGCAAAACAAAGGGAGAGAGAGAAGATCACCTGCAAAACAAAGGGAGAGAGAGAAGATCACCTGCAAAACAAAGGGAGAGAGAGAAGATCACCTGCAAAACAAAGGGAGAGAGAGAAGATCACCTGCAAAACAAAGGGAGAGAGAGAAGATCACCTGCAAAACAAAGGGAGAGAGAGAAGATCACCTGCAAAACAAAGGGAGAGAGAGAAGATCACCTGCAAAACAAAGGGAGAGAGAGAAGATCACCTGCAAAACAAAGGGAGAGAGAGAAGATCACCTGCAAAACAAAGGGAGAGAGAGAAGATCACCTGCAAAACAAAGGGAGAGAGAGAAGATCACCTGCAAAACAAAGGGAGAGAGAGAAGATCACCTGCAAAACAAAGGGAGAGAGAGAAGATCACCTGCAAAACAAAGGGAGAGAGAGAAGATCACCTGCAAAACAAAGGGAGAGAGAGAAGATCACCTGCAAAACAAAGGGAGAGAGAGAAGATCACCTGCAAAACAAAGGGAGAGAGAGAAGATCACCTGCAAAACAAAGGGAGAGAGAGAAGATCACCTGCAAAACAAAGGGAGAGAGAGAAGATCACCTGCAAAACAAAGGGAGAGAGAGAAGATCACCTGCAAAACAAAGGGAGAGAGAGAAGATCACCTGCAAAACAAAGGGAGAGAGAGAAGATCACCTGCAAAACAAAGGGAGAGAGAGAAGATCACCTGCAAAACAAAGGGAGAGAGAGAAGATCACCTGCAAAACAAAGGGAGAGAGAGAAGATCACCTGCAAAACAAAGGGAGAGAGAGAAGATCACCTGCAAAACAAAGGGAGAGAGAGAAGATCACCTGCAAAACAAAGGGAGAGAGAGAAGATCACCTGCAAAACAAAGGGAGAGAGAGAAGATCACCTGCAAAACAAAGGGAGAGAGAGAAGATCACCTGCAAAACAAAGGGAGAGAGAGAAGATCACCTGCAAAACAAAGGGAGAGAGAGAAGATCACCTGCAAAACAAAGGGAGAGAGAGAAGATCACCTGCAAAACAAAGGGAGAGAGAGAAGATCACCTGCAAAACAAAGGGAGAGAGAGAAGATCACCTGCAAAACAAAGGGAGAGAGAGAAGATCACCTGCAAAACAAAGGGAGAGAGAGAAGATCACCTGCAAAACAAAGGGAGAGAGAGAAGATCACCTGCAAAACAAAGGGAGAGAGAGAAGATCACCTGCAAAACAAAGGGAGAGAGAGAAGATCACCTGCAAAACAAAGGGAGAGAGAGAAGATCACCTGCAAAACAAAGGGAGAGAGAGAAGATCACCTGCAAAACAAAGGGAGAGAGAGAAGATCACCTGCAAAACAAAGGGAGAGAGAGAAGATCACCTGCAAAACAAAGGGAGAGAGAGAAGATCACCTGCAAAACAAAGGGAGAGAGAGAAGATCACCTGCAAAACAAAGGGAGAGAGAGAAGATCACCTGCAAAACAAAGGGAGAGAGAGAAGATCACCTGCAAAACAAAGGGAGAGAGAGAAGATCACCTGCAAAACAAAGGGAGAGAGAGAAGATCACCTGCAAAACAAAGGGAGAGAGAGAAGATCACCTGCAAAACAAAGGGAGAGAGAGAAGATCACCTGCAAAACAAAGGGAGAGAGAGAAGATCACCTGCAAAACAAAGGGAGAGAGAGAAGATCACCTGCAAAACAAAGGGAGAGAGAGAAGATCACCTGCAAAACAAAGGGAGAGAGAGAAGATCACCTGCAAAACAAAGGGAGAGAGAGAAGATCACCTGCAAAACAAAGGGAGAGAGAGAAGATCACCTGCAAAACAAAGGGAGAGAGAGAAGATCACCTGCAAAACAAAGGGAGAGAGAGAAGATCACCTGCAAAACAAAGGGAGAGAGAGAAGATCACCTGCAAAACAAAGGGAGAGAGAGAAGATCACCTGCAAAACAAAGGGAGAGAGAGAAGATCACCTGCAAAACAAAGGGAGAGAGAGAAGATCACCTGCAAAACAAAGGGAGAGAGAGAAGATCACCTGCAAAACAAAGGGAGAGAGAGAAGATCACCTGCAAAACAAAGGGAGAGAGAGAAGATCACCTGCAAAACAAAGGGAGAGAGAGAAGATCACCTGCAAAACAAAGGGAGAGAGAGAAGATCACCTGCAAAACAAAGGGAGAGAGAGAAGATCACCTGCAAAACAAAGGGAGAGAGAGAAGATCACCTGCAAAACAAAGGGAGAGAGAGAAGATCACCTGCAAAACAAAGGGAGAGAGAGAAGATCACCTGCAAAACAAAGGGAGAGAGAGAAGATCACCTGCAAAACAAAGGGAGAGAGAGAAGATCACCTGCAAAACAAAGGGAGAGAGAGAAGATCACCTGCAAAACAAAGGGAGAGAGAGAAGATCACCTGCAAAACAAAGGGAGAGAGAGAAGATCACCTGCAAAACAAAGGGAGAGAGAGAAGATCACCTGCAAAACAAAGGGAGAGAGAGAAGATCACCTGCAAAACAAAGGGAGAGAGAGAAGATCACCTGCAAAACAAAGGGAGAGAGAGAAGATCACCTGCAAAACAAAGGGAGAGAGAGAAGATCACCTGCAAAACAAAGGGAGAGAGAGAAGATCACCTGCAAAACAAAGGGAGAGAGAGAAGATCACCTGCAAAACAAAGGGAGAGAGAGAAGATCACCTGCAAAACAAAGGGAGAGAGAGAAGATCACCTGCAAAACAAAGGGAGAGAGAGAAGATCACCTGCAAAACAAAGGGAGAGAGAGAAGATCACCTGCAAAACAAAGGGAGAGAGAGAAGATCACCTGCAAAACAAAGGGAGAGAGAGAAGATCACCTGCAAAACAAAGGGAGAGAGAGAAGATCACCTGCAAAACAAAGGGAGAGAGAGAAGATCACCTGCAAAACAAAGGGAGAGAGAGAAGATCACCTGCAAAACAAAGGGAGAGAGAGAAGATCACCTGCAAAACAAAGGGAGAGAGAGAAGATCACCTGCAAAACAAAGGGAGAGAGAGAAGATCACCTGCAAAACAAAGGGAGAGAGAGAAGATCACCTGCAAAACAAAGGGAGAGAGAGAAGATCACCTGCAAAACAAAGGGAGAGAGAGAAGATCACCTGCAAAACAAAGGGAGAGAGAGAAGATCACCTGCAAAACAAAGGGAGAGAGAGAAGATCACCTGCAAAACAAAGGGAGAGAGAGAAGATCACCTGCAAAACAAAGGGAGAGAGAGAAGATCACCTGCAAAACAAAGGGAGAGAGAGAAGATCACCTGCAAAACAAAGGGAGAGAGAGAAGATCACCTGCAAAACAAAGGGAGAGAGAGAAGATCACCTGCAAAACAAAGGGAGAGAGAGAAGATCACCTGCAAAACAAAGGGAGAGAGAGAAGATCACCTGCAAAACAAAGGGAGAGAGAGAAGATCACCTGCAAAACAAAGGGAGAGAGAGAAGATCACCTGCAAAACAAAGGGAGAGAGAGAAGATCACCTGCAAAACAAAGGGAGAGAGAGAAGATCACCTGCAAAACAAAGGGAGAGAGAGAAGATCACCTGCAAAACAAAGGGAGAGAGAGAAGATCACCTGCAAAACAAAGGGAGAGAGAGAAGATCACCTGCAAAACAAAGGGAGAGAGAGAAGATCACCTGCAAAACAAAGGGAGAGAGAGAAGATCACCTGCAAAACAAAGGGAGAGAGAGAAGATCACCTGCAAAACAAAGGGAGAGAGAGAAGATCACCTGCAAAACAAAGGGAGAGAGAGAAGATCACCTGCAAAACAAAGGGAGAGAGAGAAGATCACCTGCAAAACAAAGGGAGAGAGAGAAGATCACCTGCAAAACAAAGGGAGAGAGAGAAGATCACCTGCAAAACAAAGGGAGAGAGAGAAGATCACCTGCAAAACAAAGGGAGAGAGAGAAGATCACCTGCAAAACAAAGGGAGAGAGAGAAGATCACCTGCAAAACAAAGGGAGAGAGAGAAGATCACCTGCAAAACAAAGGGAGAGAGAGAAGATCACCTGCAAAACAAAGGGAGAGAGAGAAGATCACCTGCAAAACAAAGGGAGAGAGAGAAGATCACCTGCAAAACAAAGGGAGAGAGAGAAGATCACCTGCAAAACAAAGGGAGAGAGAGAAGATCACCTGCAAAACAAAGGGAGAGAGAGAAGATCACCTGCAAAACAAAGGGAGAGAGAGAAGATCACCTGCAAAACAAAGGGAGAGAGAGAAGATCACCTGCAAAACAAAGGGAGAGAGAGAAGATCACCTGCAAAACAAAGGGAGAGAGAGAAGATCACCTGCAAAACAAAGGGAGAGAGAGAAGATCACCTGCAAAACAAAGGGAGAGAGAGAAGATCACCTGCAAAACAAAGGGAGAGAGAGAAGATCACCTGCAAAACAAAGGGAGAGAGAGAAGATCACCTGCAAAACAAAGGGAGAGAGAGAAGATCACCTGCAAAACAAAGGGAGAGAGAGAAGATCACCTGCAAAACAAAGGGAGAGAGAGAAGATCACCTGCAAAACAAAGGGAGAGAGAGAAGATCACCTGCAAAACAAAGGGAGAGAGAGAAGATCACCTGCAAAACAAAGGGAGAGAGAGAAGATCACCTGCAAAACAAAGGGAGAGAGAGAAGATCACCTGCAAAACAAAGGGAGAGAGAGAAGATCACCTGCAAAACAAAGGGAGAGAGAGAAGATCACCTGCAAAACAAAGGGAGAGAGAGAAGATCACCTGCAAAACAAAGGGAGAGAGAGAAGATCACCTGCAAAACAAAGGGAGAGAGAGAAGATCACCTGCAAAACAAAGGGAGAGAGAGAAGATCACCTGCAAAACAAAGGGAGAGAGAGAAGATCACCTGCAAAACAAAGGGAGAGAGAGAAGATCACCTGCAAAACAAAGGGAGAGAGAGAAGATCACCTGCAAAACAAAGGGAGAGAGAGAAGATCACCTGCAAAACAAAGGGAGAGAGAGAAGATCACCTGCAAAACAAAGGGAGAGAGAGAAGATCACCTGCAAAACAAAGGGAGAGAGAGAAGATCACCTGCAAAACAAAGGGAGAGAGAGAAGATCACCTGCAAAACAAAGGGAGAGAGAGAAGATCACCTGCAAAACAAAGGGAGAGAGAGAAGATCACCTGCAAAACAAAGGGAGAGAGAGAAGATCACCTGCAAAACAAAGGGAGAGAGAGAAGATCACCTGCAAAACAAAGGGAGAGAGAGAAGATCACCTGCAAAACAAAGGGAGAGAGAGAAGATCACCTGCAAAACAAAGGGAGAGAGAGAAGATCACCTGCAAAACAAAGGGAGAGAGAGAAGATCACCTGCAAAACAAAGGGAGAGAGAGAAGATCACCTGCAAAACAAAGGGAGAGAGAGAAGATCACCTGCAAAACAAAGGGAGAGAGAGAAGATCACCTGCAAAACAAAGGGAGAGAGAGAAGATCACCTGCAAAACAAAGGGAGAGAGAGAAGATCACCTGCAAAACAAAGGGAGAGAGAGAAGATCACCTGCAAAACAAAGGGAGAGAGAGAAGATCACCTGCAAAACAAAGGGAGAGAGAGAAGATCACCTGCAAAACAAAGGGAGAGAGAGAAGATCACCTGCAAAACAAAGGGAGAGAGAGAAGATCACCTGCAAAACAAAGGGAGAGAGAGAAGATCACCTGCAAAACAAAGGGAGAGAGAGAAGATCACCTGCAAAACAAAGGGAGAGAGAGAAGATCACCTGCAAAACAAAGGGAGAGAGAGAAGATCACCTGCAAAACAAAGGGAGAGAGAGAAGATCACCTGCAAAACAAAGGGAGAGAGAGAAGATCACCTGCAAAACAAAGGGAGAGAGAGAAGATCACCTGCAAAACAAAGGGAGAGAGAGAAGATCACCTGCAAAACAAAGGGAGAGAGAGAAGATCACCTGCAAAACAAAGGGAGAGAGAGAAGATCACCTGCAAAACAAAGGGAGAGAGAGAAGATCACCTGCAAAACAAAGGGAGAGAGAGAAGATCACCTGCAAAACAAAGGGAGAGAGAGAAGATCACCTGCAAAACAAAGGGAGAGAGAGAAGATCACCTGCAAAACAAAGGGAGAGAGAGAAGATCACCTGCAAAACAAAGGGAGAGAGAGAAGATCACCTGCAAAACAAAGGGAGAGAGAGAAGATCACCTGCAAAACAAAGGGAGAGAGAGAAGATCACCTGCAAAACAAAGGGAGAGAGAGAAGATCACCTGCAAAACAAAGGGAGAGAGAGAAGATCACCTGCAAAACAAAGGGAGAGAGAGAAGATCACCTGCAAAACAAAGGGAGAGAGAGAAGATCACCTGCAAAACAAAGGGAGAGAGAGAAGATCACCTGCAAAACAAAGGGAGAGAGAGAAGATCACCTGCAAAACAAAGGGAGAGAGAGAAGATCACCTGCAAAACAAAGGGAGAGAGAGAAGATCACCTGCAAAACAAAGGGAGAGAGAGAAGATCACCTGCAAAACAAAGGGAGAGAGAGAAGATCACCTGCAAAACAAAGGGAGAGAGAGAAGATCACCTGCAAAACAAAGGGAGAGAGAGAAGATCACCTGCAAAACAAAGGGAGAGAGAGAAGATCACCTGCAAAACAAAGGGAGAGAGAGAAGATCACCTGCAAAACAAAGGGAGAGAGAGAAGATCACCTGCAAAACAAAGGGAGAGAGAGAAGATCACCTGCAAAACAAAGGGAGAGAGAGAAGATCACCTGCAAAACAAAGGGAGAGAGAGAAGATCACCTGCAAAACAAAGGGAGAGAGAGAAGATCACCTGCAAAACAAAGGGAGAGAGAGAAGATCACCTGCAAAACAAAGGGAGAGAGAGAAGATCACCTGCAAAACAAAGGGAGAGAGAGAAGATCACCTGCAAAACAAAGGGAGAGAGAGAAGATCACCTGCAAAACAAAGGGAGAGAGAGAAGATCACCTGCAAAACAAAGGGAGAGAGAGAAGATCACCTGCAAAACAAAGGGAGAGAGAGAAGATCACCTGCAAAACAAAGGGAGAGAGAGAAGATCACCTGCAAAACAAAGGGAGAGAGAGAAGATCACCTGCAAAACAAAGGGAGAGAGAGAAGATCACCTGCAAAACAAAGGGAGAGAGAGAAGATCACCTGCAAAACAAAGGGAGAGAGAGAAGATCACCTGCAAAACAAAGGGAGAGAGAGAAGATCACCTGCAAAACAAAGGGAGAGAGAGAAGATCACCTGCAAAACAAAGGGAGAGAGAGAAGATCACCTGCAAAACAAAGGGAGAGAGAGAAGATCACCTGCAAAACAAAGGGAGAGAGAGAAGATCACCTGCAAAACAAAGGGAGAGAGAGAAGATCACCTGCAAAACAAAGGGAGAGAGAGAAGATCACCTGCAAAACAAAGGGAGAGAGAGAAGATCACCTGCAAAACAAAGGGAGAGAGAGAAGATCACCTGCAAAACAAAGGGAGAGAGAGAAGATCACCTGCAAAACAAAGGGAGAGAGAGAAGATCACCTGCAAAACAAAGGGAGAGAGAGAAGATCACCTGCAAAACAAAGGGAGAGAGAGAAGATCACCTGCAAAACAAAGGGAGAGAGAGAAGATCACCTGCAAAACAAAGGGAGAGAGAGAAGATCACCTGCAAAACAAAGGGAGAGAGAGAAGATCACCTGCAAAACAAAGGGAGAGAGAGAAGATCACCTGCAAAACAAAGGGAGAGAGAGAAGATCACCTGCAAAACAAAGGGAGAGAGAGAAGATCACCTGCAAAACAAAGGGAGAGAGAGAAGATCACCTGCAAAACAAAGGGAGAGAGAGAAGATCACCTGCAAAACAAAGGGAGAGAGAGAAGATCACCTGCAAAACAAAGGGAGAGAGAGAAGATCACCTGCAAAACAAAGGGAGAGAGAGAAGATCACCTGCAAAACAAAGGGAGAGAGAGAAGATCACCTGCAAAACAAAGGGAGAGAGAGAAGATCACCTGCAAAACAAAGGGAGAGAGAGAAGATCACCTGCAAAACAAAGGGAGAGAGAGAAGATCACCTGCAAAACAAAGGGAGAGAGAGAAGATCACCTGCAAAACAAAGGGAGAGAGAGAAGATCACCTGCAAAACAAAGGGAGAGAGAGAAGATCACCTGCAAAACAAAGGGAGAGAGAGAAGATCACCTGCAAAACAAAGGGAGAGAGAGAAGATCACCTGCAAAACAAAGGGAGAGAGAGAAGATCACCTGCAAAACAAAGGGAGAGAGAGAAGATCACCTGCAAAACAAAGGGAGAGAGAGAAGATCACCTGCAAAACAAAGGGAGAGAGAGAAGATCACCTGCAAAACAAAGGGAGAGAGAGAAGATCACCTGCAAAACAAAGGGAGAGAGAGAAGATCACCTGCAAAACAAAGGGAGAGAGAGAAGATCACCTGCAAAACAAAGGGAGAGAGAGAAGATCACCTGCAAAACAAAGGGAGAGAGAGAAGATCACCTGCAAAACAAAGGGAGAGAGAGAAGATCACCTGCAAAACAAAGGGAGAGAGAGAAGATCACCTGCAAAACAAAGGGAGAGAGAGAAGATCACCTGCAAAACAAAGGGAGAAAGAAGATCACCTGCAAAACAAAGGGAGAAAGAAGATAACCTGCAAAAGAATAGAGAAATAAGAGAACCTTGAAAACAATTGAGAAATAAAGGAACCTGGAAAACAATTGAGAAATAAAGTTGAATAGTGGAATAAAAGAACCTGGAAAACAATAGAGAAATCAGAGAACCGGGAAAACAATAGAGAAATCAGAGAACCTGGAAAGCAATAGGGAAATGAGAGAACCTGCAACACAATAGAGAAAACAAAGGAACCTCGAAAACAATGGAGAAATAAGAGATCCTGGAAAGCAATAGAGAAATAAAGGAACCTGCAAACAATAGAGAAATAAAGTTGTATAGTGGAATAAAAGAACCTGGAAAACAAGAGAGAAATAAGAGAACCTGGAAAACAATAGAGAAATAATATTAAACCTGGAAAACAACAGAGAAATAAAGTTGAATAGTGGAAAAAAGAACCTGGAAAACAATAGAGAAATAAGAGAACCTGCAAAACAATAGAGAAATAAGAGATCCTGCAAAACAATAGAGAAATAAGAGATCCTGCAAAACAATAGAGAAATAAGAGATCCTGCAAAACAATAGAGAAATAAGAGATCCTGCAAAACAATAGAGAAATAAGAGATCCTGCAAAACAATAGAGAAATAAGAGATCCTGCAAAACAATAGAGAAATAAGAGATCCTGCAAAACAATAGAGAAATAAAGGAACCTGCAAAACAATTGAGAAATAAATGAACCTGGAAAACAATTGAGAAATAATGTTGTATAGTGGAATAAAAGAACCTGGAAAACAAGAGAGAATTAAGAGAACCTGCAAAACAATTGAGAAATAAAGTAACCTGCAAAACAATTGAGAAATAAAGTAACCTGCAAAACAATTGAGAAATAAAGTAACCTGCAAAACAATAGAGAAATAAAGGAACCTGCAAACCAATTGAGAAATAATGTTGAATATTTGAATAAAAGAACCTTGAAAACAATAGAGAAATAAGAGAAGCTGCAAAACAATAGAGAAATAAGAGAACCTGCAAAACAATAGAGAAATAAAGGAACCTGCAAAACAATAGAGAAATAAAGTAACCAGGAAAACAATTGAGAAATAAAGTTGAATAGTGGAATAAAAGAACCTGGAAAACAATAGAGAAATGACAGAACCTGGAAAACAATAGAGAAATAAGAGAACCTGGAAAGCAATAGGGAAATGAGAGAACCTGCAACACTATAGAGAAAAAAAGGAACCTCGAAAACAATGGAGAAATAAGAGAACCTGGAAAGCAATAGAGAAATAAGAGAACCTGCAAACAATAGAGAAATAAAAGAACCTGCAAACAATAGAGAAATAAGAGAACCTGCAAACAATAGAGAAATAAGAGAACCTGCAAACAATAGAGAAATAAGAGAACCTGCAAACAATAGAGAAATAAGAGAACCTGCAAAACAATAGAGAAATAAAGGAACATGCAAAACAATAGAGAAATAAAGGAACATGCAAAACAATTGAGAAATAATGTTTAATAGTGGAATAAAAGAACCTGGAAAACAAGAGAGAAATAAGAGAACCTGCAAGAAAAATAGAGAAATAAGAGAACCTGGAAAACAATAGAGAAATAAATTAAACCTGGAAAACAACAGAGAAATAAAGTTGAATAGTGGAATAAAAGAACCTGAAAAACAATACAGAAATAAGAGAACCTGCAAAAACAACAGAGAAATAAGAGAACCTGGAAAATACAGAAATAAAGGAACCTGGAAAACAATTGAGAATAAAGTTGAATATTGGAATAAAAGAACATGGAAAAGAATAGAGAAATAAGAGAACCTGCAAAACAATAGAGAAATAAGAGAACCTTGAAAACAATAGAGAAATAACGGAACCTGGAAAACAATTAGGAAATAAAGTTGTATAGTGGAATAAAAGAACCTGCAAAACAATAGAGAAATAAATGAACCTGGAAAACAACAGAGAAATAAAGTTGAATAGTGGAATAAGAGAACCTACAAAACAATAGAGAAATAAAGTTGAATAGTGGAATAAGAGAACCTACAAAACAATAGAGAAATAAAGGAATCTGCAAAAGAATAGAGAAATAAAGGAACCTTGAAAACAATAGAGAAATAAAGGAACCTGCAAAACAATAGAGAAATAAAGGAACCTGCAAAACAATTGAGAAATAAAGTTGAATTCTGGAATAAAAGAACCTGGAAAACAATAGAGAAATAGGAGAACCTGGAAAATAATAGAGAAATAACGTAACCTGGAAAACAATAGAGAAATAAAGGAACCTGGAAAACAATAGAGAAATAAGAGAACCTGGAAAACAATAGAGAAATAAGAGAACCTGGAAAACAATAGAGAAATAAGAGAACCTGGAAAACAATAGAGAAATAAGAGAATCTGGAAAACAATAGAGAAATAAGAGAACCTGGAAAACAATAGAGAAATAAAGGAACCTGGAAACCAATAGAGAAATAAAGGAACCTGGAAACCAATAGAGAAATAAGAGAACCTGGAAACCAATAGAGAAATAAGAGAACCTGGAAACCAATAGAGAAATAAAGGAACCTGGAAACCAATAGAGAAATAAAGGAACCTGCAAAACAATAGAGAAATAAAGGAACCTGCAAAACAATAGAGAAATAAAGGAACCTGCAAAACAATAGAGAAATAAAGTTGAATATGGAATAAGAGACCCTGGAAAACAATAGAGAAGTAAAAGAACCTGCAAAACAATAGACAAATAAGAGAACCTGGAAGACAATAGAGAAATAAAGGAACCTGGAAAACATTTGAGGAATAAAGTTGAATAGTGGAATAAGAGAACCTGGAAAACAATAGAGAAGTAAAAGAACCTGAAAAACAATAGAGAAATAAGAGAACCTTCAAAACAATAGAGACATAAGAGAACCTTCAAAACAATAGAGAAATAATAGAAGCTGCAAAACAATTGTGAAATAAAGGAACCTGGAAAACAATTGAGAAATAATGTTGAATAGTGGAATAAAAGAACCTGGAAAACAAGACAGAAATAAGAGAACCTGCAAAACATTAGAGAAATAAGAGAACCTGCAAAACAATAGAGAAATAACGGAACCTGGAAAACAATTGAGAAATAAAGTTGAATAGTGTAATAAAAGAACCTGGAAAACAATAGAGAAATAAGAGAACCTGGAAAACAATAGAGAAATAAAGTTTTATAGTGGAATAAAAGAACCTGGAAAACAATAGAGAAATAAGAGAACCTGCAAAACAATAGAGAAATAAAGGAACCTGGAAAACAATTGAGGAATAAAGTTGAATAGTGGAATAAGAGAACCTGGAAAATAATAGAGAAGTAAAAGAACCTGAAAAACAATAGAGAAATAAGAGAACCTTCAAAACAATAGAGAAATAAGAGAACCTTCAAAACAATAGAGAAATAAAGGAACCTGGAAAACAATTGAGAAATAATGTTGAATAGTGGAATAAAAGAACCTGGAAAACAATAGAGAAATAAGAGAACCTGCAAAACAATGGAGAAATAAAGGAACCTGCAAAACAATTGAGAAATAAACTAAACTGGAAAACAATTGAGGAATAAAGTTGAATAGTGGAATAAATGAACCTGGAAAACAATAGAGAAATAAGAGAAACTGCAAAAACAATAGAGAAATAAAGCAACCTGCAAAACAATAGTGAAATAAAGGAACCTGCAAAACAATAGAGAAATAAGAGAACCTGGAAAACAATAGAGAAATAAAGATGAATAGTGGAATAAAAGAACCTGGAAAACAATAGAGAAATAAGAGAACCTGGAAAACAATAGAGAAATAAAGGAACCTGCAAAACAATAGAGAAATAAAGGAACCTGCAAAACAATAGAGAAATAAAGTTGAATAGTGGAATAAAAGAACATGGAAAACTATAGAGAAATAAGAGAACCTTGAAAACAATAGAGAAATAACGGAACCTGGAAAACAATTAGGAAATAAAGTTGTATAGTTGAATAAAAGAACCTGGGAAACAAGATAGAAATAAGAGAACCTGCAAAACAATAGAGAAATAACGTAACCTGGAAAACAATAGAGAAATAAATGAACCTGGAAAACAACAGAGAAATAAAGTTGAATAGTGGAATAAGAGAACCTGCAAAACAATAGAGAAATAAATTTGAATATTGGAATACAAGAACCTAGAAAACAATAGAGAAATAAGAGAACCTGGAAAACAATTGAGAAATAAAGTTGAATAGTTGAATAAAAGAACCTGCAAAACAATAGAGAAATAAAGGAACCTGGAAAACAATTGAGAAATAAAGTTGAATAGTTGAATAAAAGAACCTGCAAAACAATAGAGAAATAAAGGAACCTGGCAAACAATTGAGAAATAAAGTTGATTAATGAAATAAATTTGAATAGTGAAATAAATAACCTGGAAAAGAATTGAGAAATAAATTTGAATAGTGAAATAAAAGAACCTGGAAAACAATAGAGAAAAAAATTTATTATAATGAAATAAGAGAACCTGGAAACCTATTGAGAAATAAAGTTGAATATTGAAACAAAAGAACCTGGAAAACAATTTAGAAATAAATTTGAATAGTGAAATTAAAGAACCTGGAAAACATAAGAAATAAAATAACCTGGAAAAACAATTGAGTAATAAAATAACCTTGAAAAACGATTGAGAAATAAAACAATCTGGAAAACAATGGAGAAATAAAACAATCTGGAAAACAATGGAGAAATAAAACAATCTGGAAAACAATGGAGAAATAAAACAATCTGGAAAACAATGGAGAAATAAAACAATCTGGAAAACAATGGAGAAATAAAACAATCTGGAAAACAATGGAGAAATAAAACAATCTGGAAAACAATGGAGAAATAAAACAATCTGGAAAACAATGGAGAAATAAAACAATCTGGAAAACAATGGAGAAATAAAACAATCTGGAAAACAATGGAGAAACAAAACAATCTGGAAAACAATGGAGAAACAAAACAATCTGGAAAACAATGGAGAAACAAAAAAAAAATCTGGAAAACAATGGAGAAATAAAAGAATCTGGAAAACAATGGAGAAATAAAAGAATCTGGAAAACAATGGAGAAATAAAAGAATCTGGAAAACAATGGAGAAATAAAAGAATCTGGAAAACAATGGAGAAATAAAAGAATCTGGAAAACAATTGAGAAATAAAAGAATCTGGAAAACAATTGAGAAATAAAAGAATCTGGAAAACAATTGAGTAATAAAATAACCTTGAAAAACAATTGAGAAATAAAAGAATCTGGAAAACAATTGAGAAATAAAAGTACCTGGAAAACAATTGAGAAATATAGTTAAATAGTGAAATAAAAGAACCTGTTAAAATAGAATTGAGAAATAAATTTGAATAGTGAAATAAAGAACCTGTTAAAACAGGATTGTGATATAAGAAAATTGTGAATAAAAGATAAATGATAAATAAAAGAGATTCATGAAATGAAAGCTGTTATGAGATTTTTGAAATAAAAGGGAATTGTGAAATAAAAGGGAAATTTTGTAACATCCATTCGCAATGTATTTATTGATTTTTTTTTCTCCTTTTTAATATTCCAAATAATATTTCTTACTAACTTCACCACTGAAAAAATGAAATAAAACAAGATGGAAAACTATTACAAAATAACATTGTAATGAATGACCTGCGTTACTACCTTTTACTTTATTGCTTCGAGATGATAAAATAAAATTCATAAAAGTGATTTATGTGGCAGATTCATTAAATTTTCCAATCGATTGTCCAAATACATTACAAGCGAAAAATTTGTTTTTAACTCTAACAAATAAATCCAAATCATAAATAATGAAATAATAAAACACAGATGCAAAGATATGGTGTGATAGAGAAAATGATGGCATGAAATTTTATTACAAGTTTCCTGAGGTGATGAGACTGACGACAGATTACGGAAAGATGGTTTCTGCAATAAAAAGATAGTTTGACACAAAAGAGTAATAAATTTTTTTTCTGTGCAAAATCAACACGAAACACAAACAAACAGAGCGTAGACATTACATTAAAGAGAATAACAACAGTGTCACACTTTATGGACTGAATAATTTCTGTTTTTCTTTTCTTTGTAATAATTTAACTGTGTACACAATCAACGCGATAGAGGAAATCCAAGCTAGTCTTAAAATGTTTAACATGAACTTGTACTGGTTTAGTCTTCAAACTTCCTCTTGTCTTTCTACGCCGAAAATTCGAATTAAGAACGCAAAATCGGAAGCACAATTTTAAGATTAACGTTAATTAACTGAATGCAGTTCCATATTTTCAGAATCTATTGGAGCGAACGAGAAAGAGAGAAAAAGTGAGCAAGAAAGAGAGGGGAGAGGGAGGGTGTGAGAGAGAGAAAGAAAGCAAAAGAGGCACAGAGAGGGAGAGAGGGGTGAGAAAGCGAGCAAGAGAGGCAGAGAGAGGGAGGGAGAGAAAGAGAGAGAGAGAGAACGCGACCAAGTGAGGCAGAGAGAGAGAGAGAGAGAGAGAAAGCGAGCGAGCGAGAAAGAACATAGGAACCATCACAGTTTCATGCGTTAAGTAAAATTCAAACCAATTTCAGGTATTGAGCGCTCTTCCTCATAAAGAGAGCAGTTTTTAATACTCCCCTATTTCTTTCATTCTCTCTGTCTAATATATATATATATATATATATATTCAAATTTCCATAATATAGGTTTAACTTAATTAGCTACTATCTTTCCATAATATTCACTTCCCTCTAACTCTTCAAATGTCGAATATATAACTAATTCTAATTTCTATGTTTTCCCCTCTATTACCTCTTCACACTATATTAATTATAATTCATAAACTTTCCCCTACTCTAAGATCTCCAACTCTTTCCATTAATCCTGTTTTTAATTTTTTTAATTCCTCTTTTAATTTTAAATAAATATTTAATTCTTCATATAACTCCAAATTAATGTCAGGTTAATATTTGGGTTTAATTTGATAAAACTTCTTCCCTTTAAGACAAATACCTCCCACCTTCTGACCCCTAACTTGTGCATTTTGTCTGATTGAAACATTGAAATGGATAAATTATGTATTCGTTTTTCGACTGTTTTTATTTTAGCGTTCACAGATAAATTTATATTTCTGACACAAACTTATTCCACACCGGGGTTGATAAGACAGACAACCGATATCTTCGTCTGCCGAAATAGGCTCTTCTCCATATGAGGTGAATTAGTATTTTATTGTTTATTAATTATTTGCTCTGTAATAATAAATACATTGAGCTTTTTTTGTGGATCAGTTTTAATATTTTATATTACTAGGATCCACTTGGATTATATACTAACGGATGTGTTACCTTTACTATATATATATATATAAGTATGTGGTGCAGTTCAATTTACATTACATACAAAAAACAGATATTGAAGTTAATGATATAAATGGGGAGAATACATCTTCGCAAACAAATTTAATAAATGACATTAACCCCGAACCTGTAGATGAATGTTATGATCCATGTAATTATAGATAGATAGATAGAAGTTCCGACTGACGCAAATTCAGTCGGGTTTCGACCCTAGTTAGAGGCAACCGGACGTCTAGCCACACTGATGAGCTGCGAAACTGTCTGTGGATGACAAACATATTGGCTCCTAAAAAATTAATTTCGGGAGAGCTCTTTGGTTTGAGGTGTGAGTTTGTAAACAGTGACTATTTAAGCTAATATTGCACGACTCTTCGGCAGAATTGAGTCACTGTGTGTTTATCTAAATCTAAAAATAAACACGCTTAAATTCACCTTCATCCCAACGGCTTAGTGGTAGAAGTTCCGACTGACGCAAATTCAGTCGGGTTTCGATCCTAGCTAGAGGCAACCGGGCGTCTAGCCACACTGATGCGCTGCGAAACAGTCTGTGGATGACAAATATATATATATATATATATATATATATATATATATATATATATATATATATATATATATATATCAAGTAAGTGGTGCAGTTCAATTTACATTACATGAATCATTCATACCAAAAACAGATATTGAAGTTTCAAGAGTGCAATTGGAAAAATTGTTCGTAAATTCAAACAAACTGGGTCGGTGGTAGATGTGAAAGCACCATTGCGTGCTCGTTTACGCCGTTCAGATATGCTGCAGTGCACGAGAATGTGGCCGAAAATTCAGACACCTCTTTTCGTCATCGAGCGCAAGAATTGAATCTCTTCACAACATCGTTTTCAATTGCACTCTCGGTTGGTCGATTATGTTGACCAAAAATATTGCGAAGTACGCGAAATGCATCTGTTTGAACGTCCATTTTCGTAATAGGCTTCGATAACTTTAACACGTTGCTTGATCGCTAATCTTTCCATCGTTGAAATTGCCAAAGATTAATTTGTTAAATCTGAAAGAAAAAGAAACAAATCATTAGACGCTTAAACTTAATTCACATTTAGAATCAGCCTAAGTTATTGGAACACCATATTATATATATATATATATATATATATATATATATATATATATGAATTGGGATCAAAGACAGATCAAATGTGGATCGGAAATCGACCGAATGATAAGAGACAACAAATAGGAAGCGTTTATCAATCTAACGTTTCCCTTTTATTAAGGCTTAATCACAGAATAACATATAGAGAATAAGAAATTTGGGCATTTTTATTTTTGTATTATTTGATTTTCATTAGCTAATCAGATTCCACGTGTATTCGACTTGTTAAACAAACGTTAGTATAATTCATGGCGTTCCGAATTCAAGGAGAAACGACGCGTCCCTTCGAAGCTCTACGAAATTAACGGATACCAAGTCCAACTGAAAATTGTATATATTGCTTTTTGCATAGAAGTGTATACTAATTCTAGTATGTTTATGTGGGATTCAAATGATAGTGTATACTCGTGTGTGTGTGTGTGTGGGGGGGTGTTGATTTGGGGACGTTTTTACATATATGCCGTTTGTTTCATATCAACATATGTTAGATTCTTTAAGAATGGATTCAATAAAGGTTGGTGGCGTTATATAATTTTTTGGAGATGTGTTTATAGTTTGTAATATTTATTAGTAATTACTCGAAGTACTCTCGAACTAATGAATTATGTTCTTTTTTAAATTACGGTGGCATTTGTAAAATAAAAGTTATGACCAATTTTGTTCCTCTTTATTACGAGCGACTTTACTAAATGGTTGTCTAAAAGTAAACCAGTTTTATGTTCGCTGCAGATTTTATTCTACTTGTAAATTTTTCAAAATTAAATTTATGTTTTATATAGAAGTTATGTAAAATTATTAATTAAATTTTAATACTTGTTCTTTGATTATACTTTCTACTCACTAAAGTCTGTTTCACTCCCAGTAATCGCTTGCGTCTTAGTGCTATTATCGCCTTATTTAGAGTTAACTGATCTAAAAAATCTATTATTTAATATAAAGTTGCTTGAAATAGTTCAGAAGATAGTAAAACAATAAAAAAAAGTTCAATAAATGTTATGATGAAAATTTTAAAAAAATACAATTTTTACATAATAAAGTTATTGTGCTCACCCAATATTTATTAATTTATTTATAAAGATCGACAGACTGATAAGGTAGATATAAACAGATTAAGATAGATCTAATTAGGTTGTTAATGATATTTTCTGTCTGATATAGAGTTCTTGAAAAAACATGTCAAAATTAAAGAATAGTATATTGATTAAATTAGTATCACCTAAACGAGCCTACGCGAAGAAAGCATTATGTTAATTAAAATCATACAACGTGAATACAATGGGGTTTTTTTTCATTTTTTTCCATGATTTTGTAGATTATTAAAGTCTGGAGAGACTAAAAATGCCGATCTGATTGATAAAATGTGCGATTTTATATTCATTGAAAACGATATTTTTGTGGGTAAATTAAAGAACCTCGGGGAATTAGGATTTGAAAATCAATCTATGTTCAATTTTTCTTATTATCGTTATAGGAAAAATCATTTCCTTATAATTATCAATATCCTCATATTGAAAATCTCACCTTTAATATCTATAATCTTATATGATGTAAAACATGGCATGAGAAATAATTAACATTTTGCAGTAATAACCGTTCCACGTGTTTAGTGCGTGGGGCTCATTAAATGCATATGACATAAAAAAACATGACACTCATATAAGAACACAAATTGAAAAAAAAAAAAAATAAAAAAAAAGGTGGAAAGGAAGATGAGGGAGATAAAATACGAAAATTGAAAATGAGGCGAAAAGTGAAGGAAATTAGGAAAAGTATAGAAAGAAAAGGCGAAAAGTATAATTCGAAAAAAAAAAAAAAAAAAACGGGAACAAAAAGCTAGAACTGTTAAAGGAATATACTGTTAACCCAGATATAAGAGAAACCCGGATATAAAAGCGATTTTCTCTTGTCCCAAATTAGAGCCATACTTACCGAAACAAAATAGACCAAACCCGGATATAAGAGAAACCCGGATATAAGATACGTCTCCGGCAACTCTCTTATATCCGGGTTACACTGTACTTAAAGAAAAAACAAATTGAAATAAAAGAATAAAATGCGAGGAGCATTATGTTAATAATGCTGGTTAAATGAACGATATATCAAATATTGTTGGGTTGCTTAATATCGAATATAGATATTATAGGATAAAAAGTACAATGAATTAACAGATAGGTGGATATAGATTCAGTTTAAACTAGTGTCAAAAAAATTAGACAGAGGCCCGGTCTGCACTAGTGTCAAAAAATAGGCATAGGTTCCTGTCTGCACAAGATTAAAACAGACAAAGGATTGGTTTTAACAATATTAAAACAAATTAGATACATGTTCTATTTTCATAATATTAAAAAAAAAGGTGGACATAGATTCGGTTTGCACACGATGAATACAAAATGGACACAAGTTCGATTTGCAGAAGATTAGAAAAGGTACAAGTTCGGTTTGCACAAGTTTAAAAAAGATAGACATAGGTTCGGTTTTTAGAAGATAAAATACAGAAAAAAATTTCTGTTTGAACAAAATTTAAAAAGATAGAAAAGGTTTCGGTTTGCAAAAGTTAGACAATGGCTCTATTTGCGATAGAGTTAAAAAGTTCATTCCCAAGTCTTCAAGTATCCACCGCAGTAGGAGTTTTACCCCGATACTGCGGAGGCGTATAAACCGTAGATGGAAACAGATAAAATTATGACACGGTAGGCGACATAGAAAGTTTGAAAGAAAGCGAATAACTGGAAAAAAAAGCACAAGATTACATACTTTTCTCGGGCAGTATGTGATTTATACTGAAACCATTTTTGCAACGTCGAATTTTTTTTTTTTGCAGATTTCCCAGTCTAACCTGTACTTCCGGTTTTTATTCTGAGCAACTTGATGTATACATCTGGGCGCTTCAGCGATATTGTCTAGTTGGCAATTATTAGTAAATCAAATCTTCAACGTGTGTTTCATATTTTAGCCTTGTGCCAAACTAACCTAAACATAGTAAAAATATTGGGTTGGTACATAATTATCAGTCGTTTATGTAGGCGAGTTATTTGTTAATAAAAAATGCTGTTTTGTTTACTTTTTTCATAAAAATATTATTTTAGTTTCAGATTATAAAAATGCGTGTCGATAATCATACTCTCCGAAATAATCATTTAAAAATGTTATTGGGGATTTGTTAATGCTTCTTCTTACATAATAAATATCGTTTAAAACACGCCCGATAATTATGCACCAACCCAATACTATCTAAACCTGTTGTAATGGCTACCGAACTAGTCGGTTAGCCATCATGAGAGAGTAGGACACTCCATATTTAATGAGTGTTCCATACTTCTGGCCAGATTAAGATAAGTTTAGTAAATAAAAATAGCTTTATTTATTTTCGTATTTGTTTATGAATCTGGCTACATAGCGATCGTGATTTCAATCCTTGCCCCAGGCAATGTGTAATGGACTCGGTGGAAAGAGGGCGCGCAATAAATGAGCAGTACTATAAATAAGACCGGGACAAGATTTTCCAGTGGAGCGAGAACGGTCCACCCATGTAAAGGGTTCAGTTTAAAATCCCTTGTAATTTACCCAGTAGACATATAACTGATGAAGGCTAGATAGCACAACGGTCAAAACATTGTGATAACAGCAAGAAAGGAGAGCACAATAGTACAAGGTGAATAATGGTAACACCTTACCTCAGAAATTCAGACAGAAATTACGTAAACATATATAAATGTTCATCTAAGTTTATAAAAAATAAAGGTTTACTGAATCAGTGAAATAATTTAGCTATCTTTGCCGTCATTGTCATAAATTTTACTTTAAAAAAACTGTAACCTGGTAATATACATACTTATACTCGATATGAAAAAATAATTGTACATACTGTAAGAAATTCTAATACATTTACTTGATTTTAAAAAGAAATATAGTCTATTAAAAATTAATTTTTTTTAGAATTGTAGTTAAATAAACCATATTCTAGCCTAAACAGCTCCAAAAAATCTTTAAGTATACAAATAGAAAAAATGCCGTAAGAATTTGTTGCCGTTAAAACAATAAAATTTTTATAAAAAACCCAGACAACATGCATTTAGCGGATGTCAGAATTTGTTGAAAAATACATCCCTACCCATTCCTAAACATAACCCCGCTTTCGAATGTAACTATTAACTGATACAACGAAAATTGAAATTGAACGCGCTACCACCCCTTGTCTAGATGAGTGGATTTCTCTGTTTCCTTGGAAACACTCAATTATGAATCTTTGCCGTGCCTTTAAAACTGTAAATTTTAAAATAAGTTATTCCAAAATTTGCTTGACGAGTAAATGGAACTAATGTCTTTAATTTAATAACAAAATTAAATTCGAAGCTTTTTTGAAACGTGGTTATTACTGTGTAGCGAAAAAACAAACATATTTTAATCAGTTCATTTATAATATATATATATATATATATATATATATAAAGCTATTGACATATTTGACTTTCGGAATTCTACAGTTTGGTCCGAAAGTCTTGTCACCCCCACAAAAAAATAATGAGAACAATAAAAGAACAAGTAATACAATAATATAAAGCACGTCAACTGGTTTCAGTTTATTCGCTTTTATTGACGCTGTCACACATTGAGATGATCTGTATGAACACCATAATTTACGTGTCAGCCATCTGAAATAGAAATTTATATTATGATGGTGTGACAAGACTTTCGGACCTCCCAGTACTTAACGAATCAAAACTCAAGACTGATCAAACTACAATCGTTGTTTGAACAATTTCACTCTTGAATATTTCTAATATACGGCAAGACTTTTGCATTTAATCAAGCTTGTTGAAAAGTAACTCATTTCATCTCGTTTTTTGTATGCTTATCCCTTTTCTTTCATTTGTTATATAAAAGAATGTTATTTCATTTGTTCCGACAACACTTAATTTCATTACAATTTTGTTTGATCATAATGCTTTGTGTCGTTCCTAAGTACAAAAACTCTTAGTGTTCTATAAAAAATTATAAGTAATGTTTGATTGGAACGGTCTAATGCCTAATTACATTTAAAAGACTATACCAAAAGTACAACAATTCCCTGTCAAAGTTAACTCATAAGTGTTGATTAAGAATTCATGTATAAGACCTATAATTACTTACAAAAAAAAATTCATATATTTCGGTTGAGATATTAAATATGCGAATATATAAATATGACGACTACAATTTCTCCTGATATTATAAATTCGAAACTTTCTCAGTACTTTAGCAGTATCAAACATATAATAATAGTAGTCGAGATAGCGAGACCTTTTGAGAAACTCGTCTGATGTTGGATATATGAAGGCATTAAAAGACTTGATAGATTTGTATATTTTCTTTTTGTAATAAGTCCCTCCAGGGCAATGCTTGTTTTTCGATTTGATTACCATTTTTTTTCTAAATTTTTCACTCCAAGCAAGACAACAAAGTCCCTAACACGGTGATTGCTCAGTGTGAAAGAATAACATTAAGAATAACATTAAGAATAACAAGAAAAACATTAAGGAGAGAGAACAATAAAAGAACAGAAATTAAGAAGACAGAAAATAATGATTGACATTTTTGAAGGTTAAACTTGACTGGAAAGCAAGAAGTCGGAAGAGAGTTCCACAAGCGAGAATACGGGAAAAGAAACTGTTAGCATAGAAATTACGGTTTCAGCTAGAATTCTCAACTATAAATTCAGGAAATCTTTCCGCCAACCTAGTACTGAGCTTAAATCCATAGAATCTAGGTACCTTAGCGGAAAGTTAATCAGGACAATTAATATGAAATACCAGAACAAATAAATAATATGAAAGTATTTAAAGAAAAGACACAGGGAAGCTACATTACGGCGGTGGCAAAGTGACTTTCAGATGCTAGGTCAGAACCAATGACATTGTAGATTATTTTTTGGATTTTATCAAGGATCTCTAAATATACCGAGAGAGCAGCAGGCTGTATGCGGTAGTAATATTCTACGTATGGACGAATGGTAGACTTATAAATATGTAATATAGATTCAGACGAGAAAAATTGTCTAGTACGACACAGAGAACCAATTTTCCTAGAAGATTATTCGATATAATCTTTCCATTTCATGCTAACGAAAACTTTCACCCGAAAAGGTAGAACGAGTCCCTCTCCTGGAGGTTAGAATTAGCCCTGCTGATGGAAGGTAGAAAGGGTTCTCTCGCGTGATTGATAGAGAACTGTTTCGTTTTAAATAATTTGGTCAAAATATAAATCATTAATCACATTCTTTACTCATTTCACTTTTTTTTCTATCTTATTTTTTCTGGTCTCATTAATCTGCTCTTTCTCGACTGTTTCTTTCTATTATAAAGGTATAAATAATCCGCGTCAATCGTAGGCAAGGTATCGAACCTGTAATCCCTTGTTATAGTTGTTTCCTTTTGTGGACTAATTAAGTAACACGCAGTGGACATAAAGTAGAAATGTGATATTCAATTCTTATTCTGATTATGCATCCGTCTGAATAGCGCTAGTTCTACTTCCTATCATCCATTTTGAAACTTGTCCATTCTAAAGACAATTTTATTTTGTAGCTGTTTGGGCAAGATGTTTTTAAAGTTTTTTTTTTCAGTAATCTATATAGTTATTTATTTCGCTTTATTTCAATACAAGGTTATCATTTTTAAACATTTGCCATCCAAATAATTCTTTAGGAGTCCCATTATTTGCCTCTAATTCTATGGCCTATAGCCTGGTTTTATCAATTACGTCTTAGTAAGTATAATGTTCATTCTTTTGGAAGATTCGAGTCTGTCTTTAGTGTCCAATCCGTTATTTATATTATTTAGTCTCCATTTTTTGATAATATTTTCTAGTTTACTTAATTCTATTGCAACAAAATCCATTTTTTTAAATTTTTTACTTTCCTCTTATCTATTTTGAAGTGCATGAGTCCTTTTTGAGATTCACCCTGTACAAGGTCCGGGGTCACTCGAGGTAAAGAGTTACAGAATAAGAGGCAGTTTATGCAGATAGGATGCGAAGATAATTGTTAACCCAAGACTTTAACAGGTTAAGATTGTAGTAATCGGGGAAATATCCTCTTGGGGTGTCTGTTCCACAGAGTAATGATTCGCGGGAAGAAGCTGTTCGAGTGGAATTAATTCTCACCAATGAAATACGTAACGGAAGGGATGAAGATGGTTTGCTACAATTTGAGTGACATGGCGGATCCCTGCCGTGACAGTTAAAACTGACTTAACCAAGGAATGAAGTTCGTCCGAGCGCTTTTTATGGAAGTAACGACAGAACAGTGAGGGGCTTGCCATATCCAGAGTGGGAGAGAGTAGTTGGAGGGTGGAAAATAATTTGTCACCCACAATCGACTTATTTTTTTCTATTATTGCTCTAAATATGTTTTCTTCCATTTCTGAAAAATGGAACAAAAGAGGCTACGTTATTTCGGATGACAGATAAGTGTGACATTTACTTTTTATGTTTAATTTGTTTAAATTGTTTGTTTTAGTTTCGTTGGGAATACATTATCAATTTTGAAACATCTGAAATGCAATATATTAATTTAGAACAATCAGATGCAGATGAATAGATAAAGCTGAACTTTATGTAACTTAAAATCGTTCATATTCTTAGAATGGTGCGTTAAACTTTCTGTGTCGTATCATGCCTTATTTTGCACACCCCTTCTCCTCGTAATCATATTATATAACTAATATCGGTTACCGTAGGCAACCGACTGAACTCCGTAGGTTAGGCTTGATTATACCTGATATAATAGCTCTTTCTATATTCCAATATGGCTGTATTTCACGCAGGGTTAAAAAATAATATCCTAATCAATAGGAATCAAATATCACAATTGTACTTTTTGTCCCTCGCGTGTTACTGATGTAGTCCGCAGGAGAATTCATCTCATCTTCCAATGGCAGCTGATTACATTCTTAGTTGGGGCTGCGTTTTTTTTCCTATTCCTATAGGGATGCAGTCGTCATTCTGTGATTGATGGCTAGTCTTGTAGGATATGGAAGAAAACGGGTAAGAAATTAATTATATATTATCACTTCAAAAGTAAGATATTAATCTGGTACTACAGGAAGCAAACCTTAGAAATATGGGAAAGCAAGGCGCAATTCATGACATTTAACCCAGGAATTGTTCCTACAAGTAAAAAATATGCAAAAGAAATGGCTCCAAAACACAGAATTACAAGGAATTTAGAAGAAAATAATATGTGAAGAAGAGCAATATTTGCTCATCGCATCAATAAACACCAAAGACAATGAGAAGAAGGGGAAAGAGAAAGGAAGTGAGAGGAAGTGAGAGGAAGTGAGAGGTGTTAGCATACAATAAACA
Organism: Acanthosepion esculentum; assembly: GCA_964036315.1. Taxonomy (NCBI): domain Eukaryota; kingdom Metazoa; phylum Mollusca; class Cephalopoda; order Sepiida; family Sepiidae; genus Acanthosepion; species Acanthosepion esculentum. The sequence goes on from OZ038475.1 coordinate 76,008,915, forward strand.
AATACAATCGTTTCACCTGAAGAGAGAGGGACAGAGAGAGAGACAGTGAAAGAGTGGGCAGAGGAACTTCAAGCTTGGGTCCCAGATTAACACAATAAATAAATACAGAGAGTGAGAGAGAGAATGAGAGAATGATAGAGAGGGAGAGAAAGAGAGAGAGAGAGAGAGAGAGATGAATTGTCAGACTTGGATCCTAAATTAACACAATAAGCAAATACAGCCGTCTTGGGAGAAGGATTGAGAGAGAGAGAGAGAGAGAATGATAAAGAGAGAATGCGAAAGAGAGAGAGAGAGAGAAAGAGAAGAAATAACGGACTTGGATCTTAGATAAACACAATACAGTCGTTCTAGCTGATAGGGAGAGAGACAGGGAGAGCGCGTGCACGAGAGAGAGAGAGAGAGAGATAGAGAGGAGCCATAACTAATAAAAAAGGAATTCTGAAACGGAAGATGTGAATCACAACTCATCTTTGCCCTATCTACGATTATGGCAGATTGCGCACTAACATGAGTTAGTTCTCTCCAAAGTTATCGGCTTTTGAATAGCCGTATTTAACGCCGTTAGACCAAGATCCGAACAACATAGCCTGGCATATTGTCGCACCACCGCTTTGTTCGCCTACCTAAGCAGTTATCTTGATTCTTCCTCTGGTGGCATGTAATACACCCATTCGCAGGTTCGAGAGGTGGTCACTTCTTATCTATAAATCCTTAGTTTGATATTTTCATACAAATCTCATTAGCCTACACTTCCGTGTTGGCTTAGGACAAAATGATAGATGATGTCTTATCCAGACGTCAGCGTTGAAAACATTTAACCTCAGAGTTTACTCTCAAATCATTTTTTTTATGATTGAGTATGGCCAAAAGCAGTGAAGTTGTCATTCCCTTAGTTTGTTCGCAAAAGCTAACGAGATCCATCTACCTGATGGCACCGGGTATTAACAAGCGGTCTCCTATCTACCTCACTGACCATGCTTAACGGCGCTTGTCGTCGGAGTTCAGACCAGAACTTTGTATTTTGCTAAGATAGTAAAAATAATCAGGAATAAACGACTATTAAATGTGAGAAGACATAATGTGTGATTGTTAGCAAAAGACATAGCCCTGTGTTACGAACTATATATTCGGGGCATGAAAATCAATCAGATAGAGAAATTTAACAACCTTGAGTAATGTCGAAACACAAGACGAAATGTGATAGCGAAATATATCTTTCAAAAACTAAGCAATGTATTAAAAGGTAGGAACATGCCCTTAGAACCAAAAAGAGAGAGTACGTAGCTCTCATGTAATATCTAATTTCTTGTATGGAACTACATTCTACACAATCTCTTCACAAATGTATAAATGACTTGAAGTGAAAGAGATGTAATTCTACTGACGAATACTGAGAATGTCATGGGCTAGTATGAAAGTGCATATGAGTTACACGTAACATTGATACATACAATAAAAAAGGGATAGCTGAAATGTCTGTGATATAATATGGCAAGGGGGTATAGGGACAGGATATATGAACGGCGGTAATGCTTCTCTCGCTTTTTGTATATGTTGTGGTGGGATCCACCTAATCTGCATAGGTGACTACCAACTATATAAATAATGGTTGATACCGGAAGACGAGAGAGAAGAACGTGGAATCACGAGATCCAACTAGAGACTCTGATCGACTGCGACAAGTCAACACATTCTCCAGGAACGTCTTCCCAGAAATATACAGAAATACTATATGTACTTATTGTGTACACTTTCTTGTTATAATACATTCTTGTTCTAAGTACATTTTGTGTTGCATTATTATTCCATGCAATAGGCGAGATTCAACATTGAGTCAAGACTCAACAGTATATCTAGTACATAAACAGATTGTAACCCATTTAACGAATTTGAGTGAATGGACGACAGAGAAAAGAGAATGGAGATTTGTAAAGTGTTAAAAGTATTTTCAAGCCACAAAGGAGCTTCATTGATTCGTTTTCTACGACTTATCAAACCTTTGCAGATTATTTTAAACCAGAAAATATTTTTAGATTCTAAGATTTTCTTTTAAAGATATTAATGATGCAGTGATATAAGTCAAACTAATTAACCCATAGCTAGGGGAGAAAAGGTTGATTCATACCTTTGTTGAAAAGTATTTGTGTGTAAGTGAATATAACAAATCCAACTGGAATTGGAACCCGGCTCTCCGATTTATAATTCCGAGCCATTATCCATTTAACCATTTGCATATCAAAGCTTACAGCATCTGGTATCCCCAAGCGGTCACGAATCTAGGTACTGACCCGGCTCAACGGTGAGTAATATTGGTGACAGTAAGGAAACCGGTGTTTCAACCTGGTAAGGCCGTTCGCCCATAAAGAAGAGTAAGTTGTGGAGAGCTCACTTCCTGAAAAAGTAATGTACATGAATGAATAGCTTTTCATCGTGGTTGGTATAAGTACATTATGTCTCTTGTACCTGCAAGTATTTTTTCAGGGTCTATTGTATATAAAACTAAATTTATTATTTATTCCATATCAGTAGATTGTTCTCACTCCGCTGTTTATACAAAGAAATATTCTGTACAGAAATTAGTCGACATTTGGAATGTTAACTAAATGTCTATTCATTCTGCACCAGAGGCAAACGGTATTGTGTTAATGTCTATTCTTAGACTGCTGAAGAGGTTATGAGAACATATAAGCCATGAAAAATCATCGCTATTATTATTATTATTATTTTTATTTTCTTTGATATCTGGCGTTTACACATTTCGTTCCGTGTCCCGCCCAGGGACCTAAGGTTAGAAATGGCATCATGACACTTTCCACTGAAAAAAAAATTACATAGTTAAATCCCTTTGTAAAGTGTCGGCTGTACTTGTCAGAATATTTTTTTGTATCTCTTTGATGCATGGACTTCCAGGGATCCCTTCAATTAGTCTACTGGAATATTTTCCAACCAGTCCAAGGGCTCCAACTACAACAGGGATTGTTGATGTTCCCATGTGCCACATTTTTGAGATTTCTATTTCAAGTTCCTTGTATTTTGACAGCTTTTCGAATATCTTCAAAGATACATTGCAGTCTGCAGGGACTGCCATATCAATAAGGAGTCACTTATTTTGTTTGTGGTCTTTAATAACAATGTCTGGGCGGTTGGTTTTGATTGTTCTGTCAGTGTGTATTGTGTAATCCCATAGAATTGTAACAGGTTATTATTATTATTATTATTATTATTTCTTTTCATTTCTTGTTCATACTCATTTCGTTCTGGGTACCAACCAGAGATCTAAGGTCAGAAATGGCGTCATGAAATTTTTATGGAGAAATAAAAAAAACAAACAAAAAAAAAACAAAAACAAAATCACACATATTTTACATAGATAAAGCTTTTCGTAAAGTATAAGCTGTACTTGGAGTACAATTTTTGTATTTCTTTAAAATTTAGGCTAGTAGGTATCCATTCAATGAGAATATCGGAACCTTTTCCAATCAAAGTGAAAGCTCCAAATATAACTGGAATTGTTGATATCCTTACGTGCTACATTTTTGATTTCGATTTCAAGGTCATTTTAATTTTATTGTTTTTTGAAGATCTTCAAAGCAGCATTACAGTCTGCTGGGACTAGCATGTCAATAAGAAGGTATATTCTGTTTCGTGGTCTCTGATCACGACGTCTGGGCAACTAACTTTGTTCTGTCTGTGTGCATTGTAAAGTCATTATTATTATTATCGTTGTTGTTTTTGTTGTCGCATTATATCTTGTTCATTAATTAAATGTTCCATGACTGTTTTACCATTTCTTTGCCGATGAGAATAATGCTTATTGGAATAATTTTAATATGTAAGCTAGGAAAACGCTGGAGTTAGAATTTAGAACACCGGGGTTTGATTTTTACTGACACAGTTGGAGCCATATTATTTGTGATACATTAAATCAATATAAATTCTGGAATCAGGTGGTAAGGAAGTCAGCGCATTTATTTGATGAAAACAAAGAAGTGTAATTAAATCATCTATATATTATAGACTACCTTCAGGCAACATGTCACCCCCGAGGGACACGATTTATTCAATCGTAATTTTGAATAAACATCCAATGATTTGAAACGCAGGCGTAGCTCCAAATTTATAATATTAATATATGTAATCTCAAAATATGGTCCATTGAGAAATATCTGAGTCATGTTGAAGAATGTATTATATATTAGCATAGTATTAATATGGACCTAAAAGTATTTTGTTCATGTTTAACTTTAGTCAAATATATTCATTTAAACAATCGAAATATTTGACTGATCAGAAAAATGAACAAAATATTTGGCAAGTTGATAGAATTCCTTAAGAAACAGCTCCAATTAAAGATTGTGGACTTTCTTTGACAGTCTTTAAATGCATTCTTCAAGGTGTTGAATTTACCGTATATACTTGCGTATCATGCAAGTTTTGAAGACCTAGTTTTGAGGCTAATTTTAAGAGGGTTGCATCATGCATGAGATAGAAAAATAGCGTTTGTACTGTTGGCCCTGGCTACGACGTTGACCAAAATATATATCTATTTACTGTAGTCAAATTAGCTTCAAAGGGCTTCAAAGGTCGAATGATACGCGAGTATATACGGTAGTTGAAACAATAAACAGAACCTGAAGGCATATTTTTCCAAAGAAAATGACACAGACAAATCACACCACGCTGTATTTACGCTATTTAGGCTTTAAGCAGGCTACTGTTATGTCTATCGCTCACTGCCGGAGGCTATAAATTTAATTTAGACGCTTACTTCTACCTAACCCGACTTCATAAAACATTATTTAAATTATTATTATATTTATTATTATTAATAGTAGTAGCAGAAATAAAGAAAAGAGCGCAAAGGTGTTACGTGATATCTCTCCTATTGTATGTGTTGGACAATCTCATCAAAGATGAAGAAGTGTCTTGAAGCAACAGAAATATGATTCTACAGCAGGATGCTGAGGATACCATGGACCGAACATGTGAACACCGACGAGATATTGGAGAAAATGGAAATAAAAAGGAAACTTATACTTAACACCGGGAAGAATCAGTTGAGGTTTCTCCGGAACATAAGGAAGAAAGACTTGGAAAATCTGATACTCACAGGACGTTCAAGGCAAGAGAGACAGAGGGAAAAACGCATAAACATATTTAGTGAGCTTGAGTAAATGGATGTCGGCACAGGGTTTAGGAGGAATAACAAAGAGAAAATTTAAGAGCTACAAAAGACAGAAAGTTGCGGAGAGTCATGATCGCCTACGTCCTGAGGAGACATGGCATATAAAGAGAGAGTATGTTTTTATTTACTCTAGGTGATTTTAGAATGTTTTGTAATGTTAAACATGCAGTAATTTTTTTTTCTGCATTTGTCATGCCAAAATGAGAGCACGCCTGATTTGCCTGTGCATCTTTTTATTTCTTCAAACGCGGCAATTTAATCGAGGGAGAAACAGAAGGCTGACATTAAAAGCTCCTACTTAACATATGTTTTGAACCGTTTTCACCCCATGCAAGGCAAATAAGCCACTAAGGTACAATGGCTTACACGGCGCGGTAGAATTAGGAACAGAAACATTAATAATGAGCATGAAGAGAAAATAATAATAGATAGTGATTGACATTGCATTTAAATTCTTCCAGATTAAAGTTGGCTGTATGAAGCCAGAAGGGAGTTCTACAGGCGAGAAAAGAAACTATTAGCATATAATTTACGGCTACATCTAGCCAGCTCAACTGTAAATTGTTGAAATCTCGACACTTAGTTTAGTACTGCGCTAAATTTGAAAAAAGTCTAGGTACCATAGCGAAGAGCACATCTGAACAATTAATATGAAAGTATTCATAGAAAAGACACAGAGAGGCAAACTTATGGTGGTGGGAAAGTGACTGAAGCCGAGCCATCAGATCAGAACCAATAATATTAATGATTCTTCTTGGGATTTTATCAAAGAGCTCAATGTAAATAGCAGGGGCACCGAACCAAATGTGGGAGCAATATACTTAGCATAGACAAACATTACATCACGTCGAGGTTCCCTATTTTTCTATGTGTAACTTAGTTGTGGCACAAGGCCAACAGAAGGGAGCACCCAGTGAAGGTCGAACTCTACTCAGTCATAGGAAAATGTCAATGAATAAACGATATACTAATTTATATGGGCCCTTTTTAAAGATTACGTTTTAAACTTAGAGGGGAAATTTTGAAATTCGAATCTAAGATTTAAAACGCTATTTCCAAGCATTGTTTTGTGTGCAGGGGTTTGTTTTATTTTTATTTATTTTATTTTTTTTTTTAATCTTTTCTTTTTCCGTTCCTTTTTTTTTCGGTTCCTTTTTTTCCGTTTCTTTTTTTTTTCATTCTTTTGTTTTCTGTTTTCATTTATTTTCTATCTTTTTTCTTTTTCTCTTCATTTTTCCATTCTTTATTTTTTTATTTTTACAATTTTCTTTTCATTTGTCTTTGCGTCCATATATTTTGTCTTTATTTATTTCTTATATTTAATTTTAAGATAGCAATAAAGAATCAATAAATCGATTGTTGTTGTTTCAATATTGATATTATATACTTCAACATCCGTATTTGGACGTTATGACGATTTCACCAATGAATCTCTTTATAGACTAAGTATCCAGTACGATTGGAACTTTAATATCTAATCTTGGTAAAAGCTTGGATTTTTTACATGAGAATTTATCCAAAACAAAGCCCTATAGGTAGAAGGTTACTAAATGGTAATAATGAATGAATTTTGAGTAAAAGATATGGTGTAGATTATGAGAATAAATATAATAAATAACACTTGAAGAGTTTAGGACTGTAGTTATTTAAATTGTTTGGACTGTTGTTCTCATATTTATTGTCATATTCACGATGTTTCAACCGTTGTACGCTCCGGCTTTCTTCAGGTTATTGGAATTTTGAACTGAACCCTTTATTTCGTACACGGGAGTAGATCGTTCTGGTTCCACGTGTCATGCCTCTGCCTGATGTCTCAGTTATCTCATTTTCAACTCTCCAAGTTTTGTTCACCACTGCAGTAGCCAGGTATTGAATTCACAACTCTTTTGGGTCAAGTCACTGGATTCAACCAACGCTTTTATCCATTGGACCATGTGTCCTTGAGGACAGTTCAAAATTCCAATCAATTGAGGAAGGCCGGAGCATACAGCAGCCAAAACGTCGTTAATATGGCAATAAAGATGATGACAACAGTCTGAACAATGTAAATAATTACAATACCTCATCACAGAAATATAGACAGATATTAAGATTGTAGTGTTCCGGTAAGTACCTACGCGGGAGTCTATCCTACAAAGTTCTTGGCAAAAAGTTGTCCGAATTGAACATTCTTCTTACTTTGGAAAACAGAGAAAAATGATTGCTGATTTTCAAAATAGGCAAATTCTCTTCCTCAAAAGATAGAAACAAGAAAATCTTTGCATTTATTCATATATTTTGAATTTGTAAAAGCTTTTTTAATTCGCCTAGGGAATCTTTGTAAATCGTATTCGGTTTAGTTTGCAATTTTGCAAGTGATTTAAAAATTCCCTTTGAAATCAATAATATCTTACTGACGTGAGATAGTACTGCATGATTTGTTTGGTCAAGAACAGATATAAAACGAGAAAGAGACCTGACATTTAGCTCAGTTTAGTGGATATGATTGGAACTAAAAATACGCTATGAAGTGAGTCTTGATTACTTGAAAGCTCTCACGTTTTCCTAATGTCTTTATTCGCCCGTTGAGATTTCTGTCAAGAAATAGTTATGTCTGTTTTCATTTCTCATAGGAAAAAGGAAAAAGCGAAACGTTCTGTTTAGGGGATGCAGCTGGAGAAATACATTAAAAGTTTGCAAATCCACCTAACAGAAGAAACTTCATGATTGCGGCATTATTGTCGTTAAAACTGAACTCATAAGATTCCTTTAGAGTACTTTATATTGAATTAAAAAGTTTATTTCAGACTCCATCGAAGTAGATATGCTGATTATTAAGTCTGTCTGATTGCTGACACATGTTCCTAAGGGCAGTTGGATTTACATCCTAGAATACACATATGCACACACACACACATGCATATATACATAAGGAAAATATATTGCAAGAATACTTGCACACACAACTGTATATATATATATATGTGTGTGTGTGTGTGTGTGTGTGTATGTGTGTGTATGTGTGTGTAATGTATATAAAAATGGACATTAAAGTCAATACCTAGAGGCCACAGTCTGTTTTATTCTAAATGTAATCGTCAAGGTCTAACGATTGCGTTGAACATGAAACAGACTGTCGACTCTGGGTGTCGACTTCAATGTCCATTTCAAATTAACATAGGCTCTATACCTGATTTCAATAGACCATTTTAACCTATAAATATAGCATGCCTTAAAACTATATGATATATATGATATATATATATATATATATATATATATATATATGATATATATATATATATGATATATATATATATATACAATTTTCAAACATATATATATATACATACTTATACATATATATATGTGTATGTGTATGTACAAAAATTAAAAATATAGTATATCAGTAAAAGGAAAATATTAATAAAGATAAAAGGGAAACTTTTCTTAGCCGACACATTTCGTCGTCTTCCGACATTTGCCTTGATAAAGTCCCTCAGAAAACAAAACGCATCGGATAAGTTTTCCTCTTGTCTTTATTCACACACACACACACACACACACATATCTATGTATGTATATATATATATATAAATATATATATATATAATATATATATATATATATATATATATATATATATATAGATAGATAGATAGATAGATGTGTGTGTGTGAGTATGTGTATTAATAACCGCTTAAGTGTTTCTATATATACATATGCATGCTTGACATAGATATTTAGGCATATCCACAAATGCTAAAGACAGTTTTCTGAGTCAGTTTAAAACTTAGCCTTCTAATGCAATTTTTTCTGTAAGTTCCCGCTTGTGGTAACACGATCTTCCTATCCGGCGTACTGCTTTACTTGACTTAGCAAATATCAATATACAAGCGCTCAAATAGCTTGATGAAATGAAGTATGGAAAGTTTCGTCTACTACATCTTCACTTTGAGTCAAAAGAAAATGTACCATTTTACAGAATGATAATGTAATTCTTCAGTCAGTGAAATAAACTGAAGAGGAAATCAAATCTTTAGGTCAGGAAGATCAACCTTAGTATCTATCGTCATTGGACTTTTCATCTCAAGATTTGCATTTAATCAGATCAGTGAAAATCCATTTTAGTGGCAAAATCTTTAAACCTACAGAAGAAATCAATTCGGCACGTTCAGAATTTTTGTCTGTAATTCCATATTCAACAACGTGCAAAAAATAGTTTCATGCTATTTTTTCTCAGCCATCTTTTTTTATCAGGTATTTTTCAGTTTTTCATGGTATTAGAATCTTTTCTAGATTGTCTTCACCTTCTGTGTCGCTAAATTATTCAGAGACATTGCAATATTTTCTTAGGATAGTGTAGAAAAGATATTGAATTGGCAGCTTTACATTATCAGTCAGGAGCAAAGATTTATTCTATTTTGTCCTATTTTCCCCTGAAATGATCGATTCGTTCATAAATTACTCTCCTCTCTTTCTCTCGATTTATCTACACATGGATCTCTCCCATACTTCTTATTCATTTAACTTTTAGAGGTTAATACTTTCAACAATTTATAAGCTAAATGTACGGATTTAAGTTTATCATATACGCGTCGGTACAACAAGTCCGTAGTTTAATGTTGGGAAAAAAATTAGGATCTTTTTTGTCAATTGATCCCAAATAACGTAAACTTAGTAATTGCAAATATTAATTCATCCTAAGAAATTATAAATTTTAAACCATAGTTTATTTGTTTTTTATTAAATTTTTGGCATTCTTTTGAAATTATAAATTTTCAATCAAAGTTTGTTTTTAATTAAATGTTTGATACTTTTTTAAAATTATAATTCAATATTTGTTTAGATTGCCTCAGAAAAACTCCAACCCTCAGAATGAAAAATTGCCAAAAGTCAGGGACTTCTTCACATTTCGTAAGTACGGGTGATATTCGAGGTACTTACAAGGAATTTCTTACATGGTAAAAAGAAAAAAGAAAAAAAAATGTTTTTAACTTGCTTATCGGGGTGAGCGCAAATGCCGACCCCACACTTAAAAATAGCGAACCCATATCGGACACTTTTAGGCCGATCGCTAAGGTCAGCCCAACCGGAGTGCTCTGGAAGAATTTGGTGTGAATTTTAGTAAATATAAATTCGTTTTATTTTGGGGTGAATTAATATTTTTGTGTGAATTAACGGAACAGATTTAAAAATTATTTTAGCCAAGAAATATTTATTTTTCAATACAATTCACCTGGTTGATTCACTTAATTCAGCGTTGAATAATAATCAGATAAAATTATTATTATAATGTAAAAAAATTGATAAATGAAACTTACTAATAACTAGATGCCAGGTTACGAACTTAAAAACGATGCCTCAAATATTATTACGGACTAATTTCTAGGCGAGTAAATTTGTGCTTTTTCTTATAGCTGAACAAAAGTAACCATTTCCTTTATAGTAAAATAAATGCTTACTTTTGTTCAGCTATAAGACATTCTCTCCTTTTAATACAATCTACCAACCACGTGTCAAATAATATTCCACCAGTAGCTGATCCTGTGTGTGACGTTCAGATTTTCTCTGAACGTATGAACAAGAAAAATATCTGAAGAAACTTAGGAATGTAAACAGAATGAACAAATGCAGAGACATATTGATTGATTGATCTTTTTGTACGGTTTATCAACCTTTTTGAGATTATTTAAAGCTGAAACATAGTTTTTTAGATTGTAAGAACGTTTTGGAGATAATAATGATTTTCTGATAGAAATCTTACTATTTAACACATACCTGTGAGGGGAAGAGGTGGATCATACTTTTCCCAGGGGTATTTGCACGTAAGTGAAGATAACGAACCCGATTGGAATTCGAAATCGACCCTTCGATTGCTTATTACTCCACCCGCACATCTGATCTAGGTACTGACTAGGCTCAAGGTTGCTTAACTTCACTGATCGGACGAGAACCGGTGTTTGAGCGTGATATTCCCGTAAGCCGAAAAGTCTTAAGAACATTGCCTAAAGATATAAATGCAAACAAACTAAGAACTTTTAAGTAAACATTACAATGATTCTGGCGAAGAAGTACACGAAAAGTGATTTCTAAACAGTATGTTTGTCATTAACATCGGCTGGAACAGATGGCACGCGGCTAAATCCTTCATGAAAAATGAACGACACACACAACTGAAAAGACAATAAAGGCAAACGAGATATATTTAGAGCCAGTATTACTGACAGTAAAATAATAAGTCCCTTTAAAATTGATGATGGTTTCAAGCTAAACGCAGAGAATTATTGGACAAGAAATTTCGCAACCAAAACACCTTTAAACTAAATGTATATTAATAAAATACCCTCTCAAGTTTTGCAAATTGACTGTTATGTTATAGAATGTCAAGGAACATATATTAACATATAAATTAATAAAATAATTTATTCAGCTACTTGGCATTTTGCGTTATCGAATATAGGCTTCTCTGTACGATGTTATTTGGACTTATATGACTGTATACTGAAATATTCTCGGTCTTACCAAGATAAGATTTAAAAATTCTAATGCTTTGTCATTTGGTAAGATGTAGGGATGTGAATCTGAGCTAGAAATTGTCAGTATATCTTCGTAAATAAAAATTATTATATTGCATTTAGTTTATTTGCATAGTAAAATCTGAGAGCTCTTCAAGTAATTATTATGAATATTTTTAATCAGCTCAGATACATGATTACTCATCAGGTTTATGGAAAACTCAGGCACGTTCATGGACATAATCTGATAGATTCAATGCCTAATAAACGAATGTGATGAGGCAATGTTTTACACACACACACACACACACACACACACACATATATATATACACACACACATATATATATATATATATATATATATATATATGAAGTATGAACATAGGGGTCGACAAAGCATCATGGCTATCAGAATTGCGCTTCGATAAGATCCTCAGATCAAGTGTATATAAAAACGAATATATCACCTGGTTGATTCACTTAATTCTGCGTTGAATAATAATCAGATAAAATTAATATTATAATGGAAAAGATACATTGAATGCAACTAAATGTAAGGAAAACGCATATGTATAGGGTATATATGGTGCAGCAGAAATACCTCTCACAAATACCTCATATATAATGGTAAGATGAAGATACTATTGACACTAAATTCTTACCATTATGTGGGATTTACTTCTGGGGATATATGTGTAGTATATGTCCTACCCCATATATATATATATATATATATATATATATATATATATATATATATATATATATATATATATATAAAGTGATTATTTTGGGGATTTAAGCTAGTCATATAGTATTGCGTCGAGCCTAGAATAATCCTCAGCAGAATGCACCGAGACTCATCAGCAGTGCGCATCCGCTACCGAGAAACGAACCCGGACCGTTTCGATGTAACGTAAACGTCATTCCGACTATGCCACAGGCCTCGGTGACGAAGAAGACCCACAAACTAGACTATATATATATATATATGTGTGTGTGTGTGTGTGTGTGTGTGTGTGTGTGTGTGTGTTTGTGCGATGGTTTCTGAGTGTGCGCACGCGCGTGTGTGAGCAGATATTTGTATGCTTTCTGTTTTACCTATCTATGTCTACGCGTCTAAATATCAACTGATATATTATCGCCACTCATTTAGTTGCATTCAATCATCATTTAAATGTCAAAAGTCTGTCGGAAAATTTAATATGAATAAAGAGCATTTCATGATAACCAATTCCCAATCCCACTTCTATTATTTTCACTTAGCTGAATCAATTAAATGCGCTTTTGGCTTGATGAGTAAAATTAACAAATTAATCCAATAAACATTGTTAATGATACTTCAGCAAGTATCCACCAGACAAGTCATATCTCAATGTCGTAAAACCCAAACAGCTTATTATTAAATAACTAATAAATTAGATCAGTTTTAAATTGCCTTGTGGAACACTGAGCCGAATTAGCATTGACTTAAGATGTCAAGTGTAGTTTTGACAGATTAGTCGAACTTCATAGTTGATATACGATCACTTTATTTTTCTCAAACTATTTTTCCTGCAAAATGTCTTACATATGCGTTTTCCTTACAATACAAGGATATACAATTATCCTCAGACCTAACAAGAACATTTTAAGAAGTTTAAAATATTTATTATGCTATACATTTTCAAAATGTGGACGATCATGACTCTCCACAATCTTCTGGAAATTTACTATCTCTTTTTCTTCCTGTTTTATCCATACACACTAATTCATTAAATGGTTTACTTTTAGTTTTTCCTTCCTTCTCTTGTCTTTGCTTTCATTATGCCCTGTGAGTATTACGTTTTCCAGGTCCTCTTTCCTCATTATGTATCCTAAAATTGTCAACTGACTTTTTCTAATTATAAGTACCAGTTTCGTGGCAAGTTCTCGTTTCACTGAAAACTTTCTTTTTGTTCATGTGTTCTGGCAAAGATATCAAATAGTTCAGCATCCGTAGGTAGAACCACATCTCAGACACTTCAGATCTCTTTGGCTTACGGCCACATCACATTGAAACACCGTACTATCACCGAAGTTAAGTAACATCGAGCCTGGTAAGTTTCGGTGTTCGTTTGGGAGTACCAAGTGCTGTAAGCTTGGATGTGCGTGGAGTGTAATGGATAATCGTTCGAAATTTTTAATCGGAGAATCGTGTTCTAATTCCAGTTGTGTTCACTATATTTACTTACGCACAAATACCCTTGGGAAAGGCATGAATCCACCTATTCATCCTCCAGCTATTGGTTAATTAGTACGACTTGCATCACTGGAAAAAACATTATAATCTACAAAAAATACAGTTGTGTACAAAATATTTATATTTCGGCATTAAATAACTCATAGATGTTGATATGTCGCTAAACAAAAACATCCAAGCAACACAACCATTCAGATTTCTTTTTTATCCTTGAATAGATTCTCTTGAATGCACTGCCAAACAGGAGATTAGATGTTACAGGGCACAGTAAATTCATTATGCACAATTAGTACATAGCATTTATTAAAATACAAGCAGTTTTTAGCTGAATAGAATACGAAGAGACTGTAAAAGGTATTTGCCATATTTTTTAAAAGAATCTGATTGTCAACCAACCATTAAACTTGGTGCAACTAAATGATTCTATAATGTCATTGTTATCGATATAGTTTAACAATATCCCCCATGATTTTATCCTTGGACCTACGCTGTTTCTGATCTTCATCAATGATCTTCCTGTTATCATCAATCCCCAACTAGGCATTTATGCAGATTACTCGACCATTTAATTCTCTCTCAGTAGCAAGTCCAGCTGATCCGACAAAGTAAACCTGGTAACTTCTCTTGAAAATGACTTCCAATCAGTGATTAACGGGGGAAAGAAATGGCTTGGAAATCCCATCGTATCCAAACCAAAACTGCTTTCATTTAATCACCACAGAGAGACCGTTCTACCTACTATCAAGATGTCTGATAAAAACAAAATGTGTCCCAATATGCATGTAATAATCGAACAAGGTCTATTGAATATTGTTGCCATATCTGGTCTGGTGCTCCTGCTGTACATCTGGAGATTCTTGACAAAATCCAAAGTAACGTAATCTGTAATGTAATCGATCCTAACCTGGCATTTTATCTCTAGTCACTTTCTCACTGACATGACTTGACTTTCCTCTCTCTGTTTTAGAAAGATTTTCATGGCAACTGCTCGGATGATTTTTTCTTGGCACACGGACCACATAAATTTAAGCGTTCTACTAGACTGGCAACTACGTCTCGTCATTTTACTGTTGAACTAATCAGATGAAAACGCCAATTCTACTCTAACAATTTTTTCTCTCACTTCACAGCCGTGGAACTCCCTTCCGATTTCTTGCTTCCCTGATAACTACAATCTTCAAAAATTTAAATGCAGCGTCAATCGCCATCTTCTGTCTTCTTCGAACCTGTTCCTTTTTTGTCCTTTCCTCAATCTTCGCCCTTTTCAACCTTCTTTTTCTCATTTACTTTCATTCCCTGTAACCCTCTGCGTTCTAGTTGCGTTATCGTCTTGCTTGGGGTGAAACGGTTAAAAGAAATCGTATTAAATCTAAAGAATTAGCATTCAATATACAATTTGAACTCGTACCCTTCTTTAGAAAGCCTAATGTATGTAGGCCATGAAAAATGACGAAAATCAATAATTTATTATAAAGCCGGTTCGTAATTCAAAGATAAGAAGATGGAATGCTCAAAAATTTCTATTGGATGCCTAAAGGTTGTTTGCAATAGACAGCACATAAGAGAGGTTAATTTTTATAAAGGCAATTTTTTTTAAATCACCGTTGATATAAGAGGATGAACTTGATTTTTCTTCATATGTTCGTCGATGATCTTGCTTCTCTGAAATGTCACTGTAACAAAAACTATTGCAGAGTCTTTTCCACAACAAAAAGCTGACATCTGAAGCAGATGTTGTCAGAAAACAAAAGTTCGCGTAATGGTATTTCGTGACGAGCTTCCTTTGCCATGAAGAAATGTCATTTTTGATTCTGACTTATGGCAAATCGATCGGTGGTGAACAATGCAATAGGGACAAGTAAAATGTAACGGTCTTATGGGAGAAAAGAGACAATGGGCCCCAGAACAGTATATTATAAATATCAGGAAGTAATTCTTGCATAAATTTGTTATTATTTACTAGCATAAATATTTAAAATTAATGTTTTAGGCAACTTTGACAAGACAATTACGAATATCTGATTATTTGTGCTTTTATATGTTTGTAATTTCATATCTATCTATCTATCTATCTATTTATCTATGTGCATATATATTCAATCTTTAGGCGATTATTCACAATCTCTTCGTCCTATCGTGTATATATATATATATATATATATATATATATATATATATATATATATATGGGATAACGATATAGATATATAAATGTCCGTATATCAAGAAGAATTTTGGATGAACGACGTATGACAAAATGTTAAATGTTTTGTGTGACGCGTTTTCGTCCATTATGTAACTTAACGCAAACAAACCTAGTCCGATGAAGTCCTAAGGGACGAAACACACACACACACACACATATATATATATATATATATATATATATATATATATATATATATATATATATATATATATATATATATATATATATAAAATATTGGCCGATTTGTCCCAATGTGTTAAATCGTTTCAGCGTCTTTGCTTATTTGGAATTAATTAAACGAAAGAAGATATGAAAAATTATTAAATCCAGAAGGTGGCTCAAATGTTTTTACCCATAGAATATATATATATAGATAGGTATTTACAGACACACACACATACACACATACACTCACACACACACACGTATACACACACACACACACACACACACATATATATATATATATATATATATATATATATATATATATGTGTGTATGTATACGTAAACACACATATATATATATATATATGTGTGTGTATGTATACGTGTGTGTGAGTGTATGTGTGTGCGTCTGTAAATACCTATCTATAAGTATTGTTATTTGAATGTTTCAAAATGTAGAAAACTGAAATTAAAAACCACAACTTCCACGCAGCATTGATTCACTATATATGTACGCGGGTGTATGTTCATGCATAATAGTATGTGCGGTTGTGTGTGTCTGTCTGTGTGTGTGTCTGTGTGTGTGTCTGTGTGTGTGTCTGTGTGTGTGTCTGTGTGCACATGTCATAGAAATAATACTGAAACGCACCAAATTTTAAACTAAATGATTCACCATTCGGGATCTCATCATTCTGGATCTCATTATTCCGGATCTCATCATTCGAAAATTGTTATCAGGAAAAGTCGAAAGACAATTTTTCTAATATGAACTCAATATTACGGCTTCATTAATTTACATCAAATATCTATAACTGCGTGAACTAATTAGGATTGCTTTCAGCTAAATTTATTAATAATCCTGACTCAGAAAATATTTCATTAGTAAGAGCCTATGCAAATTCAAGTATTAATGTGTAATAAATTGGCTCATTTCGTTAGGGACGATTAAGCGACCCGATTAAAAAAATCGCAGAGGTATTCCAACTTGTTAAATATTTCCCAAATGCATCGAACAATTTATGTTCAGACTTTACATGTAACCTGGTTATTAGAACTTACGGCCGTATCAACTTGAAACATCGGTTCTCGCAACATCATCGAAGTTAAGCAACGCCGAGCCTGTTCATTACCTAGATGGTTGACCGTTTGGGAATACTAGGTACTGTATGCGAGGTGTGTAATGGATAACAACTCAGAAATGGAAATCAGAAAACTGCGTTCCAATTCTAGTTGTGTTCTTTATATTCACTTCTGCGCAAATACCATTGGGACAGGTATGAATCCACCTCTTCACCCCCACATACGGGTTAATTAGTAATACGTGTATCAGTGAATCATCATTATCTTTTTAAAATTCTTACAATCTCAATATATTTTGTGGCTTTAAATAACATGCAACAGGTTGCTAAGTCGTAGAGAACGAATCAATCAATCAAACCTGGTTATTTAAATGGGATATTTTCTATACGCACATACTTTGAAGGTAATATCAATAAACATTATCCCTGATATTAGTGTGAGAAGTAGAGTTTAAAGTTTCATTCCGTGGTAATCAAAATTTTTCAGGATATTTGGTATCTTGAGATATATTCTATTTGTTGAAAACTTTGGCCTGCTTCAGAAATCGTCCTCGGGATGATTTGTGAAGGAAGAGCATGTGTATTCAGGACTACGTAGATGTTTAGCGTTGTTTTCGAATGCACTTTCATCTTCCATAACGACGTATTTACATTCTGTTATATCTTTCGCGTGACATTGTAAGTTCGGAAACAAGATGCGTCTCCATTTTCTTTCAAGGAATTTCATTTCCTGTTGAAATGCATTCTATCTCGAAGTTTATCGCAAGACTCATCACGAACATATTACTGAATTCGGTGATATTACAATAACGTTATACTTGAATACAACATGATTATAGTATTGCCGAATACTGAGAATATTTCGATCGTTCAAGGAAGAAGAGAACACAACTTACTTTCTATTCAATAGTTGTTTCCCCCAGTGGTGCAAGAAGAGCTTCGCCAACCTTGCATTCTCTTCTATAACAATTTTTCAATGAATTTCTTTAAAAACTTTTGTCATTGTATCTCTGTAGTAATTACTTTACTGCTTTTATTTCAGTTTCTCTTATTGTCCTTTTCCCTCTCGTCCTCCATGTTTTCTTCCCGCCTTCTTTTTATATTTTTTTGTTATTTTTTCTTTTGTTTCAATTGGTTCATATTATTTATAATTTCCCTCCTTAAAATGCCGAAGATTTGAAATGCAGTTGTCATAATAATTTTGCGGATCCATTGTGATTATTTTTCAATTTCTAATTTGGTCTCTTCAAGATTTTTTGTTTTGATTTGTTTTTTGTCTTGATGAATTTATTCTGGACTATATCCCTATTCTATGCGTCATATGTGTAATAATAGCCACTATTCACCATCTGCTATTGATTCTATCGGTTTTAAATTATCCGTGAAGAGTTTTCTTTTTTTCTTTGTTTCATTCTCAACATTGAACGATTTTTGTATTTTGAATTCCTTGCTGCAGCGGTTTTGTCATAATAATTTTGCGTTGTGATTATTTTTCAATTTCTATTTTGGTCATTCGTACTATAATCGATTCTGTTGTGTCCTCTATCCTTTTCATTTTTGCCTATGGTCTGTCGGTATCGCCCGTCGGATAGAGACCATTCGATATGGTCAATATTTTCCTTTTCTCTTTATCTATCGATTGGATTTTCTGTCTTGTCCAGTCTAAAGAGGATCCTGTGTATCTCCTAATTTATACTGCCCATGTCCATCCCTTTTATGGCCGTGATCGGAAAGTATTTTGTGGTGTTACTGATTATTATTATTATTCGTGTATACTTGCTTCTGTTTTATTTATTTCTAGGTTAATTCTGAATACTCCTTATTGGCGGTGCGGATAATGAAACAGTAATCGGCATGGCAAGTGAATTTCGGCGTTCTGTCTTCAATTCCCGTTCGATTCTGTTTCGTCAGCTTTGCGATAAAGCTCTTGGAAGAACCCTGAACCCATCTTCGCCCAGCTGTGGGTTAAATAAACCAACAGACTGTACTTTCTAGCTCTGAGCTGGCAACTAGGTTAAGGGAAGGAAAACTTGGAATTCGGAAACCAGCATTCAGCGTCTCGTCAGGCTATTTTGCTCAAGGCCCACCACTGCTACTATAGCTGCAGTACAGGTGGTGCCCTTACAAAGCTAATGGGGTAAAAAGATGTTTGACTTAATATTATCGGGTGAAAGATCAGCACGCTTAATCCTCCCAACAGTCTGATTAAAGTATACCAGGCACATTAATCACAAGAAAATATACGCGATAAGGTGACAGGTTTCAATGAAACCAAATATTTTATAATTATTATTATTATTATTATTATTATTATTATTTCCTTGGATTTCTATTGTATACACATTTCCATCCTCATAATCTTCAGGGACTGCCATGTCAATAAGAAAGCCCATTCTGTTCTTGTAGTCTTTGATCAAGATGTCTTGTCGATTAGTTTTGATGGTTCTGTCTGTGTGTATTGTAAACTCCCATAAAATTGTTACATGTCCTTTCTCTGTAACCGGATCTGGGTGATGTTCATACCAGTTTCTTATAGTTTCCGTTCCGTAAAAGTTGCAGATTTTCCAGTGAAGCTATTGGCCCACTCTATCATGCCGAGTTTTATATTTAGTTGGTGTTAACTCTGTGCAACCTTATACAAGATGGCTAAATGTTTCTGGATATTTATCACAGAATCCGCATTTGGAAGTCAAAACAATTTGTCAGTATATGAGCTTAGTAATTTCTAGTTAGCAAGCATTGGTCATATGCAGCAAGAATAAAACCTTCGGTTACAGCTTTTAACCCTGCACTATGTAACCACTAATGGCTACGGGATTTGTTTACATCAGCTTGTTTGGTACCGGCAGAGTATTGACCATGACGAGGCTTATCTTGCCATCCTTTCTGCAATGGCACATTGCATTGGCTTTCTTTTTTTTAGGTTCTTTGCCGCTGCAGTAGGTGTATTATGGTTTTATTATTATTATTATTATTATTATTATTATTATTATTATTATTATTATTATTATTATTTTCTTTGATATCTGGCGTTTACACATTTCTTTCCGGGTCCCTCCCAGGGACCTAAGGTTAGAAATGGTATCATGACACTTTCCACTGCAAAAACAAAAATAAAATAAAATAAAAAATATTACATAGATAAAGCCCTTCGTAAAGTGTGGGCTGTACTTGTCAGAATAATTTTTTGTATCTCTTTGAGGCATGGACTTCCAGGGATCCCTTCAATTAGTCTACTGGAATATTTTCCAACCAGTCCAAGGGCTCCAACTACAACAGGGATTGTTGATGTTCCCATGTGCCACATTTTTGAGATTTCTATTTCAAGTTCCTTGTATTTTGACAGCTTTTCGAATATCTTCAAAGATACATTGCAGTCTGCAGGGACTGCCATATCAATAAGGAAACATTTTTTTGTTTGTGATCTTTAATAACAATGTCTGGGCGGTTGGCTTTGATTGTTCATAGAATTGTAAAAGGTCCTATCTCCGTAACCGGGTCTGAGTGGTGTTCGCACCAGTTTCTTTCAGTTTCCTTCCCGTAGAAGTTGCCAATTTTCCAGTGCAGATATTGGCCCACTCTGTCATGCCGGTTTTTATATTCAGTGGGTGTCAATAACGTGCAACCTGATACAAGATGATCAATCGTTTCTGGATATTTATCACAGAATCTGCATTTTGGGCTAACAGAGCATTTTAGTATATGTGCTTGATAATTCCTAGTTAACAAGCAATGGTCCTGTGCAGCAAGGATAAAACCTTCTGTTTCAGCTTTCAACCTTGCACTACGTAGCCACTGATGGGTACGGTTTTTGTCTACGTCAGCTTGTTTGGTACGGGCAGAGTATTGGCCATGAAGCGGTTTATCTTGCTATTGTTTCTGTATCTTATCGGTTGCATCTGTCTTTGCTTTCCTTTTTAAGTATTTTTGCAACTTCAGCAGGTTTACTGTCTTGTACTTGTATTTCTGCGCCCATTTGAAACTCCATTTTGAATTTGTTGGCTTCCTTTATTACGGAGTAAAGACGCTTACTACTTTCATGTTGCTTGACACATATCATAATCCAGTCTTCTGTAGTTTCCAGGTATCTTTGGAGGCCAATTGTTGTAGTTTTGTAGGACAGTTCTAGTTGAACTAATCCCCTGCCTCCTTCGGATCTGGGCACATACAGGCGATCAACATCAGCTTTGGGATGATGCATGCGGTAGCAAGTGAGGAGCTTTCTCGTTTTGGCGTCCATTCGCTTAATTTCAGCTATGGTCCAGTTAAGGACATTAAAACTGTATTGCACCACAGGGACAGCCAAGGTGTTTATGGCTGATATTCTGTTTTTTGAGTTTAGCTCGGTATTTAGTACCAGACGTACACGCCTGTAGTACGCCTTCCTTACCTTATCCTTCATTTGGGGGGGTATGCCATCTCCTTCGCTAATTCCTAGGTACTTATAAGCTTTATCATGCTCCAGTTCCCTAATCTTTGTGACAAAATCTAAATCTATTAAGAAGGCTTCTGTAATTCTACCTTTCTTGAATGTAACTTTTGCACATTTATCTAATCCGAAGTTCATACCTATGTCGTCACTGAAGTATTTTACAATATTGAGGAGGCCCTTCAACTCATTGTCGTCTTTGGCAAAGAGTTTGAGATCATCCATGTAGAGTAGGTGATTGAATATTTTCTTATTTATTTTGTAACCGTAGATACTGTTGTTCAGTTCATGCGTAAGGGGGATTAAGGACAAACAAAACAGAAGGGGTGACAGGGAGTCTCATTGAAAGATTCCACGTCGGATATTTAGTCGGTTAGATATGACAGTGCCTCTTGTGTGACTAAGGTATAGTTTGGTGTTCCACATTCCCATGCTGTGCTTAAGGAAATTTAATACCACAGACTTTGTATATTTCCAAAGTCTTAAGGATCCAAGAATGTGGAACACTATCAAAGGCTTTACAATAATCAATCCACGCTGCGCTAAGGTTTCTACGTCTTCTCCTGCAATTTTCCAGGATCATTTTATTTATCAGTAGTTGATCTTTGCAGCCATATGAACCTCTCCTGCATCCCTTCTGTTCCAGCGGAAGAATGCTGTTTGTTTCGAAAAAGGAGTAAGCACGGTTCGTCAGGACAGACGTGATCAACTTGTACGTTGTGGAGAGACATGTTATCGGTCGATAATTTTTCGTGTCGTCTGTTTCATTTGTTTTTTGTGTGAGGTGTGTAATACCTTCAGTAATCCATTCCGGGATTTTATTGGGATTATTTACATGCTTTGATAATGTTTTCGCAAGGATATTGTGGATAGATGAGAGATGATAAATCCAGAAATTGGGAACCTTGTCATTTCCTGGGGATTTCCATTTTTGGGATTTCGTTAGAGCTTGCCTAACATCATCTGTGGATATATTTTCCCATTCTTGCAGAGGTGTATCCAGCATTCGTTCTTCTTCACGTCGGATCCATTCTGCATTTGGGTTATATTCCTTCGGGCTGCTCCAAATATTTTCCCAAAATGTCTGTACATTATCAATCGGTGGTGGCCTTTCGACATGTATAGGTGTTTTTCCAATTTTATTATTATTATTATTATTATTATTATTATTATTATTATTATTATTATTATTATTATTATTATTTCCTTTGATTTCTCGTGTGTGCACATTTCTTTCTCGGTCCTGCCTAGAGACCTAAGGTTAGAAATGGCATCATGACATTTTCCACTGACGAATTAAAAAATATTTTACACAGATAAAGCCCTTCGTAAGGTGAGGGCTGTACTCGTGGGCACAATGTTTTGTATTTTTTGTATTCCCTTAAGGCATGGACTTCCAGGAATTCCTCCAATTAGTCTACTGCAATCTTTTCCAACTAATCCGAGAGCTCCAACTACAACAGGGATTGTTGATGTTCCAATGTGCCACATTTTTGAGATTTCGATTTCATGAGTTATATTATTATTATTATTATTATTATTATTATTATTATTATTATTGTTGTTGTTGTTGTTGAGTGAGAGACCTGCATGCCAACAAAGTGAGTCTAGGGTGGAAATGTATAAAGCCCAGTGTATCCATCATGACAGCAGGTCATGCATAATACCAGGCACATTCATCACAAGTAGAATTACGCAATATGATGATAGGTTTAAATAAAAGCAGCACATAGCCCTACAGGTGAGTCTCAGTTAGAAATAACTTCCGATCAGGTATCACCGTCTGTTCAAGTGGTCTCCCATTGTCACTGTTTCCAATTAACTAGATGTGAATCCAAAGTCGCCTTGGCTTCCTGATACTTCCAACTATGAAAAAACGCTTTCGACTCTCTGTCATGATGTTCCACCGCTGATGCACCCAGTAAGCCAACTGGTTAATGCCAGAAAATGACAGAGAGAAGCGTCGCATTGTACAGGATATTTACTACAGTCCATCATAATTCGCTAAGACAAAAACGTAGATATTAACACTTGCATTTAATTAAGATCAAAAGCTATCATTATTATTATTATTATTATTGTTGTTGTTGTTGTTGTTCTTCTTCTTCTTCTTCTTCTTCTTCTTCTTCTTCTTCTTGACTTGCATATTCAAGCTGAATACCTTGGGGTAGAGGTTGAGTGACAACAAATCTCATCAAGTTTCCAGTATCTCCACTGTTGTCGAATTCTTAGTCCATCTAAACTGACCACGCGTGCACTTGACAAATTTCTAAATGCTCTTCATGTCCGATAATATTCTTAGCTCTCGTGTAAGATCCTGTTCCTTTCCAATTCTTAACTTTCTTTTGACTTCACTGTTTCTTTTGCTGAGACAGCCACATTGACTCTCTGTGAGGTTTTCTTGTCTTTATTTACTACTTATTTCCTCTTTTGGATCTTATCATCGCTTTAGTCTTCAAAATTCCATACTCTAGGACTTTTTTCACGAAAGTCTCTTGTTGTTGCTCGTACTATTTGTCTATATAGTAAAAATCAAGTCGTTTGTACATTTACCCATAAATATATATATATATATATATATATATATATATATATATATATATATATATATATATATATTAACTGGATCTTTACATGCAAATATAGTGTTGTTTCTACAGTCTCAAACGTTTTCTCTAGAAAAGTGACATTCACACATTTTCAAGATTCTTTGTTTTGATTTGTTTTTTGTCTTGATGAATTTATTCTGGACTATATCCCTATTCTATGCGTCATATGTGTAATAATAGCCACTATTCACCATCTGCTATTGATTCTATCGGTTTTAAATTATCCGTGAAGAGTTTTCTTTTATTCTTTGAACGATTTTTGTATTTTGAATTCCTTGCTGCAGCAGTTTGGTCATAATAATTTTGCGTTGTGATTATTTTTCAATTTCTATTTTGGTCATTCGTACTATAATCGATTCTGTTGTGTCCTCTATCCTTTTCATTTTTGCCTATGGTCTGTCGGTATCGCCCGTCGGATAGAGACCATTCGGTATGGTCAATATTTTCCTTTTCTCTTTATCTATCGATTGGATTTTCTGTCTTGTCCAGTCTAGAGAGGATCCTGTGAATCTCCCTACTGATACTACCCATGTTCATCCCTTTTATCAAAACTGTGCTTTTTAGCTTTATTTCCAAGATCTTATTTCCCTGCAAAGATCTTAACTGTTTCTTTATTTTATCCCACTTTATTTTATTTCATTCACGTATTCTTAGGTGACTATAGCGGCTCTATCTGGTTATTAATAATATGATTATTTTGTTCTTTGGGAGTTCGATTTTTCCTTTATTCATAAGCCTTCTTTTGTGTGCAAGAAATTTTCTCTATTCCAAAATCCATTCTGATGACTTCTTGTCTATTGTGATCTACATTTCCAGTTTTTGTGTTTAGTATTTAATTTCAAGTAATCCAGGCACATAGGAGGATTTTAGTTTTGTTTTTGTATTGATGATCTTTTTTAATAATTAAATTCTGCGTTACGCTAAATTAAGATGGACATACAGAGTCTTTGGTTATATTTCAGATTAGTACTCCCGCTCAGTTTGCATTAAAAATTTCCCGAATACTTACATTTAGGTGTAAATGTACATGCTTCATTCGAAAATGACTTGATAAATTTGATAAAATCTACCGTTTTGGAGTTTTCGACAGTAAAATTTCGTATACATACGCGTCGTCATTATTTGCGTTGTTTGCATTTGCTGCGGAAAGCTAAGCGCAGAAGAACGTAGTTAACGGCCTTTTTTACTGATCTTACTCGACTCAACTTGTCTCACTTACTTCGTAAGAGAACTCTATTGTGTGCGCAAGTGAATATTCCACTCATATCGATTTCGAAGCAAATGTATGCAAACAACGCCAGTAATGGCTACCACCAAAGAAGCACACTATGGCACACTATGGAGACTGGAACGTGAATACTGGGCAGCTCGTGCCCATATAAGGCCATTTTTTGTTCCGATCTGGCTGTTGTAAAAGTAGAGACTAGACACAAGTACTTATTGGAGTGACACAGGGAACCGACCTTTATTTCCAGCATCTTCATCAATGAATCATATGTCAGAGTTCCACTTAGTCTGGTTTGAATTTACATCCCAATAGGCGCTCAAGGTGTGAGGGGGGCTCTCCCTGAGGGAACATTAGTTCATGGTGATAGATCTGGGTTTGATCGGTGTTGACGGAACGTCACTAGTTTGGTTGTTTCTTCATCTGATCCTTCATTCGTTCTCACAATCTTTAACAGAAGAGCCATTTCAAATTTTCATCAGCAACGTTTCCATGTATTTTCATGTATTTCTTTTGTCATCCCATATTTCATCCCCCAAAAATATTATGCTTGGGTTATTTTGTATTCGTGTCTTCGTTTATATCTTGTTGTTTTGAAACGTTCAGTTCTGAGCATACTGTATGTTATAAAAACAAACAGAATTAAAATTCACCTTTATATCATTGCTTTTCTATAATAAATTTTGTATTTATTTCCTGTACTAGGACGAACATTCCCTTGTATGTATCTCATAATTCGGTGGTTAGTATTATGTTAGTCTCGTCGTTCACTGGGCTGTGTCTTTGTAGGTCTTTCTGACTTGATTTCCAACGTTGGTGTGTTATTCTTATTGGTCATGTCGCTTACTTGTCTCATCAACAAGCTAACGTCAACATACTTGCACTTGCCTATATCAGGTCATTCGGTTTGTTGTCAGGTATGAAAAAAAAGTAGAGGTTTGTTGATGTTTCCTATTTCTTATTTTACTTATATATGCAGGCTTTGCATCTTTAGAGGTAAAGAGTAAATTTCTTCTTTTCCTAAATCGCTTTTTATTTTAAACATTTTTTTATGTTTTTCTTCTGTACGAATGGCTGTTTCTGTGTCGTGTTTTAGGTTTGAGTTTTTATTTAACATCTCTTTTTTTTGTCGTCTCCTGCTCACCGGTTTATGAAATTTGTGGTGTGAACAGATTCTTCTGTTATTAGATTTCTGTCTTCATTTTTAGTTTTATTTTCACTTTTCTTTTTGGAATTCTTCCAGAAAAAGGACTGATACACTTTTTCCTCAAAGCATGTTTGATTTGATTAGTAAGTAACTTCTACCTTGTTTTTTTTCATGTTTCACAAAAAGGTTTCGAAATTCATAATAATAAAGAAAAAGTAATTAGCGGAGCGCCATGATTTTCTATATCCTGAAGAAAGAGGGCATCTAAAAAAAAGAAAAAAAACAGGGATTAAAATTTCCTCGCTACTTAAAAGATTGTAGAAAAATGATTATTATTATTTGATAAATTTGGTTCACCGTGTCGTGCTAGACAATTTTTCTCTCCCAAATCTATCTTACATATGACTCTATTATTCGAGCATGCTTTGAATATTGCAGCTGCATATAGTCTAGTGCCCCTACTATATATTTAGAGATACTTGATAAAATCCCAAGAAATATCTGCAATGTCATTGGTCCTGTGCTGGAATCTCAACTTCAGTCACTTTCCCAATGCTGTAAGGTAGCTTCTCTTAGCCTTTTCTATAAATACTTTCATGGTAATTGTTCAAATTAACTTGCTTCTATGGTACCTAAACTCTATGAATTTAAGCACAGTACTAGTTTGGCGGCAAGGTCTCATCATTTTACAGTTGCAATGAATAGATGTTACCGTATCGTTCTACGCTAACAGCTTTTTTTTCTCGCTCTTCTCGGTTGTAGAACTCTGTTCGAGCTTCTTGCTTTCCAGTCAACTTTGGTCTTCTGAAATTTAAATGAAATATCAATTGTTGTCTTCTGAATTCCTCTTTTTATTTTTCTCGCTCATTAATAAATGTTTTTCTCCTTTCTTCCATACTCAGTCTTAGTGGCTTTATTGTCTTTCTTGGGGTGAAATGCTTTTAAAAAATATTAGAAAAGAGATAAGTTTATATTTTCTCTGCATTGTTATAGCATTCCTCTTAAGTTATCTTGTGTTTCTTTTCTATTGTTCTCAAAACATTGCATTATTTCTGAGCAGAATTCTTTTAAGTAACCAACATTTCTTAAAATACCTGGATGATTACATTGTCATCGAGTTTGAGAAGACGATTACAAAACGAAAATTAGATCCTGGTGACTGGGGATCAATGCTTGAGGCAGTATGTTCCCATTAGATTAAAAATGTTTCGGCCAGGAATGAGCATTTTGAGCTGAATTAAGAGATCGTTTTTAGCATCTACGTGCATGAAAAATATCGTCTATTGTTGGCAAGGGAGATAGATACTTAATACAAAATTGCTTTTCCGAAATTTCAAGTTCAGTTAAAAAAACAATTTTCCCTAGCATATCCTCATATCTTTGAAGGAAAAGAAGAGAGAGAGAGAGAGAGAGAGAGACAGACAGACAGACAGACAGACAGACAGACAGACAGAGAGAGAAGAAAAACCCGTGTTTATATGGGTGCGCCATATTTATCATGTCTACACTTCAATACCTCTTGAACTAATTCACATCGGTTCGTTAGCTGCAATTAGTTCGTCCAAGTCGTAGGGTTGTAAGTTATTTTCGCGGCAAACAACTACTAAGGATAATTTGGAAAATCCAACATAAGTATCTTTCAATCTGTCTACACATTCAATGATCATCAAATAAAAAGAGAGACTTCAATGGAATTTGAACTCGCATGCCGTATCCTTGGGTGTTTGTTTGACATTCACAATGTATTACCGAATTTGCCATAGTAATTCATCAGCCTCGATATTCAGTTACTATATAATTTGGAATTATATAGTAAATGTCATTGTTTTATTTGATATTAACACTAATATTATAAGGTACTCCACGATATAAAAAATAGTCAGAATGTCATTTTAATGAGATTAAAATAACTTCAGAAATACTCATTTCTAAAAATGTATTTGAAATCAAAATCCGACATATTTTTACTACTTTAAGCGTTACTTTTAGTGGATACACGTATATAAGTAGACGCACCGTTTATTTTAAAGAGTGTTATATTTCATCTACCGGCATGACTATTCGAGAAATTTATTAAAGAAAATGCGCAATCTGGTAATATACGAATCTGGACCAATTTTCCAAAGGACGCAGTTTTTTCGGATATGCAGGTCGGTAGACGAAATGTCATACTATTTAAAATAAACTCAGCGTCAACTCCTGTACGGGCATCCACTAAAAATAATCTTTAAAGTAAAAAAAGAAGTACTAATTATAATATTTTTTTCTATTTTTTTAACATTTTCGAATAAGTCAACAGTACAGGGTGTATAGAAAGTAACTAGGCATCAGAAACTGCTTATAGAATTTTTAGTATCACTGAATTCATGACGAAAGCAGTTTTTAAACAGACAAGATTAATAGGGATTTCTTATTTACTTATTTTCTTATTTCTTATTTTTTGTTTATTTCCAAGATGGCTGGTCGTTTTGTCTGTTCAGGAGCGAGCCAAGGTAGCAGTACGCTATGAAGTGTGGAAATCCATTGTTGAGGTTCAGAGATGGTGGCGTACATGTAAAGGTAAGCATGCAACATGACGCCAGGAGACAATAGAAAATTGTCATACAAAACTGATAAACACGAGCTCTGTGAATGATGCAAGAAGAAATGGCCGTTCAACCACATCCCGATCAGCAGAGAACGTAGCAACAGTTCGGGAAATGTTTTAATCGCGGTCCGCAAAAATCAGAACGTCAAATTAGGACGTGAAAGTGGACTAACGTAACTCACAATACGTACGCTGTTGCATAAAGAATTGAATTTTCATCCTTGGAAACCCCATTATGTGCAGGAGGTAAAACCTGAAGACTGTGCTCGCAGAATGGAATATGGAGTGTTAATGCTAGATTGGCACGAAGATTGGCCTGAATTGTTTGAAAACATCTTCTAGAGTGACGAGGCTGTATTCCATGTTGGTGGTTTCAGCAATCGTCACAACTGCCATTACTGGGCGTCATGTGATAACGATGCGAACATGACAGTTGAGAGGATGTAAGCTCGACCAAAAGTGACCGTGGAGTGCGGGATGAAGGCAACAAGAGTCGTCGGTCCATATCTTCTGCGTGACACCATGAATAGGGGCCGTTATCTCCAGGAGGTTGGGTGGGGACAATGCGGACCTCACGAATGGCTGAAAAGAAGTCATGATCTTACTCCATGTGATTTTTACCTGTGGGGTTACACAAAGGAGAAGGTGTACAAAAGAAAACCTTGCATACTGGAGGATTAGAGACACGGATTCAGGAGGTTCTTAATGATATCCAAGACAACGTCTTTCAGAAGGGTTTTCATTCTTTCACTGGCCGTTTGAGGAAACTGGTTGACTCCACCGGTGCTTACGTTGAAATATGAAAATTTACTTTCATTTTCCCACGTAATAAAGAACATATATTATTTGCCTCAATAAATTTATAATAGGAATATGGATTTTATTATCAATTTTTAATGCCTACTTATTTTTCACATCTTTTATGTGTAATTAATCTTTTACGATTTATAATTTTATATTTGTTGTTTTTTCTATCGCTACAGTGCATTGCATTTATAAATTTCAGTACTTGACTTATAAACGTTGTAGTCGCCTATATAGATATTAAAAGAGAGACAGTGACAGAGACAGAGAGTCAATCTAACTGTATTGTGTAATATTTGGATCAGAGCCTTGTCTAACCGAATCGATGTCAAGCCCCACAGATAAGAAATGAGGTTTTCCTTTTACTTTTGGAAAATCGATTCTAGCTTAAACGTCTCTAGCAGATCAATCACTGTGTATCTCAAGCCAACCAAAGTGGATAACCTCTACTTGCTTAGTGGTGTTACACCCCCCTTACATCAAAAGGACAGTCCACTCCCAAGTTGAAGCAGGAAACTGATCCTCGTCATCCACTCCCCTGATGTGAACGAATGACACAGACTCAAATCAAGACACAGCTTTCTACATTCAGTCGAACCAATGAACTAGTGTTCTCTGCTAGCGTCTATCCC